>OZ020217.1:15268-538957 GCA_963971245.1 Cladonia rubrotincta
AGAACCTGGGTGGCTTCATCTCAAGATCTTTACCTGACCCTCCACGGGTCTAGAGAATTCCTGTGGCTGTACGGCTGGATGAGATGGACGAATCGTCGTCATGGTTCCAATAGATACGATGTTCCGATGTCCTGGCAGCAATGTGCCAAGGCGACGAGTTCTGTCAACCGACGAACTGGTCTCTCCACAACAAAGACCATCTTGCAGTGTACGAGTCTCGGTGGGGTGAGGACTGGCGATAGCTGAAATCAAGTTCCGCGTAATTTGTCCGCGTCGATTAAGGTAGATACCATATAATTATGGCATTCCTCGTTCCTTTTGAGTCTTCCCAGACTATGTTTGCTCTCATCGCTTGTTCTCCAGCTTATTAAAAGAAAGAACGAAAGCTTAAGTCCAATCCGATCTGCATAACATAGTTCAAGACTTGCGCATATCCTAACCTGATCACCATGAATCAACTCGGACATGGTACTCCATTCGGATCAGGATTAAGACCTCCATTTGGTCTGAATCCCAACGTCGTGGCTGAAACGAACATCATCGAAAAGTATAATACTGTGGGTGGTATGTACATTGCTGGCTTGAACACTACCCATAATCTAGGCTCTGCGTTGAGCAACGACGAGGTCCACGAATTGTAGAAAGGCCCTTTAGCCATAGTCTGCTTCAAAGACGCGTTCAATATCCCACAATGTTTTGGAATGGGCAATGCTGACTTCACAACCTCTCTACAGGTGCTACCGGATTTCTCGGCCCAGCAATATCTTCACTGGTGGCTGATGCAGATACAAAGGGCTTCCATGTCGATTATCAGCGCGGTCATATTTATTGGTCACCTGCTTCTGGAGCCCATACAATCATTGGCCCTATTTACGACAAATGGATGGCTCAAGGCGGTCCCAAAAGCGGCTTCGGTTTCCCTATGACGGACGATGCATCGACAGCCGACAACCAAGCTCGCTTCAATAATTTCAGTATCGGTGCTATCTATTCCAACCCCGAAAGCGGTGCCCACTTAGTCTACGGAAATATATACCTCAAATGGGTGGCTGTCGGTGGCGAGCCAGGCTTCGGCTACCCAATCGCTGACGAAGCACCCGCCGGCCACGGACGACTCAGCGAATTCACTGGAGGATACATCTACTGGTCCGGCCCAACCCAAGCCCATACTGTATATGGCGACATTCGCAACCGCTATCTCTCCATGGGCGGCCCAACAAGCTGGCTCGGTCTCCCGACCACTGATGAAACTCCTATTACCGGCGCTACCGGCCGAATGAACAAATTTGAAGGCGGTGCCATATACTGGTACGGTGACGCCTCCAACATGCTCGTGCAACAAGGCCTCCAAGGTCCCAGCTACAACTTTTCTGTCGACCAGATCGCCTGCATGACCACGCGCTCCCGTAGCATAGACACCCTTCACATCTCCGTCTCCGTTGCCATCGCTGGCCGCGATCCTGTTGTCCAGACGAAAAGCCTTGGCGACCACGCTGAAGGATTCACTTTTCCCGCAATGCCACTAAAGAATATCCCCATCGCCGACGATGAAATTGCCGTCTTTACGTACGTGATCATCAACAATGGGCACTCGACCGAAAGCGATGTCCAGAAACTCCTTGAAACAGCCGCCGTCAAGCTCGCCGATACAGGCGCCCAAGCAGCCGCCAAAGTGATCGGCGAAGGCGCAAAAGCTGCAGCTGGTGCAGCAATCGGTGCGCTCATTGGTTCAGCGGTTCCAATCGTTGGGACTATCGTTGGTGCTGCGTTGGGCGCCGTGAGCGCCTTTCTTTTGGGTGCTTTAATTAATTCGATAGATCCGAACTGTGATGGCCCGGTTGCGAGTGCGGCCATGACGATAGGGGGAAAGGAGTTGAGAGAGAAGTTGGCGAGTGGGCAGCCGTGGAGTCATCAGGATTCTAATCCAGGAATCGACTCGGCGGGAGGATGTGGTGCTAATTCGATGTATCAGACCACGTGGAGTATTTCCAGGGCTTAATAGGCCGAGAGAGCGGTTTGATTGGAAGTAGAGAGTCTTGAAAGTCTTGCGGAGCAATGGTGTGGTATTCATTGTGATCTTTTCTCTGAGGGTCTGATGCTGGCCTTGTGGGTATGGAGTAGATATAGTCTTTCGTCTCGTCGGTTGTGAGCGTCAATCAAAAGCTCAGGCCTTGATTCCATGAAGCTTAAGACTTCCTACGTCGCTAGTGCCCCTACGTCAACGCCAAATACGTGTCTGCTGAGCCAAAATAGCTCCAACTGTGTTCCTCTCCTGCTTGCAAGATCAATGTTGAGCTGCCGATTGTCTTTGCCAATGTGGGCCAAGACGTACTGTCTGACAAGAACGCTCAAACCTGTGAGATCAAGTTTACCCCACCAGCGGCACATCACTACTCCGTCCCATCATAGCCCAACTCCCTCATATAGAGGCTACTATATTATAAGGCCACCAGGCTGTAGGATTTGGTCTTCAAATTTGAAACACACAAGTTAGCTTGGAAGTGTTGTAGTCAGTGGGCTCGGACTTGGAGTATGAGAGCATAGCAGAGCTTTATGACATGTGAAGACATGGCGAATCCTCGAGATCTGGACCGGAAGGCTGCAGCTCAATCTCGGGGTTTGCCATGTCCGCGAAGGAGAGATTTTCCATGGGAAGGGGTGCAGCACAACCTATTGTACTAGTATACCATACCAAGCACTTACTGCAAAGATTAGCTACGTGTGGTACAATGGGTGAGTGAGTGTTTTTCTAAAGCTACCTAATCTCTACACATAAAAGACAATGAACCTGCGTCCACTCAATATGGGCTCTAAGCACAAACCCCGGGGCATTCATCTTCCAGTCTCAGCACATTTAGCACGCAATGTATTAATATTATACTAGCGTCACCGGCGAGCAGACACTGAAGCTAAAGAAAATCATCTCTATGACCGATTCGGAGGAATTTGCCACCATCGGCATTGTTTAATCAACTGGGTGCTATCTGGAAGACCTTCAAGACCGGCGGGTGACCTTGACAGCTACTGGTTTCGTGGTTTCAAGCAGCGTGTCAATTCTCATCTGATGGTCATGGTCCTTGACGTCTACTTGATATGTTTGAAGTAGCGTGACAAGATACTTTTTGGCGGCAAGAATGGCAAATTTATATCCAACCTAATGATATTAGATAGTATTTCATCATTAAGAAGTCCAGGAAGACTTACACAACTACGTGGCCCATAGCCAAATGGCATGAAAGGCTGGTCTTTTTTGTATCCACCAAGGAACCTCTCCGGGACGAACACACCTGCATCGGGACCGCAGAATTCGAGCGAGGTATGTAAATGCAAGGAGGAAAGGTAAAGCATCATGCCAGGCTTCAGGATGACGGGTTTCTTGCTGGAAGCCAGCTTGATGTTTCGGTTAATGACTCTGACAGTGGCGTGGACCGTTGGATACAATCTATTGATCTCCATGAACACCGCGTCGAGGTACGGCATCTTCGAGTTGACATTTGTGAAATCGGTGGTGTCAACAGAGTTAATTTCGGCCATGAGCTTCGCTAGGCACCTCGGATGCCTGTCAAGCTCGATAAACGCCCAAGTAATATTTGATCCAATGCTGTGATGACCGCCTGACACCGGTGAGATTTAGTCCCTATGAGAATGCGAGAAAACGAACCGAAAAGATTGAGGTTGGCAAGTTCGAAGGCAAATTTGGACGGTGGGCCGGTTAACCCGCCGCCAGTCATGACAGAGAGGTGCCGGATGGTCTTCAGGGGAGCATCGAGGTTGTTTTGCTCATATTCTGCAAGGTTTGTGATGTTTTCCTCGATAACATTGGCATCTTTTGCCCGGAGCTTGGCTTCTGAGCGGGTCGGTTCACCTGGATTTACAAGCTTCAGAAACAGCAGGAAGGAATACCAGATCGACGGCCAAGGGTTGCCGACCAACGTTATGATGGTCTCAGCCAAGCTCGAAACACGTCCGCCAAGGTGATAATTTGGGTTTGCGTAGAGAGTTTCACCCCAGAGTGCAATGGCGAAGTTGTTCGCAGAGGATCTAATATCATCAACTTCTTGGGTCGAAACCTCACCAGTCAAGGCGTTGGCATGGACTGTGGCAATGTTGGCAATGGTATCGAATTTTTCGGAATTCGACTTTGTGGTATTGAACTCCCGAATAAAGACGTTGCGATGGTTGCTTATTTCGGGACCGACCTCGTTGAAGAGAGGGTGTCCAATCAACCTCCGAAGAGTATAAAAGGGAGACCAACTCATACGTCCGGTATCACCCTCCCTAGAGGCAATGATCGTAAGCTGTAAACCTCGAGATATGTATCAAAGAGAGAATTGCCTTACCTGGATGCGACTTCTTCCGGATATGCCAGGACTTCTCGAACCATTGCAGGATCGTGTACCGATACTAGGACCTTATTGAACACATTCAAGTATTAGATGCCATCGTCGCCAATGGCAATGAGTTTGCCGAGAAGCGGCGGCATTCCATGCTTAAAGTACATAGGCATGGCTCCCAAAATGGGGAGTCCTTTGAGCTGAGGGACCCCCGGTAGAACATCATCAGAGGATACCGACCTGAATGTAAGGATACCCAAGAGCATGAGCAGCCCGACTCCAGCCGTAACAGCAATAGATGGGCTTATGTCCAACATCATCCCTTGTAGGGCTCTATGAGTCATGGTGGGTGTTCTAACCGACGCCTGTATAATGATCTGTTACGCAGGGTTCGGTCGAGAAAATGAGCAGAGTGATTGCGAGAAGATGAGAATTCAGCCGGAGTATATAGAGCTCAACATAACCACTAAGCAACTTTATTTATTTCTCACGGGTCCAACCCGGTCAATCTGGTGGCCAATTTACCCTCTCCGATAGAGGACAGTTGAACTCACATGCATATCACTAATGCAATGACCTCACTCATCAAAACTAGAAGCTCCACATTTACAAGCCGAAGGGCGATACTTGGAGAGAGCCGTTGAAGATCCACGTCTCTGCTTGGCTTGACGGAGTGACAAACAAGCACTGGAATACTTGGGAACATCTTGGCTCGATGAGATTTATAAATTCCCGAGAAAGTCTGCGATGTAACACCAAGATATCTAGACTCGGCTTGAATAGCGGTACTGATTGCTCCGTCACACTGAGCCTACATTCTCGCCCATCTCGTATACCTGAGTAATCTTGTACATTTCGTCATACTTCAGATTGGGATGACGATATCTCTTTTCGCATGGGCTGAAAGTTGGTAGGATTCGAGGCGTGTTTGAAAGAGGAGGCAGGGATCAGAAGTCGTGCGAAGCTTTCGGCTGCTAAGGGACGGACGACCCCGCCGGAAGAATGTGCAGGCTGATGATTAATGTTCGCTGAATGATGAAAAGGTTGCTTTAATTTAATAAGCAGAATATCTTAGATAACTCAAATATAAACCCTGTTCATTGTATGTGTTGTTACGCCGCGTTGCGCGTGGTATCCCTTAAGCGGACCCTGAAAGGGCCCTAGAGATCCTCGGAATCTCATCATACGGGCGATGAGTGTAGGTACCCAGAGCGTCCCGGCGTAGGGGGACCATTAGAGGCGGCTCTACCCAGCTTTAGGTCAAGCGCTATAGGGCTACTTCGTATACAGTAAGGGTGTTTGTAGTAAGGGGTTATCGCCTCCTTTGGGGCCTGACTACCCATGCACTCGCTGAAGGGTCGGTCCGAACATTTCTATGGCAGGATCAGGGCAAGGCCCTCAATCGCCGGCGCGAATTAAGACTTTTGGTCTCTGCCAGGTACGACTTGCGTCAGAGGGGCTTCCGGATGTGGTGAGGCTTGCTTCTAACCTGCTTCAGCGCTGCTTCATGGGCCTTTACACACACGACCACGCGTCAACAGCAGATAATTCAACATGAATCGTTTGGTAGGCGAGCGTAATGATTGGTACGCATAAGCATTCTGTTGCATATAACCTCGGCACGACCATGAAGGCAACCAAACAACGATAACAGAAGCCCTATAGATTTGCAACGTTGATCAGGCCGCAAGCACGTCTCAAGACGCGTAGGAGTACTATCATTGGGACCAATGACAACATGTGGCGTCCAAAAGCCAAGCTCGGGAAGATGATATGGACCGTCGGGGAATTGATTGTTAATGATCTTTCCAAAGAGTCTTAGCATTATGAACACTATCAACCTCGGTCTTCCGCATGCATAGAGTTTCGTTAGCGGACTACCTGCTGAACGGGAGCTTTCTAGATGTTCGTTACAGCAGGAGCAAAATTGGCGATGGTGTGGACGAACCACCAATTGATATAGCAATATATGCTGCAGCTGAGAGCTTAACGACCAAACGATTTTGTTGTTGTCTTATGTCTTGCCGTCCCACGCTGCACAGAAGTGGATCCAATCCTGGTCTGGCAGGGGCAAATTAGGCGAGATGGCTGAAATCATTCTAAGTTGGGACATCACCCACCTCAAGTTGTGAAAATTCTCTCTTGAAAGGTGCCATCCACCTCCTTTTCTGACCCGTTCTTTTGTAGGCGCTTCTTAGCCTCTTCACTGACCAGGCTCATAGCTCGCTATCAGACGGTAGTAGTGCATGCACTGGTAGTTGAAAATCGCAATCTGACTAATCATGCTTCTCTATGTTATCGCGAGTCATTCCACGTCCCTCACTATCCGAAGTACACCCCAAGGAGCCTAGCTATGCCCATTCCCATCTGCCTCGGCACGAGCAATCAAGCCCTGAATGCCACTATTGATCATCCTCCACGACTTTGGATCTTTAGGAATTGCATGGCCTCGACCGTGGTCAACCATGGTTGCCACTTCCTCCTTACATAGGTGGAACAACCCCACTGCTTGATCGACTAAGACGTCGTTGTAGCCTAGAGTATGGCATGTTGGAATGGTGATCAATTGTCCGCATTCGTCGGCAGAGATTCGTCCCTTGCCGTTCATTGCATAGGGCAAAGCGCCACTCATGAACACTGCATACTTAGGCTTCACCATTTTCTTTCCTTCAGCAGCTTTGTTTAGACAGTCAATCACAAACGTTGCTGCTATGGCTGCACCCTCGCTATGACCGAGCACACAATCGAACGGACCTTCTTTGTCGAACACACGATGAACGTCTAGAAGCACGTCCTAGAAGACGAGAGACGTCTTGGATAGTAGATGACGTTTCAGGTAACGGTGTTTCTCTTCCGGCGTCAGTCCCAGTGGAGCTCGTTCAAGGACTTCATAGAGCTGTTGGTCGCTAGCACCAGGCCAGCTTGACTCAAGAAAGCGAAGATGTGGACCTGAGCCAAAGTATTCTTCCATTCCCCGGGAATCAGGTAGCTCGACCGATCCTGCTATATAATGGAAAGAATGTTTACCATCCTTTTCGAGGTCCTGCGTGATTGGTACTGCGCGAGTTAGCAGAGTTGTAGCTTTGAGTATAAGGCTCTGCCGTACAAAGTTGTCTACGAAGCGTCTTTGCGCCATTAGTAGAGATACGCACACCCTATGCTGGGAGGCTCACCTCAGCATTGGTCCCAATCCCAGCGAAGCAAAGGAACTTCATGATATCTGATTCTTGAACTGCAAGCAATTTTAAGGGAGACCAAGTTCTCTTTACGTTATCTAGTACTCAAAGGCTATCACGACCACAGCAAAAGGTTTTATCACGGCGCCAGCCATCGCGTAAAGAACGGTATTCGCTTGAAAACTGAAAACACCAAAGGAGGCTGTGTTCGGCGCTCAGTGTTTTGATCCACCTCTGGCGATAGATCCCGAACTGTATGCCGGGGCACACCAATAGTTGTAAACGGTGTCTGAAGCTACGTGCATGAAATGGCTCAGGATCGCCTAATATGTCAAATGCATGCCGGGTCAAAATCCGCTTTAATTATGCGGCCAAGATCGGACAAATTAGATGTGACTGCATCCTTGATAAGGGCGCAGTTTTCAATGATATCGCCTCGGACATTTGGTAGGCAATGGTAAGCTTTGCGGGAGCATGCAGTCAGCAATGGCCGAATCTGGTAGCAGATCACCATTCATTACCAATGACGGCTGGCTGTGCTAACACTTCCAACAACTTGGAACCTTGCTGGAGGCTTTGGCTGAATTGAGTCTAGAGAAGATTATTCGAAACCAGGTCTTCATTCAAGAATGTTCACAATATCTGCTTCCATTTTGTATCTTGAAGCTTCAAACATTCCACATCCTATGATGATCTAATAGGAAGTTTTGTTTAGGATGGGACAAGTTAACGAGGATATGTTGGCACCAAGATCTGACAGCAGGCCGAATGCCATTGCCATTATTGGTATGAGCTGCAGGCTCCCCGCTGGTGCTACAAACATTGAAAATCTCTGGACCAGCCTTGCAAGTGGACAAAGCGGGTGGACTCCTCACCCCAGCGAGCGTTACTTGCCTGATAAATATTACCACCCAAATCCTGATAAGAAGGGAACGTATTATTCGAAAGGAGCACATTACCTAGATGATAATATAGCCCTTTTTGATCCTCAATTCTTCAATATTACTGCAGCAGAGGCAACAGTAAGTTCCATCCTCTAGCAGAAAATCTTCTGCAAGATGGATTCTGATTCCTCGTTTCTGGTATAGGCAATGGACCCACAACAACGCCATTTGCTAGAGGTGAGCTATGAAGCACTTGAAAATGCAGGCCTTCCTCTTCCTTGCATTTCCGGCACCAACATGGGAGTCTTCGTCGGTGGAAGCAATGCGGAGTATCGATCGCATATCAGCCAAGATGTTGACAATCTTCCTATGTTCGAGGCAACTGGTAACGCGGAGTCATTATTGGCAAACAGGCTTTCTTAAGTGTATGACCTTCGAGGACCAAGTCTAACCATTGATACCGCCTGCTCCTCAAGTCTTGCGGCACTGAATACTGCATTCTTAAGTCTGCAGGCTGGCGAGTCATCTACGGCGCTGGTCGGCGGCTCAGTACTTCGGATCAGACCTGAATCGGCCATCTCGCTTTCCAACATGAAGTAAACTATCCATCGCGCGCTTCCGTATATTGCTGACAGGCCCAGGCTTCTATCACCAGATGGGAAATCTTACGCGTTTGACGACAGAGCCACCAGTGGTTTTGGCAGAGGTGAGGGGTCGGCTTGCATAGTACTGAAACCCTTGGATGCTGCCATGAGAGATGGGAACCCAATCAGGGCAGTCATTCGCAATACGGGGATAAACCAAGACGGTAAGACTGCCGGTATTACGATGCCCAACGGACACGCGCAAGCTTCCCTGATACAGTCTGTCTATCGATCTGCTGGGATGGAGCCCCTAATTACCGACTATGTCGAAGCCCACGGAACAGGCACAGCAACTGGTGACCCCATAGAAGCTGCCGCTTTAGGCCAAGTCTTCGGCCGAAGTCCAGACCAATCTGCGGTCATTATCGGCTCCATCAAATCCAACATTGGACATCTAGAAGCAATGAGCGGGGTTGCTTCCGTCATCAAAGCCGCCTTGATGCTCGAAAGGAAATTCTACCTCCCAAATTGCGACCTACAGACCTTGAATTCTAAGATTCCATTTCAGCAATTAAATCTCGAGGTATGACAGCCTTTTGTCTTAGAATTAAAAAGGAAATACAACTCTTGCGGCCATGCAACTAATGTGAATATCAAAGGTTTCTCACAAATTTCGTCCCTGGGATTGCAAAGGCGTGCGCAGGGCGTCCGTCAACAATTTTGGATTTGGCGGCACAAATTTATGTATTCACTCGTTAAACTGCCGATACTGGCTGACAATTCACAGGCTCATGTTGTAATGGAAGAAGCTTTATCCAAGCGGGATATTAGGACCATACCTGAAAACCTTAGGGCGAGTCTTCTCAATGATCGCTCCTCCCAAGCGGCAACCATCCCAAGTGTGACCGCAGGCTATCTATATATACTATCAGCGAACGACCGCGACTCGCTGTTGAGATATTCTGCGTTACTTGCAGAGTACGTGAGTGAACGGCCGATTTATTTGAACCTTGACATACTGAGATCCTTGGCTTTCACCTTGGGACAGCGAAGGACGCTGCTATCTTGGAAGATTGCTATAGCAGCCACACAACAGGACGAACTTGTCCGCAGACTCAAAGACGTATCTCTTACCCCTATAAGATCGGTGGGCCAGCCAAGGATTGGCCTCGTCTTCAGTGGGCAAGGTTCGCAATGGCCTCGAATGGGGACTGAGTTGTATTACATATATCCCGCATATGCATCAGCCATTCGGGATGCAGATCGTATTTTGACCGCTTTGGGGGCATCTTGGTCGCTAATTGCTGAGCTGGAGAAAGCTGAGGTAGATTCGTTGATAGACCACCCCAGTATCAGCCAGCCTGCTTGTACAGCTTTACAAATTGCTCTGGTAGATCTGCTTAGCTCCTGGGGTCTCATTGCGAACCGTGTCACAGGCCACTCCAGCGGCGAGATTGCAGCGGCATACGCTGCTGGCATCCTGGACAAGGTGTCATGCATGGCCATTGCCTACTACAGAGGTATCGTGGCAACGAGCTTGATAGATAACCCGGGAGAAGTGAGTGGGGGAATGCTTGCTGTCGGAGCAAGCCAGGAAGACACTCAGGGACTAATTGATGCAGAAACAGATATTGGAGGTGATTGTACAATTGCGTGCATCAATAGTCCCAACAGCATGACGATATCTGGTGATTCTCCGCGCATCGCTCAGATATCCGCGCTTGCAGATGCGAGATCAATATGGAACAGACGCTTGAATGTCGGCGTGGCTTATCATTCACAGCAGATGGGCACTGTTGCAGCTCAATATGCCTCGTTGATTGGCGAAATCATTCCTAAACGGGAGGTCAACATTGAGTTCCATTCCTCGTTGCGAGGGTGCCCGGTGGAACCAGCTGCTCTTGACACATCTTATTGGGTAGATAACCTGACTTCGCCAGTGAAATTCTCTCAAGCGTTCACAAGTCTTACCGCATCAAAGGAAGATGACAAGCAAGGTGTGGATCTTGCTATTGAGATTGGGCCTCATTCGACATTACAAGGTCCAATACGACAGATCACTCAAACATTCGAAGGGAGCACCCGTCGCCTCCAGTCCTGTCCATCGGTCATACGTAAGAAGGATGGAGTTGCATGCATACTAGACCTTGCCGCTAGGCTTGTAACTAATGGTTATAGACTGGAACTTGGAAAGGTCAACTTTCCGTCTTCGGACTTGGTTCCCAATACTTTGACCGACCTCCCAACCTACCAATGGAATCACACGAAAAGGTATTGGTACGATGGTAGAGAGACAGAGGAGGTGCTGAGATACATGTTCCCTCGGCATGATCTTTTGGGCAGCAGAGCACCGGACTGCACCGTTGACGCACCTCGATGGAAAAACGTACTAGCCGTGGAGGATGTCCCGTGGCTTCGAGATCACAGTATCCAAGATGTCATTATCTTTCCCATGGCAGGCTACCTGTGCATGGCGATGGAAGCTTGCCGACAGCAAACCTACTGGAAGGGTAATTCATTCGACCACATAACGCTACGAGATGTGGCTGTACGCCAGCCTCTGACCATGTCTGATTCAACCCCGGTAGAACTTCGACTTTCCTTAACACCTTACAGCGAAGGTTCTCACTCTTTCTCTGACACCTGGAGTCACTTCAAGGTGTCATCTTGGACCAGTGACCGAGGCTGGCTAGACCATTGCAATGGTATTGTAGGTCCAAGAGTATTAGACCAGCAGAACCCAATCTACAGCAGGAATGAAAGCCACAGCGGGCTTAACCATCAAATGGGAGACTTGTCCGAGCTAGAAAATCTTTGTAGAGATCCTAGGGATGCCGATAATCTTTACCAAATATGCGAAAAGGTTGGGTTCCATTACGGACCAACGTTCCAAGGTGTACAGGAGGTACGAATGGGGCCGTCACATCAGGCCACTTACATAGTGACAACACCCGATACGCTGAGCTGCATGCCTTTCTTCAGACAGTCGGACTATATGATTCACCCAATCAGCCTCGACGTAGTCTTCCAGGGCGCGACATTGTTCCTTGCTTACGGCATTAGCGGGATCGAAACACCGTATATGCCAGTATCGATTCAGGAGATGAGCGTAAGTGCAGGGATGGTTGATGCTCCTGGCTCCGTCTTTAAAGTCTACGCGACCAGCGAACCTCCCGATGCTTTTTCAAGGAAGCGCTCATTCGATTACGTAGTCCTCGATATGCAAAGAGCCTCTTGTCCCTGCGGCATTGTAGTAAAGGGCATCGTCGAAGCGCCGGTACAAGGACATGATGAATCTCAGAGCATGGACGCATCCCGATGTTTGCGAATACAATGGGAGCCGAGCATGTCCTATCCCAGAGGGACCGAAGTCGAGGCTATACTATCAGTACCCCTGGCAGAGCCCCGGGACCCTGACGAGATACGGAGGCTTGACAGTTTGAGTCTTGATTACATCAAGCAAGCCCTGAGCCAAACCGACATCGACGATGTGCCTTTGGGGCACTTGCGAAAGCTGTACTTCTGGATCAAATCAATGGTTTTCGATAAGAGATGCGGTGTATCAAACAGGAACGTCGTAATCGAAAAAACGCCTAACGAATATTTAAGCAACGGAAACACATCCAACGGGTACATTCCTAATGAGACGATTCAAAAGCGTGATGCCTACAGTGATATTATCCGAATACGGCATGAACAGTCGGACTCTGAAAATATCGCCAGCTTATTGATACATCGAGTGGGAAAGCAGTTGCCAGCTATACTTCGAGGCCACCTCGACCCTGCCATACTCATGGGGGAAGCTGAATCACTTGGAAGTATCGCTGCAAGATACGAAGGCTGTCTTCGTTTGAACACTCCTATGGCCAAATTCGTCGAGAAGCTGGCCTTTCAGAGCCCGCCTCTACGCATTCTCGACGTCGGCGCACATCACCCAACGGCGACATTAGAGATTCTTGCAGGTCTTGCCAACGTTGCTGGAGCTTTTTCAGGAGGTCTCCAGTACGAAATTGCAGGAGAGGTAGCAGACATGCCGGATAGCTTGATGGCGAAGCTGGCTCCTTGGCTCGATGTCATGAAGCAAAGAACGGTGGATTTAAATTAGTCGCCACTGAAGCAGGGGTTGGACCTTGGATCCTATGACTTGGTGATCGTGTTAGGTTATGATATATCACAAAAGCGAAAGAAGCTGGCCAACATTCGCCAGCTATTGAGGACTGGTGGGAGACTGCTTCTCTTCGACGTCTCTTACGAAAAAGATCATGCATCATCACTACCTCTGGCCATTCTTCCACATTGGTGGCCGGATGATGACGATGATATCTGCCATAGCACAACCGGCGAGTCAAACAATGAGCCAGGCGCTACCCCTAGAACCTTAGCACGAATGGCTCTTATGGTGAATCGAGGGGAACCGAACGAAGCCCAAAAGCAAACAATGTTCGAAGAATGCGGGTTCTCCAGCCCGCAGGCCATCATACATGCCAATGGCAAAATAGAAAATTACAGGATCAGTAGCATATTTTTGACAGCTATCGGCGGCAATCCTTCTTTGGAACCGATTTACAATGCAATCGTCATAGCCCGATGGCTTCCCAACGGCGTAAAAAAGAGTCAAGTTGAAGCAGCAATCCAAGGTTGTCGTTCCGTTGCCCTCGCATGGTTTGACTTCGACGAACTTAAAAATTTCGACCTCGAAGGGAAATATTGTGTCATACTCGACGATCCTCAAGACAGCTATCTGACGGGGATGAACTCCGAGAGCTTTGAAGGCCTAAAGTGCTTGACCCAAGCAGCGGGTATTCTCTGGACGATCGGAGGACTGTCCTCGCCCAGTGCAGGACTGGTTCGCGGACTTGCAAGAACTCTTCGTGCAGAGTTCCAGATGGACAAGTTCGTGACACTGACAGTCGACGACTGGGATATGTCTGGGGAGCTTCTCATGAACTTTGTCGGCAGAGTCTTCGAGCAATCCTTCTACGTAGAAGATCCATCAGGGGGATTCGACAGGGGGCTAGCTGTGAATGACGGCGTCGTATATATTCCCCGGCTTGTCCGCGACGACCTCATGGACCAGGATCTAGAAAGAGAAACGCAGAAAGGGGCAAAGACACTTCAACCATTCCATCAGCCGGATAGACCTCTTAGAATAACAATCACTAATCCAGGATTCTTGGATACCTTGTCCTTTACCGACGATGACCGATTGCATGCACCGCTACCCAAGGACAAAATCGAGATCCAGACCAAGGCTTTTGGTCTTAATTTCAAGGACGTAATCCTCGCCCTTGGACAACTACCAGGGTACTACCTGGGCCAGGAATGTAGCGGCGTTGTGACAAGAGCTGGCTCTAACACGTTGGGGCTAAATATCGGCGACCGTTGTTTGTGCTATTGCTGCAGGTTCTATAGCCAATACCATACGGTGCAAGGCGGAATGTGCAGTGAAATTGCCAGACGCAATATCATTTTCCGCCGGAGCGTCCATCCCCCTAGTTTATTGTACTGCCCAATATTGCCTAACCCACGTCGTTCGACTGAAACCCGACGAGACCATCCTTATCCACGCAGCAGCTGGGGGTGTCGGCCAGGCCGCATTGATGCTTGCGCAGGCCTCAAAAGCCCATGTATTCGCGACTGTTGGAAGCCAGGAGAAGAAAGAATTTTTGATGCGAAAGTTTCAGATTCCTGGGGAACGCATTTTCTATAGTCGCGACACCTCATTCGCTCAAGACGTACGCGAAGCCACGAACGGCAAGGGGGTTGACGTTGTTCTCAACTCGCTGGCTGGAGAGCAACTGCGCGCCACGTGGAAGTGCATGGCCCCATTTGGTCGATTTGTTGAAATTGGCAAGCGAGATATAACGACGAATGTGAATCTCGAGATGGGTCCTTTCGAGCACACCGTCACGTTTGCAGGGGTAGATCTGGGTGACCTGATCCAGCACCGACCACAGGCTTTACAAGAGGTGTTCATAGAAGTCATTGACAAAATTCGAACAGGTACTATCGAGCCGGTCAGCCCTATACATGAGTTTGCTGTGTCAGATATTGAGACAGCCTTCCGGTCATTGCAGAGCGGAAGACTTATGGGAAAAGTCATATTATGCCTCGGCATGGAGATACAGTAATGGTAATACCCTCTATACATTTCAGGATTGTGTCAATCTATTCGGAGACCTAATTGATTAATTCCAGGCATCACGTCCCTCAATCGAGCCAGCAATTCTTCGTGAAGATATTTCCTACCTCATTACTGGCGGCACTGGTGGCATTGGCAGAGCTATTTCCTCCTGGATGGCGCAGCACGGAGCAAGGAACATAATACTCGCATCTCGAAGTGGCCAAAAGAAAGCCAACATAGTAGATCTGGTACACGATCTTGCTGCTCTCGGCGTCAATGTCAAAGTTTGCCAGTGTGATGTTGCAGTCGAAGCTGATTTGCAGCTGTTGATATCTGATTGCGCGAAGATTATGCCTCCCATTGGTGGTGTCATTCACGGCGCCTATGTAAATAAAGTGAGTCACGCGTAAAACACCGGCTATATTGTAACGCGTCAGGTTACTGACAAAGGCCAACAGGACCTGGCTTTCGAGCTGGCAACATATCAAGATTGGGTCGCAGTCGTCCAACCAAAATGCCAGGGCGCTTGGAACATGCATAAAGCCTTTTTAAATCAGAAGCTGGACTTCTTCATCATGCTCTCTTCTATCAGCGCTGTCATCGGCAATCGTGGTCAAGCAGCTTACGCAGCAGCCAACAGCTTCCTCGACGAATTCGCACGCTATCGAGCTTCCCAAGGCTTGCCTGGCACATCCATCAATCTTGGGATGGTCAAGGAAATTGGCCATGTTGCGGAACGGCCAGAGTTGCAGGAAAGACTTGAAGCGTTGAGTGGAGACATCGGGCTTTCTAAAGCAGAGGTCCTTGCTTTGATCAAGCTTGCCATCCTGAAAAAGGTCGATAGGCACGCAGATCACCAATGCATTGTTGGCCTCAGTTTCGAGAATTATAGTGCTAAGCACCCCGCCTATTACTGGGCGACTGATGCGCGCTTCTGTCACCTTCGCCGTGGCATAAGCGTCCCAGAGGCCAAAGAGACCGGCCCAAGCATCAGCACGAAGCAAGCACTAAAGAAGGCCCAGACCGTTGATGAAGCTTCAGAGATTGCGTCGAAATCTCTGGTAGTAAAGCTTGCCAGTGTATTGATTACTCCAGCAGAGGATATCAGTACCAAGAAACCTGTTGTGACGCTGGGACTGGACTCCTTGGTTGCGGTAGAGGTCAGAAGCTGGATCGCGAAGGAGTTGGACGTAAAAGTAAGCACGATGGAATTGATGACTAGCTCTAGCATCAAAGCCCTTGTAGATGTGGTTGTTGGACGGTCGTTGTTACTGGAAAATTTGAGGTCGAAAATCACTGGAGCTTAGACTATGGCGTACTTTATCTGCCTTTAAATCAGCGCTAACGATCTTAGTGATAGTAACGTTACAGCGCTAACACTAGATCGTTTTAAATTTCATATTTTCTCAAAAATATCTTGCATCAAGTACACTCAAAGAACGATGGCGCTTCAACATCCAAGAAGCGCCACCAGATCAGACTAAGTTCGCAAGTTATATGATAGCCATCTGTCCTGGCTTGTCATCCGGGGCACGGCTGCCTTCCCGTTCTCAGTTAACATGTTGTTCTGCGGGTAAGTCTGCTCTACCCTTTTCAATGCGCTACTTATGATTCCTTTGAGAAACTCCTCGTAGGACATTCCGCTGCTTGTTGCTATGATGGACAAGTCTGACCAATGTGGTACGATTCCTGGTATAGGGTTGACCTAAACAGACGATGATATCAGAATCAACGTCACCTTCAGGGGTCCTGTGCCACTAGATGCATTGAACAAACCTCCAAAATATGTGGTTTACCAGTCTCGCCCATTTTATCGAACCTCGTATCAACTCTACCAGCGTCACGACAGCGAAGCGCCTTCCATGTCCTGAGCGCCAATTGACACGCACTACGGACCTGTGAATCTGACAAGTCCGCTGAGACCACGTCCATATGCCCCTTGCCATCCATGGGTGCGTTCTTGACATCATCGCTTGCAAAATCAACGCAATCACTGACTCGTCTACCCCCAACTTTCCTGCAGTCCTTGTACACATACTCATTAGCACCAATAACCTTCGAATCCTCTCCAGTGCCAATAATGCCAACAGTGATCTCGCGACCGGAGAGGAAAGTCTCCAGCAATACATCTTGTCCGCTATAGACCGCTTCTAATTGATCAATGGCTGGGATTAGGTCATCGGGCCTCCTTATCTTACTCGAGACTAAGATACCTTTTGAGGTCCCTTCACCAATAGGCTTTGCAAACAAAGGGTACTCTCGCAACTCCGGTCCATGACGTGAAGTTTCTATTGCCAATTCCACACGCTCGGAGGTTCGCGCGACCACACCTGCCCCGGGGTCCCTAGAAATGATCGCGAAAGGTGCAGTAGCAATGCCAAAATGCTCCAGGACCATCTGGAGATTTAACAATCAGCATTTTCTGGTGAACAAATATGCCAACTTTGCATCTTCACCTTCGTTCTACCCTTGTCTAGACACAAAGCTGTTGTAGCCGCATCCGCAAATGCAAATGGTATACCATAGGCCTCGAGTAAACACGGAACATGGGCTTCTCTGGCCAAGCCGTGCAAACCTTCCGCAATGTTAAGAGCAAGGTCCCACTCTTTGTATTCACCGCTCGCCAAATGTTCAACAAGGTTTTTGATACCATCGACTTGCACAACTCTGTATCCTAGACGCTCTAGAGTACACACTATACTAGGAATCCCATGGTCATCTGTGTCATCACTGTCTTCTTTCTTAGAGAGCCCAAGTGCCAACCACGGCGAGTTATAGTCAAACACGAACGCGATTGTCAGTGGTGTGGACTTCATTGCGCGAGTAAGTTGTGTTGATGAGCCACAGCAGTTCGAATTTGTGCAACGAGAAAAAGAGAAGCTGTCGCGTTCGATGAGTCTATTCATGCACCACTGTACATGAATTTAGTGACGACCATAAAATTGACAAGAACAATCCTAGAAACTAGCAACTGCGGATCTTGCCCAGGTCGTATAGACTATGACCTAATCCAAGCTGGGGTGGGGCTCGACACAGAGAAATTTGACTCATGGCAAAGTCGGCCGTATTTGGCTTGCTCGCTTTGCGGAAACATCTTCAACAGGCACGCTTGAGACGCCACCGGCAACACAGTTCATCTTAGATCGCCGGAGTTCCTCGCCCAATGCAGCATTATGGCTAGTGCTCTTGGCCCGTCCCAATGACGGTGGGACCCTGCTTCAAAGGCAAAGCCACGTCAATTGCTATCTGCTAATCAAGAGTTGAATCAATAATGATCTCGCAGATGTCAGCTGTGGTGTACGAGTCGCATTCATTCTTTGTAGGTTGTCTCCGCGGAGCGAGCTGATAGAGCAACACAGGATCCGTGCGACTTCGGAACACAAAGGGCTTTCTCTGAATATGGGAACAAAAAGTTCATAACCGCCTCTAGCATCGACAGAGAATTGAATAGATGCACCACGTAATATGCACTCCTTTGACCACGAGAACTAGAACACCGGGCAATTCCGCTCCGAAGGTCGCCAATCTGCGATATCCCGTTAATGTGGCAATGCGAAATTAGGATTATACTGGCATCGTACGAGAGAGTCGCTAAGCCATAATGAGAACATACAAGTGCTCTCAGCGGGCGAAGAGCGTCTATCAAAGCTGGATTTCGATTTGGCTAAAAAGACACATTGCCGCCCTCCACTGCAAAGGTTTTGGGCTACTTGCCCACAATTTTTCTGGTCTTCCGATTCGGTCCCACTGGGTTCATCTAAAGAAGGAAACATACTTCGGGCGTTGATGGCGAAGATATTCAATCCTTCACTGTTATATTTCCCCACCCACCATCTGCTCTATCTTGGATTTGATCCAGGTGAGGCCGGACATGTCAATCGAGCATGCAAAAGTGCACAGAGATGCCTCCCGCGTTGTGTGTCCTTACGCATAAGGGGATTTTACTCCTTTCTAATGGGAGCTCATAGACACTGGATAGATATGTTACCTAGATGAGGTACTCCACACCCGACCTATACCCACTTCCTTCCATGTGTACTTTCAGCCCCGGCCCGAGCCTCCTTATAAGCTCCTCTACCGCAATCTTCGACTCGTCATCCAACATTCGCCAAAAGCCACGTCCAGTATCGATGATCACACTTTGCAGCCTAGGGCATGCCAAAAGGTAACGAAGTCCCGCGCCAAGCTCCCGGTAGTCGGTGAACATGCTCTGCTCTTGCAAGATCTCAACCTTGCTCAACCAAGGATTGACATTGATCTTGAGTGATTGTTGCCTACATTGGTCATACAGGGGAGCATGTATCACCCAGGAGATGATATTTGAATGCAGGAATGAGTGTAAATCACCATCGAGTATGACAAAAGTATTCCGCCGGTAGAAGATCCCACAGGCCTCATGAGCAACTTGAGGAATAGCCTTCCATGAGCTCAGCAATCCTGTATCAACATCGTAGACCAGGGGACCAGACAAACTGTTAAAATTTATTGGCTCTGAACTTATTAAGAGATATTCATAGACAAGATCTCGGATCTCACGCGGAATTGACAAAAAAGTAACAGCTCCCATAGTCTTGACTCCCGAAGAAGTGGATTCCTGATGACAGAGAAACCATTTACATCTACTTGCAAAGGACTTATACCGCGATGTGATTGGTCTTCCTAAGCACGGGGGAATGGATAATAGTTAGGCCACTATTACGCCGCTAGATTACTAAGGTACTGCCCCTTGAAACCAGCCCTGGAGCTAGCCACTTCTGGAGCTAGCAATGCGGGGTAAATCAAGCTGTCGAAGCTGTGTTTTAAAACATCTCCATTTTACACTTATGATGATGCTAGACACTTCGGCCACTTCGCACTTCGATGCAACTCTCCTATATTGTGAGCTCAATACCACTCCATGGATAGCAACAAAAAGTATTGAACTACCTAGGCATCAGCCGTCTATGCTAGGATACTCATACAAGATGATTCAAGCTTCCATCAGCCCTTCACTCCCAGGTTGGGAAGAAGATGTAAACGTGCGCAAGAGATCCTGTCAGTATCTTCATTTCCTCCATGAGCTTCTTCTAGCACCTAAAACATGGCAATCGGATTCGTAGCATTTGCCGGCCTCGCCTGTGTCACGTCCCAATGCTCGACGATACAAGTACCGTCCATACGATATATGTCGGCTAAAGCAATTGGCTCCTCGTTAGCCTCGTCAACCCTGACATGAGCAAGTCCGATGTTGTTGTCAAAGCTCATACGGAGGACCGTCGAGGGTACATAAGGAATGATGTTTACGAGCTTGTCTTCGTTGGCGACGCGTCCCTGAGCATCAAAAGGATCATGCTCGGTAAGATTGATGGAGATGTAGGTGTTAAAAGCGCCGATGACATTCTTCTGCACGTATAGCTCGTTGATGAAGGCAAAGAAAAGTTGTCGCTGATAGCTCTCTGGTGCTGGATGTCCGGGGCAGTAGGACTTCGTGCTACGGCTCTCGGTGGCGGCCAGTGAATCGGCGTTCGCAGATTGGGGGAATGCGAGCAAGGCCGGAAGGGAGGATAGAATTGTTAGAGCTATCGAAGGACGCATCGTGATTGAGTATTTGGTGAATTTGAAGGTGTGCTGGTGATGATGAAATTCAGTCTACCACCAATTGTACCTGAGCGGGAGGGCTCGATATATATTTTAGAGATCCGTCTCCAAGGAACTTTAAATGACAGTCTGTGGATACATTGCGGCTACTCTGACTACTGCAATGACTCTATGACTTTCTCTAGGGCATCTCAATCCCTGTTACATGGAATCTGCTGCTGGGCACAACTTCGACCAGTCGATTTCATAGAAGGAGCTATGTTGGTGGTGGAGTCTCGCACGTGTGATCATAGCAAACTGACGCCAAATATGTCTAGAACCTTACAGCGGCCCAGTCAGGTAGGCTGAAGTAAGCCTAATGAGTACCTGCTTTCGCCATGATTGTCAGCCAGCCAGGAAGGCGAGTCAATATTTCATAACCAAGCTTCCAATTATCATCATAGCCAGTAGGAAGCTCCATGTTCGAGAAGCGTGGTTGTCCATGCGAGATGCGGTAATGCAGGTCTCGGTCAAACTAGGGCCGAATCTCGATATAAGCGGGCCCAATCACCTCAAATGATGCATGGCTAGTTACTGTTCATTCGCAGCCACGGCTTCTCTCTGAAACTCCCACGCACCCAAAAAGAATCTCTCAGGGCTTATATCTTCACTTAATAAATAGCCGAAGAAAGATAGAGTTGTCACAAGCTGAAAATCTGTTACAGTAAAGACAACCAGCACAGCCTAGCTTAATAAACAAAGACCAAGGTTCTGCCGAACTAGGAACATCATATCTAGCACAATTGCGAGTAGAAGGTCCGGCAAAGACGTGCGTTGTGGGATCGTCTGAAATGGTTAGAACGGGCTACGAATTATACGCACTGTTGAACTTGCAGGATCTCAAACTGGGCTCTTACCCACTAATCAGGTTAAATGTGGCGCAACAGTAGCAACGGTGGCCGAAACCTGCATGACCAGATGTGGAAATCTTCCGGCCTGGTATTCATGTAGCGCAGATGTTCGATGACCTATTTGCCAGAGATTGACCTGATAGGGCTAATGTATGAACAATCTAAATACTTGAGCTTGTGTTCTCCAGATCACCGCAGAGTAGACTCATCGACCGAAATACGGGTTATGGAAGCCTCTATAAGAGTAATCAGGGCCCAAAGAACTTTGGGCGAGATGGGCAGTTTATTTGCATATCTGGGCTGAGCGTTCATTATCAAATAGCACAAACAAAATCCATTCGCAATGTACTCGTTCATCATTGCCGCGACTTGTCTTGTTGGGGTTGTCCTGGCACAAACACCTCCAAGCTATACACTTGCAGAGACAAACAATACTCTTGGACTGAAGTACGGCAAAGTCAGTGTTGTTGCTGGTGAAGTTCTTGGGTACGAAGGTAAGTCGATCAGAGCAAAAGATTGTCTAGAGCTCCGGCGCTGATCAGTGAACCCAGTGCCCTCCCACGAACCTCAACTCAGCTCCTCGATCCCCCTTAACGGCACCTACATAGCTATCCTCGTCGACACGATTGCCAATATCAGCTCCCCCATTCCAGCTGATCTTCTCTGGTTCCAGCAAAATGTCACCTTCTCTTCCAATGGCATCGCATCTTACGACGGTTCCTCAGCTCAAGTCCCGTATCTCGCCCCATCAAGCGTCGGACACCCGTATCTTGCACTGCTATACACACAACCACCGAACTTCATAATTCCTTCAAACTTCCCATACAATGACACATTCCGTTTGGCATTCAATGTATCTAGAGTCTCGTCCGACTTCCAAACCCCACTCTTGGAGGCGAACTATTTCTTATTGGGGAGCAATTGCACGTATGAATATACACCGAAAGCCGGGACGTACTCTTCGGGCACTGCTGGGTATTATGGTCCCACAGCCACTGGGTCCTCTCATAGACCCAGTGGGACGGGTGTCTATAATGGACCTGCATTCACGAATGGGTCTAGTCGGACAAAGGCGCCCTTCCCCAGGTTTGGTGCCCGTTATTGAGTTGGTGGAAGTTGGACAAAATGCCTGTTTTGGAGGAGGGGTACTCGAATAAAATAATGTAATTCATCGTAAAGACTGCGATATGCGTCAACATAATATTTGGCAGCAAACTGTTTTAAGTTCACTCTGCAGAGCTCTTGTAAGTCGCAAAAAGCTTGACAGTTTGAGATCTCTCTAGCTTAGCAATATCAATGTACAGACAAGCTAGTGTCAAGACATTTCAACCATAGAGCTCCCCAGAAAAGGCCAGGTGCTAGCGTACGTGAACAAGCAAACAGCGGAGATAGGATTATTCGCAGATTCGCGGTTATGTAAAGCCATGAATATTACAACGACTCGATCTTTCAAAGCCGCAAGCGATTTCTATGCCCCGACAACTCCTTCAGAAGTCAAATTGTTATACTTATCTGGGATCCCTTGCATCATCTTTGCCATCACTTCTACAGGCATGTTCTCAATCGTACTACCAATGCCACTTGCAGTGTGTACAGCTTCTTCGTCGATGGGGATTTCTCTAGTTGGCTCGGCCGGCAAGGTCGTTCCAGAAACTTCTCCGTTTGCTGCTGATATGTTGGCCTTCTCTTGTACAGCCTCCTCTTGATCACCGAACGTCTCTCTTCCACTAGCAAACACCTTTTCGAAGTCAAACTCGCCCCACCTTATCTCAGGCGCCAGCCCGGCAAATTTCCATAGCCCGTCTATCTTACGATACCAGTGCTGATTGGTGCCATGAGCATGGCCCTTCACAGCAACCTCGGTCCTGGTATCATCCGTATAACGTTGATGCGGCACGCGCAGCTGGTGCCATCCCACGACCTCAGTATCAGACACTTTCTCCCACCTCGAAGCACCGATGAAGTGTTGCGTCTTAAGCAATGGATCGCCGAGTACATGAGGGTCCGAAGCCATGGCTACATATTCGTCTGCGGGCATAGCTTCCCACATCTTGTCGAGGAATGAACGATAGTCGATACGCATCGTAGGAGCAACGCATTTGCGAAGGCGCACCCAATCCTGCGAACAACAGGTCAGCGTTCATTGAGGTGTAGAGGCAAGATTGGCGAACTTTGGAGTCATAGCTATCAGCCCATTCGAAGAGCGCAGCGTTCAGGCCTAGATAATCTGATACTCATGATTACTATGGGAGTCGTAGATAGGTGAGAAATCGGGCGAACCTGAAAAGGAGATTTCTTCTGGTACGAGACGCATGGTTGGAAATGCCGATTTGCTAGGCGTGCTATCCGGCGTCAAGAGGAACTCAACCGTAAGAGACTTCTTCGCGTCGTGAGCGAACAGAGCCAAGAGCGCATAGTTCATCCATTATAGATTCCAAGGGAAGAGCATGACAGCATTACTGTTGACACTGTCGGTGATTCATCTTGCGCGGTCACCGAGACCCACATGCAAAGGAGAGACCCTCAACCTCCCCAAGGACGCCATCGGCCTACTCGGTGCCCTCAAGGCCATCGATACGGGCATTGCTTGAATGATAACAAGCGCATGAGGATAATAGCAATTGATGGAAGCTGGTGGATCAGTTCCTAGAGCAGGGTTTCCCTAACCCATATATTGTTGCCTAGGACTACCTACCTAGTAGCTCCGCGGGGGACCCTAATTTTAGCACCCCTATAGCTTAAAGCCAATTTTGATAGACCGTTGACTTCTCCAGCACAACAGGGAGAAATTTATTGATTAACTTGAAAATTTTAATTATTGATTTCAAAAAGTTTTCAAGTGGAAATAACTTAATAAACTTACTTATTGCGGGTCCATTCTATTCTGGAAGGGCTGGCGTTCTGCAAAGAGTGCCAACATGTTTGTCCCCCAGAAGCCCAAGTAGTTCTACCTACCTTTGGGGACTAGCTTTAAGAAAGGGGCCTATGAAACCAGTCATCAGCCTTAAATGCTATTAGGATGAGGGGAGCGGCTGATAGGTGAGTCCTCCCTACGTCTAGAGCTAGTTACCATTCTAATAGCTATCGAGTCGTTCACAAATAAAACGCACTTTGCAAGAGATGCACACCTGTTGGCTCACCATCCCGCATTACGCAATTATTATCCCGTGGACCGTAGCTGACACATCTGCTTGGATAGTCTGCTTAGCTATGGGAGGAGTGAGTAGGAATATTTGACATTCTATAATTGTGCTTCATCTGATGCTAGTTCTCTACGTTCATACTAGCTCTTGGCTTTCTCGATGTCATTCGTTGCTGCTACTTTCTCTGGTATTGTGATACTAGCTGCGAGCATAATTGTCAATGTCTGGAAGGCATCCGTTAGAGCCTTGCTGACTGCAGAAATCTTTCGGTATCCTACAAATACGTCATTGTCTCGGGGGCTGGGTTTATTTAAACGTCTGAAATACTCCAGGGTCTAGCACCCAGTGGTCCCTGCGTACAGAGTCTTCAAATTGTTCGAGTTTGGCTGACTGGACTGTAAAGAGTTGTCACTGTTCATTTTCAAAGTTGAGCCACCAATGACCCTTGTGTCCTCAGCTCGGGATCTCTTAAGATGTTCTTCTTTACTCGGATATGAGCTTCTGATACTATGAGCAGACTTCTTCTGGCACTGCACTGCCCAAAGCTACTTTATGAAACAACCGCACATGATCTATAAGAGCTGCAGACTGACCACCAAATCTAGGAAGCAGCAATCGAGCGGTAAGCAACTGCGACAAAGGTCATCCATGTGGACGGATATGGGTGCGGAAAGTCAAGGTTTGGCAGGGCCTCTGAGCAGGATATACAATCTTACTAGGAGTAATTCTCAAGCAAAACCACTCTTCCAAGCAGTCATTTCACGCCAAAAATTAAAATGTTGAGGGCTATCTAACGGTGAAAACACCCATCTTCTAAGCTCCTTAATTAGTGAAGTGGTATGTATCCAATACATGCCTGATTCTCAACGCATCCTCTTACCTCTATAGCCTAGGCTGACCACATCCTTACTTTAACTCAACGCATTAGAAGCGGACGATATAATATATCCTGAACAACAATTGGTACAAAACCTCGCATCAGAGCCAAAGCCGCCCTCAATACCAAAGAGAACATCACGAACTCTCCACAACACTGAAGGATAAATTCGGGGCTGGATGAGGGACTTGTACACTCGACTCGTCAAGATCAAATGAAGGGACCATCGATCTCACGCTTTCGGCTGTTCAATTAGCTAATAACCTACTTTCTTCTTGGGCCGGCTCCTTTGTTCGCGAACCGAGACGAGCTGGCGAGTTCTTGCTCTCGCTGTCGCGTATAGGCTTGTTTTGCTCGCCTGTCATCGTGCTAAAATAGTGTAGTCAGCATATATTACCGTTATGGTCCAACGAGAGACTTACTTCAGAATTTCCAGAGCAGGCAGGGCACGGCTCGGTTTTTAGGAAGTACTTCTTATGTTCTTTACACTCCGTTTGATGAACGACACAATAGTTATGACCATTATTCTGACGGCAGTTCCCATGGTACTTCATAGGACAATGATGTTTCGTGGCAGTCTTTTTGATACCCGGCATAGCGTCGATTCAGGCTGTGGAGTTATGGATATTATTACCAGTTGGAAGTCGTCTTTTGAGCTAGATGTGTGAGGTCCACACAGGAGATAAGAAGGAAGAAATTGGGAAGGACCGGCCGCAAGTTATATCCAACGTCCTTTGAGAAGTGGCATAATCCGGCAAAGTGCATATTGATAAAGACATCTGCGATCTCTTAGTCATGGGTATAAAGAAGAGGGATGTCAGGTGCGAGCTCGTCACCCGTAAAAGCGCAACACAAAGAACCGCCGTCTTTCTGTCTTGTAAGGAAATGTTGACGGTATCTGGCCTTCGACAAAGCATTATTGTCATCTTTTGCATACGTGACTCTAAACAAGAGAATGCATTAGTGCATAAAGCATTCACCGGAAACGGCTATACTGTTTTAGGTCGGTCCTTTGTCACCCCGTGCGGTTTCTTTGTGTATGGATGCAACAAAATTTGTCCGTTCGCGTTATCTCCAAAGCTTATAACCTGATACACCATCATCATTCCGCTTTCAATCAACCAGCGCCCCCACATAATAACATCAAATTCCATCCACGAAGTATTTCAATCCCAGTAACTCATAATGTTAACAAGTGAGGAGTATCGGAGACCGAGCCAACCAACCAGCGCAGTTAATCAGACGCCCAGTGACCATGACGCCTCCTCAGGAGCAGCATTCGAACCCGGAGACGGATTGGTGACTCAGGATCTGGATCCCAAAGAGCATGAGGACGCCGAGACTTCGTCTCTTGCGCGTTCAATAAGTCCAAGTCATTCCACCGTTTCTCAAACCTCTACGGAAGAATACTGTCAATGTCCTTATGAAGAATTCTCGTTGCAAGTGAGGGAATTATGCGAGCTATTGTGGAAGGTGAAACCAACGCCAGAGGATAGCAATGACTCCAACAGTCCAGCCCACCGAGGGATTGATGGAATCGCAGTGACATTGGGTCCTAAGACATTCAGCTTTGAGAAAATGAAGGGTGGGGGATACAATCGCGTCATTGGTATTGATATAGCAGACTCAAGAGGTGAATCGGGGGAATCACGTCGTCTTGTCCTAAGGGTCCCACGCTTCCTTGATGCACGGCCTGATCGGGACGCCGCCACATTAAGCTTTGTTCGCAAATACATTTCGATACCGGTGCCCGAGGTCGTGATCCATGACTTCACGAAGAACAACCCACTGGACTCACCCTATCTTATCCAAGCAAGGATTCCAGGATACAGTCTCCAAACTAATCCTGGTCCCAATTACTATCCGGATCTCAGCCATAAGCACAAATGTATTGTTGCGAAAGAGCTTGGTCGCATATTGGGCGAGATCCAATCTGTGGAACACTCCTCCCCCGGTCTCATAGAAGCTGGCATCGATCGCGAAGGCGGTCAGGACTACATTGTCCGGCATTTGGAGCTCAGCACATTGGCTGGCATCGATGCGGAATCGGACTTGAATACAAATCGTCCCTTCTTCCAATCTCGAATCTACGGTGCCGATCCAGATACTAGTGAGGGCCCAGCAGGCCAAAGAACAAGTTTCGAGCGCTCAATATACTATTTCTTCCTCGTCCAGTTCGGTCGACTAAGGGCATCGGAGCTACGAAGGGACCCAGCGATGATAGGTTGGTGGCACTATTATGAACGTCTTGCCATCATGGCGAGACAGATGGACGACCTACATTTACTGGAAGATGATAGGAGCTGTCTTTGTCACCTTGACCTAAACATGGCTCCTCGTAATATCATGGCCAAGGTAGAAGCAGATGACTCTCTTACTATAAGCGGCATATTGGACTGGGACAGCGCAATTTTCGCGCCCAGGTTCGTTGGCTGTGTTCCTCCTATGTGGATCTGGGCATGGTCAGACGAGGAGGAAGATGAGCTTCTTGCCAACAATACACCAAACACACCCGAGCAACAAGAGTTGAAACAGTTGTTTGAGGACGCTGTCGGGCCCAAATTCCTCGAATACGCATACCGCCCAGAGTATCGACTAGCCAGGCGGCTATTCCAGTTCGCTATGGATGGCATGCCGACCAGTGAAGCGGTTCAGGAAGCGGAATCACTCTTATCTGAGTGGGCTACGATCTACGAAACGTATTCCACAGAGGACCTTTCTAATGAAACGCTTAGTGAAGGAAGTGTGGAAAGCACCAAGATTGAAGGAGATGAGATAGCAAGAGAGCCCAAGGATCCTGAATCTGCATCAACTTTTGAAGTAGTCAGCGCTGGCCATGAACTTTCAGGGACCACCATCGAGATCATTTAGCGTCTCAATAAGTATTTCTGGGATATTTTCTTTGCCTAGCATAGAGAATTGCAGACCTCAAATTATCTCAACTGCTCAAATATAAGTTGTTTCCAAAACATGATAAGTTCGTGAGTAGTTCAGAGTACGGAATAGTAATAAGTCAACATCAGCGATTTCATATTTCAACTAACGTCTCTTGACGCTATTGTTATTGTTCATGCTCGTAGCAGAAAATGCACACGTCATATACAAGCAAATATTGACAGAAGCTGGATGACATGCACTTTGCATTGGATTGGACATTTTAAAAGAGAACGATAATTTGTTTGCATTGCGGCCTGCTTTTACGCGTCTAATATAGCTCAATGTACTGCACGAAGAAGCCTACTACCCAGCGAGAGGTCACCGATTGAAACCACTTGAAGCTTACGTATTGCAGGATGCATGTTCTGCTTTGCAGGCTATCTAAAACATGGTATAATATCTATATCCATCCGCTGAAAAAGAGATCTTGAACCTAGTCTACGCCTCCTAAGGATCCGCCATCAATACAAGAATAATTCGAACTTTCGGGATTCGTGTCAGAAGTCCCAAAGGATACTTCACCATGCGAACAGCAATATCATGAGACCACCAACAATACTGGAAGGAAGCCAGAGCCCTATACATGCCAAAGTCGATGGTGCGCTGGCAGTGAAGGGCAAGATCGACGCATTCGAAGAGTTCGAAAAGTTCCCAGTACCACCGACGGATTCACAAAGGGCATCAGTAAGATCAGCAACGACTGTTCAAGCCATGAGTGTCAGCGGTGCCGCATATGAGGGGACCAACACACGGCTTACCCTGCACATCTGCCAGGGTGCAAAATGACCGGTAGCAGGACCCCACGATTGAAGCATAGGTCGGGGATTTGCAAATACATGATTTGTTGCTGTAGCTACCACAGCCAGCGAAATTGTGTGCACTGACGCAAGATTGCTACTTTCAATCAGATCATGAAACGACATGATGTCACCGGAACAGCTTACAGCACAAGCCGGATAGTTGAGAGGCTCAGTCGGGTCTTTGCCTTTGGTATAGGAGCTAGCGCTAGAAGTAGCAGCCGTCACAGCCGTTACGACTTGCGAGCTCAGAGAGGCATTGTCTTTGTACATGCGCTCACAAAGTTGCTCTTCAATTGCTACCGCGGCTACACGGAATGAGAATCATTAGCAACAGACCAATTGATTGACGGGAAGTTCAGGAGGCATACCGTTCATGTCTGGGATAGAACAAGACGATATCTGACATGCAGCAAGCTTGCTCCTGTAGTCTACGCTACAAGCGCACTCGATGTTGAAGACACTGCACCCTGTAGCCGGGAGCGTCTCATTGGCACAGATTTGCTGTACATTTGTGTCAGCTGTTAGGCTCTACCGATGCGAGAATTTCACGTACAGCGCAGGCAGGGTAGTAGGTAGCAACGCTGGACGTATTGCTACTTGTTGCCGTCGCTTTGGGTACTAGTGAAGAAGTGATCTGCGATGGTACCTGCGGGACACATACGACCGGCCCAACAAGAATGGCAATGAATGGTATGTAGATAGAATACATGATCTTCTCGACAAGCCTCAATGGCAACTAGACTAGAGACCGCTGACGGGGGGGGGGTAAACGAGCAAGAAGCCCGATCAAATACCATGGATTTCTCGATATCAATTGGTCTGGCCATCATGTCTTTGTTATCATACCTAACCGCCGTTTTGGGAAATTTTGATGATAGGGAAAGATATCCGTGTCTTTGTCTTGCGGCTCCGAGCATGGCGTTTCGGCGTTGACTGGGCCCAGACGTGGCTGAGTATAGAGGCAAGAGCTTACTGCAAGCGGCTCGCTTGACCAGCTTGCGAAATCTGCGCAGGCGCTGTGCTTTGTGTACTTAGTGGTAAGCGCCCTACCCGTGGAAGTGGAGACCCAAACAAAGGAAGCTCGAACCACCATCGTCCACAGGGACGCATTAGCGGATCAACATGAATTTGTGTGGGTGGTTAGACTAACGCATGATAGGATTAGCTGAGAAGGACCTTGGTAAAGCAGAGTCAGACGTCGGTGTGAACCTATTTCAATTGGCATGGGATAAGCTATTGACTGTGTTTCCCTTCTGAATATTATCGGACATCACAACGCACAAGCATTTAGTTGAATTTTAGTGAACAAGGCATTCGTGGTATATTATCTTGCTATGTACAAGGATGGTATCACCCCATTGTCATGTGCTTGCTGAGAGATCCTAGAATCGTTACAGGCTAGTATCATTCTTAGTCTCCGCCTCATGCTGAATAACAGCAGCCTTGATGTCGGCATTAGTGCCCGAGATGCTGATACCCTTGTTGGTGAGACCCATCTCGTGCGCAAAGGTGCTGTGAGGCACCCACTTAGCGCTGTGACGAGCAGTAGACTCTTCCATCATCTTGTCGACTTGCTCCAAGCTCAGGCCCTTTGTCTCAGGAACAAAGAAGTATGCGAATGCTAGTGACAGGCAGCAGAGAGAACCCCAAAGGAAAAAGACTTTGGCGCCAAGATTGGCGTCGCCCTTGTTGGTGCCAACGAGATAGGGTGTGATGACGGCGATGATCTGCAGGTTTAGTAAGCAATGAAAGTGCCGGATTTTGGGGACTGTAGAAACTTACGCAGTTCCAGAACCAGTTGGATGAGGTAGAGATACCCACACCACGAGAGCGGATGGGGATTGGGAAGATCTCTCCAATAACAACCCATGCGCAGGGTCCCCATGTTGCCGCAAAGAATGAGATGTTGAAGCAAATAAAAGCAACCATGGCGCTGACAGCCGCATGATTGTTCTTGCTCTCTTTACCTGCAGTAACGCCAATGATGCCAACAATGAACTGCATGATCACCATCCCTGAAGCACCAACAATGAGGAGCTTCCGGCGACCGAAACGTTCGACCGTGTAGAAGGAGATGGGCGTGGAGCACACGTTGACGAGAGTCGTAATCAGAGTGATCAGGAAGGGATTTTTGATCGTGCCAAGAGAGGTGAAGAATATAGTGCCGAAGTAGAAAATGAAGTTGATGCCAGTAAGTTGTTGCATCATTTGCATGAGGATACCTGCGAGATTTGGTCAGAAAATAGAGGCAATCAAGGCAAAGGACTTGAACCTACCAACAGTAGTACGACGGCTGTTGCTGACTCCCTTGAAGATTGATCCTCTGAAGCAATTGGCCCAGCTGCCGATCCAGGTAGTCTGCGGTATCACTTGCATCTCGTACTCGTGGTTGGCAATGATCTCAGCAAGCTCGTCTTGAATGTAGTCGGAATCAATTGGTTGACCACGAACGCTGGATAGAGCTTTCGCAGCCTTCTCAAGCTTGCCTTTCTTGACGTAGTAACGGGGAGATTCAGGCAGGATGAAGAGACCAATGGCCAAGATCATGGCCCACAAGAACTGCACTGCAATTGGAATGCGGTAAGAGCCGGTATCATCGCGGTTTTGAGTTGCGTAGACCACGCAATTCGCCAGCAAGATGCCTATGGTGATGCAGAATTGATATCCAGACACGACGGCACCACGGACTTTCTTCGGCGCGATTTCCTATGCCATGATATCAATATAGTCCTCGGGAGCATCGCAAGAAGCTAGGTTAAACTTACCGACATGTACAGAATGACAATTGCAGATATGAAACCAACACCAAAACCAGCAATCAGACGCCCCGGAACCATCAAGCCAAGGCCAGTGGAAGCAATTTCGAGAATACATCCAATTGTGAAGATACCGCAGCCGGCGATGATGGTAGTCCTCCGACCAATAGCATCAGCGAGATCTCCGGCAACCAGAGCTCCGAAGAAGGTACCGCAAGACAAGATCGAAGTGGTCAATGATTGATCGCTGGCTGGTAGATGGAAAGCTGCCTTGGCGACTGTGTCACCGGGGATAGGGTATGGTTTACCGGTATATTGTCGAATGAAATATGGCATGGCCAACACGCCGCCCATCCATCCGGTGTCATATCCAAAGAAAATGCCGCCAAAGGCAGCAAAGGCGCAGATGAAGTAAGCTTTGACAGTAACGGGGGCTTCGATACGGGATGTGTCGGTGGTGCCAGTGATCACAACACCTCCTCCAGGCATGGCTGCGGTGTTACTATACTCTATTCCGGGTCAGTGTTAGAGGTAGAGTAAGACAGAAAGCCTGAAGCCGCAATGGAAATTTTAAAAGGGCAGGCGTTGGAGGCTGGGCGAGAATGGGTCTTTATAAAGTGACGAGGGGACTACCTCGCACTGTTGCCGACCCCGCAATATCATGAGTCTCGGGATTGAGTATTTACGGGAGGCGTTATTGGAGGCGCGCCGTGTTGAGCGGAGGAAGTAACCTGGTGAAGAGATTCTCCGTGTGATCATGCGCATCATGTACTAACACCCTTGCCACATTAGTATCATGTGGTGCAGCCGTGACTGGGAATAATAATTGGTGATCCACTAGAACGGTATACTACTACCCAAGCAGATGTATCCATGTATACATGTACACGAGAATAAGTGAGCAGTGCGAAGCGTTCGAGATCCTGGCGATAAGATTGGTAGATAATCTTGACTTCGTGTCCGCTGTAGGCAGGGTTGCAATACGGGAATGTAACCAAAATGTAACCCTCACCACGTACCATTCACGCTTTCCTGCAAGTGGCAATACGCAAGTAAAAAGGGCCGTTAAAAGAACAGAGCTTGCTCTCTACCTCCGCCGGATGGCAATAATTTCCCCGCTCTTGGATCGTTAGTGAAGATACCAAGGCCACTGGTGGAACACACAACCTAAGGGCGTGATAATTATTGAGCTCGCATCCTATGATCATCTTAGTAACAAGATTCTAGGACCTGTGACGTCGTACCGCATAGAATACATGTGATTCCCTGTAATCTACAGTGGGGACGCTCTCTTCGGCTATCACTGCTGCTGACTGCATGCCGACTGATAAGCAATGCTGTCAAACAATGCGAGAGCATTCTGCAAGATAGTCGCAATGGCGTCTTCGTCCTCGCCCAGACGGTTAAATGCAGAAGGTCGCCCAAGTATTCCGGGTGGGAGATGCACGGGCTTGTTGAGTACTGAGTACTGGGTTGAAGTCTGTTTGCTCTCGGACCCCGATGGAAATTTGAAATGAACCTGCTGGACCCTGTCAGACCCTGTCAGACCCTGTAAGGGTCCCTAACATCTAGCGCCCGTTCGGCCATCTCCGCGTGCAGCCCCTGCTGATCATTGGGGTCGCTAGGGAGTCCCTGATGAGCAAGCATTCAATCATTGGGTCTTCACCACCCCAAGAAACGCTACGAACGTACCTAGAGCTTCATTGGGTGTGCCCCCCCGGCTAGACTCGGCCCCATGCTCGGGCGTGGGGCCTAGACTACCCATAGAAAGTTCCCTAGAAAGGTCCCTAGAGGAACACACCACCCAAACCTAATCATGTCATACAGGCGCCAGAGTCGTACGAGGTTCGAGGCTCTGCTGACTCGAGCCCATTCGTGTGGCTAGCTTAGCGCTGACAGCACAAATAGCGTGTCCCCATACTATGTAGGCGATATAACTCTCCAATGGTACTCAAACCATATACCGCGAAGACAAAGCTTCTAATCGAGGCAAACCTTCTAACTGCTGTAGGATTACTAACCATCGAAACAAGTCACTATTCCCGACCAAATACCTCGGCCAATTGAACCACAGGCCACCAACTTTGGAATCCTATGAACGTCACGGGATGTCTGAAATAGGCGAATGAAGAGTCCACCAAAAGATTACATCAGCTGCTTATTAGAACACGACCATTCGCCTTCTCCTGATCAAGCTAAAGGCGAGCGGCTTCACATCGTGGCAACCAGAGCAACGGTAAAGAAGAAAATAAGATATTGCCACTGGCGAAGCACAAGTCGCGATTCAACTCATAGTCAGAAAATTGAATAATCTCAGAACGAACCGGCTCACGCTGAAAAGTCCAGTATGAGTAATAGGACTGACTTAAGCGCAGATCCGTTGAAAGATCGAGAACAGCTTTCTGTATTCCTAAGCCGTTCCCTCTTCAGTCGCGGTACACTCTCCTTCGCGTGTCTATCCTGTCTTTGGAACACTGTGACTCGTGTCTAACTAGCCTCGCTAGGACGGCGAGAGAAGCTCATGCAAGCACATATAAGATAGAGATCTGAAGATCTGCTACATCTGCTACTTGGTGGCTAAAGGTCGTCAATGTCGTGCTTACTGCTAGTTTCTTTCATGAGGTCTTGCCCTTTTTTCTTCCTGTATACGACATTTTGCTGGGTGCTCAATCCGGCCTACCAGCCCATCTTGGGGGCTAGTCACCATATCATGGCCGTATGCCTCCTTTATCCAGCGGTCTGCCACCGTTCGCACTTTTGCGCAAGCCTCGAACGCAGTGCTTTTCATAGGTTACGCAGATTCTAATAGGCGCTCAAGAGGAGCAACAACTGAATTCCACTGATCGCACTCTCAGTGGGAGTCTCCATTGATTGCTTTTTTAAGGTCTCCCATTTATGAAGAGAAGAGACGTATGACCAGATTACGCGAAAACTGTTAGACACCAGTAACTTTGCGTCGTCCTTCTTCTCAAATAGCTTCTTTCCATGGAATTCTGCACAGAAAGACGCAATAATCCTAAGCCGCTTTGAATTGACCCTTTGCGCGTCTCTCTGAGAGCTGAGCCAGACGCAGCGCTGCAAATTCAAGATCTAGTAAGTCGAGAAAGCAGCGAAAAACATAAAACATGATCAAACGCTTAGCTCCGGCCGAATAGGTGGTTGGGGCTCGTCGTCCTCCATACCTAGAAACTGTCCGCCGAATTGCACATTTGTTGGCCTAAGCTCTTCGGTTCCGGGGGATCAAGAACTAGTGCTTAGGGGACAAGAATCCCGTCATCCGGGGTCACTCTAGGCTATCACCGAGCCCGGAGACGATAAGTAAGGTTTGGTACTCTGCGGCTTTCCGGAGCTGTGAGCGAGGGGAAACATTCTCCCGAGCCGATCAGCCCAAGGACCCACGAGAGCGCTCATAGTGATGCAAATGGTCACCAGATTACCCAACCATACAGTATAGCTCCTTCCTTCCCCAATACAGATCATTGATAGGATCCCCGCAAGGCTCACTGCCCCCACGGAATGGCCAGGGCCTCGAGTCCTGATTGCTATCGTGGTTGATGCCCTCCAGTACCTAGCCATCAGCGTAACACGAACCAACGAACCTACGAACCAATCCCTCGCGGTTTGTGCAGCTTTGCGCTGCCAATTTCGACGGTACATCCTTCAGATTCATCCTTTGTGGTCGAGGCCCCGCAACGTCAATGGAGCGGCTACACCTGAAACCGCCACCCCAAGATCTGCTTCACCTGCGATACACGGAGTATAGACTGGAAAGGCCTGGGAGAGTCGTGGGCACTGTCATACGTCACAAACATTCAAATGGAGGCGGTGTATAAAAGACACGTGGAAGAGCGGCTTTGTGGAGCACGATGTTTCAAATGGCTTTGGTAATCGAAGTGGTAAGGAAGGACATTCTACAATTACCATCGGCTTGAGCAAGAGCGAGAAGACCGAAGACGGTACAGGAAGTGACTATACAGTCAGCATTTCAACAGTCTATTGGTGACTAGTTGAAAATCCTATGTTGGGACGTCAGCAACAACGAAGCGGCTTTAAAGTGTCCTGTGTTGCTATGAGACGATCCTCCAACTCTGCGTGCAATAAGAACGTACCGCCTGAACACAAAATACAAGCTTATTCTGCTGGCGGTCGTGACCGTCCTTTTTGACTGGGTCGAGAGTAAGAGCAGGCAAAGACTGTTACAAGGGACCAGATCTTCTTAACCGAGTCGAGCGCTTGATGCCTTACTGTCATCCATCTAGGGTCACGGGAGTGGGATGAGTCAGCCTTGAAGAGTTCGACGTATTGCACAATGTATCATATCGCTTCGGATACCTGCTGCACACTAGCAGCGCCAATCGGGCAAGGCGCCGAGCACTTATTTCACCTGACCCATTAGCAGCAAACAAATCGTCTTCAAATGCCACCTCTCCATATCCTAATTACTGAGGCTTTGGTTTCAGATGACAACGATATGACGGATTGAAACCCCAAGCCGCTCTCCCGTGTGGGCGGCCCATGGGGAAGGCACTCACGTGCCATTGCTTGCAGCGGATCTGCAAATCCTCCACGTGTGTGACCGTTGGCGACGGATTAGATGCTCTGCGTGTTTGAGTATCCCGTGAGAAATATCCGAAACCATCCACAGAGGAAAGAAATCCCGCATATAAAGGTCTAGATACCTCTGCCCTTGATCCCAGCAGACCACTCTAATTGCGGTAACGATCTTCTCCAGATCATGTCCACATCAACGGCAAGCATGCTTCTCAACCTGTGTCCCACAATATTCTTCTTTTCATGTCTAGCTTCTGCTGCGAGTATAAGACATCCGCGAGCCTCTGCAGCAGGTTCGACATCACCACAACCAGACTACGGATGTACAACTGATCTGGATTGGTTTGGCGAAAACTACAACCAGGAGGATTGCATGGCAGCAGTGCAGCGCCTTTGGAACGTGGCAGCCGTGAGTTATGGGACCACTCAATTCGAGTTCCTCGCGCCTGGTGCAACGAACACGACGACTTTACCAACAGTACAAACACCACAAAGATACTCTTCAGGTCAGTTATCCCAATGCCTCCTTCATCAGCTCATACACTGACAATACAAGGCCAATGCACCCTGGCCATTGTGATGTTGGACTCGTTCGTGGCTGGGTCATTGCCCGGTGAAAAGGAAGGTGGAACGTATAGATACCCTAATTCCGATGTGACATCTTTTGAGGAACTCTGGGAGACTGCTGGCACGCTTGAAGTCAACTGTGTAGTCACACAGAAACAACTTGGATGGGCTCCTGGTGGTAAGATAATTCCCTTAACCTCATGTGTAGGAGGACGACAAAATTACATGTAGTGCTTTGGTACCATTGCAGCTCACGCTAATGTGACTTTCAATAGGAAAGGAATACGCTATCGGTATCTTTATATGGAGCAGTGACTCGTACTGGAACAGAGCAATTCCGTCTAGTCCGCCAAACAATGTTACGTCACCCCAGAACGTTACAGCCTCCCCCGTGCTCGTAACCGACCCCTCAGACCAAGAGCAGCTAGCAGAATCCTCATAATGAAGTCGATATTTTGGAGTCGAAGGATCGATGTTAGGAGGCCTCGTTATGAACGATTAGTAAATTTCTCTCACGCTTGACCAACGCTGGTCGCGGCTTGAAATTTGAATGGTTCATAGTACATCTCCGATAAGAGTAATGAAAACCTTGAGGTAACGTGTGTTCTATAGCGCATATGGTAGCCAGTCCAGCTGTTTGTGGTTTCTCTGTCTCAGCTAGGAGTTTGATGGGATAAGGATGCGTGAAGTAAGATTCGTTTCTACCGTGCAGCAAGATTCAAAGCGGAAATGTATATAGTAATGAAATGGAGCATGAGTCATATATGGAGAGCTTATACCTGACAAATCGTTCCTAATAACAACGTTACAGATGATAGCTTTAGAGGTCCACCACCCTTGATTATAGCTTTCCTTTTACTTCACAAGTATATAATAAAGGGAACAGGGTGCTCTAAAGGACTTCAATAAATACTGAACGCGACTTTAACAACCTTTTTATATGCATGACTTATGCTGCATTCTCTTAACTGTTGGATACCTAGGCAAGGATTGCTCAACAATCAAAACGCTGCCTTGCTTCCTACGTGCTGATCAAGGTGCCATCGATCAAACCCTATGCGGCATTGCATATTTCAGAAGACTAGCCGTGTCCCAAGCTACATCATGGGCTATCAGCTTACCAGATCATTCAACATTGAATCTAATTTCAAGGATCGACAATGAAGAACCCGGCGTATGATGAATCTTGACTAGATGGAACCGAGGATCAGCACCCTTGAACAAGCCCTCGAATTCCCCCGCAGACCGTTCGCGAGAATTGCACATCATCATCATCTGGCTATCGCTCAACCTGAAAGCATTGTCAACAACGGTGCTGCCAGAGAGCACATTTTCGGATTCGGCTGAGGACACGCTTACTTTCCCAATCTATCGACAAACTTGTTTACTGTACCCATTGGCGGCATGACACTCTCATTGATTAAGATGATGCTCCCATCTTTTAAGGCAGGTACCAGGTTCTGAAGGATTTTGATGCAATATTTGTCGGGCCAGTCATGCAGGATCGCACGGAGATAGAAGACCAAGTTTCCGCGGGAAGAGAGGTTCGACGGTTCCGGTTCAAAGAAATTATGAGGCATGAATTTGAAGCGAGACTTCAAATTCACTGGCAGCGCTTCCTCGCCTGGCTTGAGCGTCTTTGCGTGGTCTTGGACGATTGAAATTAGGGTTTGGAAATCTGTTTGCAATGGCCTGACTGATATGACCATGGCCACCTCCAACCTCGATGAACGCCATACATAAAGGTTATCGAGCCACATATTAGGCTAGTGCGATTGAGACAGTGCATGGTTGTTGAATTTTCTGTCTGTAAGGGTTTAGTTGTTTCATTCATGTCCTTTCGGTTGCAGGCAGAGACAAGCCGAATGATGTGCTTGTTACGCCCGGAAAGGCGGATCTGAGCACGAGTGAACGTCGTTAGCCAACCCAAAGTGAATGGAAACGGTAATTAGGATTGTAAGAGTCGTGCTCATTTGGACCAAGTGGACATTGATTCGCCTTCTTTAGGCTTCCCCTCCGCAAATATCCATTTGGCTTCTTTCCCATATGAGCGCAGTCTTTTCACAACATCAAGCACTAATGCACATCGCTCCATGGCTTAAGTCTAAGCACATTATTTCTTGTTCTGGACGTGCGGCTTTCTCTTCATATCTGGCTTTCCCGTGTTTGCCTGCAGTCAGATTTCGGAAGAACTTAGCCCGATGGACAATGATATAGATAGACGCAGATACTCGCAACAGGTCAAGCCCCAATAGTATGAATATAATCAAAATCCTAGTCCGGGAATTGCCGGTGTAAGGAGTGGCACGGAAACTTCAACGCCTGACTTGTACGTCGCCAGCCAAAAAATTGGTGTGAGTGGTACACGAGACACCCGAGACCGAGTGTTATCGGCAACTACGAGGCCTACACCCTTTGTTCCCATGCTTCATATGTGACTCTTTGCAAGTACGGCGGATGCACTCAGACAACACTTCTAAGTCGACAACACAAGTCAAACAAGGCTCTACGGACAAAGAAGTCTTCGTCAACGATGAGATAAAGCACCCATCATAAAAGCAAGAAGTCCTCTCGGATGTCTCCTAAGAATATCAACCAGACTCGTAGTTCGAGCTGAAAATCCAGAAGAACATCATTGACCGCAAGCTAAAGAATCAAAGACATGGGAAAGATTCTCGCTCTTCTACTCGGAACTCCTCCGCACAATGAACCACGACCAATCCGAACGCACGGATCCAAAGGTCACCATGGTTTGTGTATGCATTTCTATACTTACGGGCAGAGTCTCCGCCGAGAGCCCAGGTTCTCACATCCCACTATCTTCCGCGTCAACTGTGCAAAGCTTAAACCGCCCGCAAACCACATCTGCGAAGGACACACAGGGCTTGACAGCAAGGTAGCCGACAATTTCTTCTCCAATTCCGCTAACGAGACACGGTTTCAAGAAGCCCTAGACCAGATCCAACGCTATCTCGATAAGCATGATGATCACATAGGATGTGTGGCATTCATGGTATCATGTTACTATGGCGTACATCGGAGTGTTGCTATGGCCGAGCGCTTGGCTACGGTTGTAGAGGAATGGACTGGGCTAAGCGTACACTGTCGGCATTTGGACCTGGGAAAGGGAATTGAGTGGCAACAGCGTGCGAAAAAGCAGAGGAAAAGGTTAAGGTCGATCGAGAGGTCCTGGCCGAGAGTGGCCAAGTGGTTGTTCGGCGGACAGTACCAGTGACTTCAGTGCCGCGGCGAGGACTGTTTGCCATGGACCAGACTTTAGGAGCGCGTGGGCAAACCCTTTTACATCAAGCGCCTGTGCCAAAGTCATCCTAAGGTCGTCTCTCAATAGGCAAGAACGAGTACAGGACGATAGCACGAACCCTATGTCAAATGCAGTATAATTTCCTAGATAAATTAGCACCTGATCAAGCTCAGAGCCTTGAACATTCATCCTCACAGTGCCATTCTGTACCACATTGCCCATCTCCGTCTCATAGAAGCATATCGTCAAGCGGCATTCCGTCCAGTATACGGCATATGCATTCTCTGTTTCGTAGAGCAAGGCACAAAGTGGCTAGAAGTCATCCTTTGTCGAAAATTGTTTGCTGAGCCAACTTACGGAGGAGAAGCTCCAGTCAAAACCTCTTGATCGCCACTGGGATAGAACATAACCCCCAATCGTACAGCCCTATAGGGCTGATACTTAGACAAGGCAGACCCCTAAAATTAGTCCCGTCCCAGGGGATAGTAAATTTGTGCTAAACCTGGTATCAAAGTTCCATGGTTACCTTCCTCTCGTAGAAACGCAAAAAAGCAGGATTACATAGTCCAACAGCTCAAATTTGAGTATGGCTTCTCCAGATACCAAAAGGAAACTACCCTGCCTACCCCCCGAAACATGGAGCAAGATCTTCGCGCACGCGAGCAAGCATCGCGACTATAGAGAGTTCGTCCAGCTATGGACCCAGTGTCGCCGCGTGTCAAGTGTGTACAAGAACGAAATTGAGAGAACATTAATCCATCACAAGCTAAAGGAACGAACCATCTATGTATAATTAATGCTCATACTGAGCGCTCTCGTCTTCAGTCAAGCATCATTCAAGTCCACAGATATGTCGGCAGAGGAAAAGATGGAATATGATGAAAACGAGAACATTGATCTTGTCCACGGCTCCGAGATATCGCTCCTACTCACATTCCACCAGTTATCCCCCAACGACAACGAAGTCACCTTTATAGACCAAGATTATTCCATAGAGGAAGAATGGCCCAATTTCGAGCACCTCTCCGGCAAATTTCATTTTACAGCGTTTTCCATTCGCTCGCCCATGCCGCGGGCGATTTGGAGACGGGACAGTGAGGCCGTGTATGGAGCACGACTTTGGCCGAAGGTATCTTTGCCCTCTTCCCCAGGTTATTTGTGATTTAGTAGCTGACTTATACCTGCGATGGCATGAAGCCGGATGTCAGATGAATAAGTCCAAGGAGCCTGCAATTTTAAAGCCGAAGATGTGGATCCGAAACCCGACACGAGTTATAATTTCCCTGTCCTCAGTGCATCAGAGTACAGTCTCGAGATCAGTGCAAGCATATCTAAGAGGTTAGAGCACAAGTCATGTACATGACGCGAATATTTAAGTTGGGTTCGATACTCATAAATGTCCTCTAGAGCAGCATTTATCTTTATTACATACTTTTTGAGTACGAAAAAGATATAACAAAGGGTGAGAAACCCCTAGAGCTATAAATTCAAAGGGTATTATTAGGATCAACCTGTCAAGTCCTAGCTCTATATGCATAGCTTATGCTCTTCTCTTACGTGAAGTTTAGATCTCTGTCATGTTCATGCATCTCTGTTCCCGCTCAGGACTGTTTTAATCATCATTCCGGTTAAAAACAAGTCCTTTTCGAGGGGACCAAGCGCGGCAACTCTAGATCCGTTTCACATGATTATGAGTATCCTAATCAAAATACAAGTTACTCTCCCATTGGCCCTCATACTCCGTTTGGTGATGTAACGCTTCCAACAAGTTTTACGGACCTCACGGAAGTTTTTCTTACCCTTACGGACGTGCAGAATGGCGTTTTAGGGGTGAATATCTTGCTTGACAACGTCTGTGTGACCAAATCATAGCCTATATACACCTTACAATACCCTAAAACCCGACGCTGGTGATCAGATTGGGATGGTGTGGATGGAGGTCTAGCTCAATTTCCTCGTTTTGCCATGAATCAACGTCTATGGCGTAGTTCTGAGTTCTCTAATTCATTTTGCGGAAAATACCTTGTGGAACGGGGTGTTTGCAAAGGGAAAGAAAACACTCCCTTACATATATATGTATTATGAATTACCATTTTCATTACCAAACGGCTGAGGTACAAAATCACATGATAGTCGTTGAATTTGGTATCATAGGCGAAACAGCACCGATAAAACCGATACTCAATGCGAATTAGAACTACCTAGTGTAGCTTGAAATCCGGCATCTGCGTTGCCGAGAGGATAGATAACAGCGGTCAGTGAAACGCTCCAACTCTTCGCTCACAATCTATGTCCTCCAGCTCTCCAGAACGGCGATATAGCCTAAACACTTGTGGTATCCTTCACGCTGTCATTCCCCGGCACCGAGTGTAGTGCTACCGCCTGATCTGAGAGCCATCATCGCCTTTTCTTGGGCTTCATATCACTCTCGCTCACGTTATGAATTTTAACGTTGCCGTCTCTACCCCCAAGCCCATATCTATAGCAATTTTCTTTCTCAAAAAATGTTCGGCTGCAGACGATATGGAATCCGCCCTGGAATTCAACGGTACTGCCGGTAGCGTATTTGGGGTTAGGACGCTGTGCAATCCGTCAGCCTGCTTTGAAGAGAATGGATGCAGAGCGCATTTACAGGTTACAGTGGGTCTAACTCACTTTGTGGTCTTCCTCCATTTGCTTGGAGACGTTCTTTTTCGAATTAGACATTTTTGGACTGTGCACGACGCTTCGATGAATGAGAATTTTTGATGAGTCCGATTACGGATATATACATACATATAGAAAATTGACACAGCCCGTGGGCGCAGCAGTAGACACCGCTCCCCGTCTGGCCTTAGGATCAGCCCAAAGCTTGGGGCTGAAGTTAGCGCGGCCCAATATCCAATTGCGTTCCACGCATTTCGAAGACTTGTAGTAGCCGCATCAGACGTGCATGAACCCCGCCATGAAGATTCAGCTGGTATACTCTCTGTATATCGTAAGCTTCCTTGAATATGCCATTCCACTCCACATAATATACGCAGTGTAAAGCAATACATATCTATACATTCGATAATGCGGATCCGTAAAATTCGAAACGGTTAGCATCTTGGGAGTGAGTTTCGGCGGCGCTGTTGATATTGTATTACTCAACTGTGGAGTCGGAAGCCATCATGACAGAACCTGAAGCCACAGTGGAGGTTGATAGTGGTGCGCGGCTCCCTAAAGCCAGCCGAAGCAAACTCGAGGCAACAAGACTGATATTGGGCAGCCGGAACTGTAGTGTCACAACCATCGGAGGATGCTCACGGATCATCTTGCTCTTGCGGTTTGCCTTTTTGTTTTCCGCGTAAAATCAAGGTCTCGGAGACCACCATCGCAAATGAAGATGATTTCCGTACGTCACATCTGCACCGAACTTACGCACTACAACGAGAAAGCTAAATATATAGTTGAAAAATACAGAAAAGGGTATCCACGCTTTTCGGCGTTGATGAGTATGAGCAGGCAGTCTCAGATCTTCCGCCAATTCAGGACACTTCGGCTTCGAATGCTACTCTATAAGCAAGACGAAGTCGTAGAACTTGAAGAACAGCTCGCGGAAATTGAGGACAGGGACCAAGATAATAATGATTTACACCGAGGCAATCGGAGATTGGATCAAAACAAGAAAAGGAAGTCGATCCTAAAGCGATTGGATAAGAAGTTGGCAATTTATGGTACGACGCATGCTCTTTCCTAACAGCTGAATGACTTGAGCTGATCCTTCATGGTTGATAGATGAGCTCTTGGATCGAAGCCAACGAACTGTCAACTATCTGGCAGCTAAGAAACGTGCAATAAGCAAACTCCAAAGCTGGAGTGATAACAACCCTGACATTGGCGATGATGAGATGGCCTTCTTGAATGAAGACGATTTGCTGACTCTCGCGACCTCACCTGATGAGGCTATGGCTGCCTTAGAGCCACTGATCGAATCCATCAGCTTTAAGCTGCTCAAGATATTCAAAGCAGTAATGACTCTCTGATCGGACTTATACTATGAGCTGTAACGCTAATAGATCATTAGAGTGGTGATGTTATCGTCCCCCTGAACCGCACTAGGAATGTTGCCCGAGGTATTATTGCGGTGGTCACCCTTGTTGTACTTCTTATACCGGTCATTATTCTCAACGTTGTCACATCAACTGTTCCGCGCTTTGTGGTTGTATTCGTAGCCGCTGGACTGTTCGTCTCCGCCATAACCGCTTTTAGTAGGTTGAGTATGGCGGAGATCTTCGCGGCTGGAGCAACCTATACTGCTGTGCTTGTTGTGTTTGTATCGGGTAATGGCATATCTCCTCCACCTGGGAGTTGAGGACTATGGTTTAGACCAATATCATCTCAAAGATTTGAAGTACGGATCCAAGTGACGATATTGGCTTGCGTATAAGAGCCGCTAAGTCTTGTTCCATCTGTGCTTGTAGAATTCTGCAATTAAGAAGCACGGAGAGTTGAAAATATAAGTCTTGATTTGCGCCGAGGACCTTGGCGTGCTAAGCCCGCCACTAGGACCCCTAAATTGAGGCCCCTTCGCTTAAAGGCCCTACCGAAAGATTCGATCCTAGGCTCTACAGCCCCCCGAAGATACATGTATACTCCAGGATCGTCTCTGCCTACACGCATTATACTGTACAACCCTGTAGGGCTGGACCTAAAATTTGTAATAAAAGCCAGAAAACGCCCTAAAACTAGTGGCCTAAGCAAAAGAATAGAGCCCCGGAGTTGATTACTTGAGGGTATTTGGACCTAAAGTTGGTTAAAAAGCCTAGAAGACACCCCAAAACTGGTTATTTAAGTAACAGAATAGAGCCTTAGAGTTAATTACTTTACGGAGTCTGGATCTCAAACAAGTTAAAGGAGCCTGGTAAATGCCCTAGAACTAGTCGCCTAAGCAGCAGAATGGAGCCCCGGAGCCAATCACTTTAGGGGGTCTTTCAAGGCCCTTTTTCGCCTACGGGGCTGTACCGTAAGGGGGTTTGTACAGTAGGTAGTAGCCTTTGACTAAACTTCCTCTTAACTTAAGCGCCACTGCTGAAAGATTATTAGCATATTATCCAGCCATTGGTAAAAAAAGGCTTTGAGTAAGCAGATTTCATCTTAATATACGCCTAGGCTTGATGCCACAGTACCGTAATATTTGGTGGATCAACCCTCTTCCTCACAGTGTACTCTTGCAGCGAAAGCAGTGCTCGTGAATTAAACCACAGTCCAGTTTCTAACATGAATAATTATTTCCTTCTCCTCAGTGTATCGGAGTATAGCCTGGAGATCAGTACAAGCTTACATACGTAAGATCTAATATCTGTCATGTTAATGCGTCTTTGTTCCCGCTCAGAACTATTTCAATCATGATTCCGGTTACCAATAAGTCATTGGTTAAAGCCAGTTCAGCTTCCATCCATGCTAATCTAACCCCTTCCCATCTCACACGACCCAGGCCGTAAGCCCAACTCCTACTCCCACAAACCCCACCAATCCAACTCTCCATAGCTTCGCCCTCGACCCTCCTCCCGTATGAGCACCCGTCGGCCCAGAAGGTGGCGCACCAAAAGCACTCACAATGACTCCATCTATTCCCGCTCGCGTACTATTCCCAGTCGCACCACTATTACTTGTAGCCGCAGCATCCAACGTAGCCAACGTCTGCGAGCCTATATGCAGCACTGAGTTCGTACCCAGACTGATATCCACTCCAAAAATGGTAACACCAGGTGCACCAGGAGCGACGGTAGCGCCCTCGAGTACGAAGCCGGTAGGCTCAGCCGTGAACATTTCACCATCTACAGAGAAGACGGATCGGGTAGGTAGAGACATGGTGTTAGATCCCATGACTAGAGTCCCAGAGAAACCAAGGCTAACTATAATTTCGGAGACTGTAATAGCTTGGCCTGGAGAGATAAAGGTACTAGCAATCGCGAAGCCAGTTGGTTTAGCCGTGAATGTCTGACCACCAACTGTGAACACAGTTTGAAAAGGTAAAGCGATGGTGGAACTACCCATAGCCAGGGTACCTCCTGGCGCCAAGGACACAGGTGTTCTAGAAATGGTAATCGCCGAACCACCCTGCGTGAGTGTAGTGCCAGCAATTGCGAAACCGGTTGGTTCGGCGGTAAATGTTTGCCCTGCTACCGCGAAGACAGACTGTGTTCCTGATGCTGCGTTGATACCTAAGTTGATTGTAGTAGAACCAATCTGCAAGTGCGACGAAGCGTCGAGAGAGACAAGCGTGCCGGATAGGTATACAGGGCTACATTCTCGAGTTATGACCGAAAAAATCCAGAGTACAACCCAATGGGGCATTGAACGGTCGGCAGTGACTTACAAGCAGCGGTATTACGGCTAGAAACGATTGATAAGAAGAGAAGAACTTGAGCATTACACAGACTATACATGCTGAGCACTGGCTGTTACGAATTATTTGAGAAATGTAAAGACAGTGTAGGCATTGCTTAAACGCTGCAACTATGATGATCACACATGCTGAACCACTCGAGGCAATAACGAATAACTGTAGTTGACTCTCAGGTCCATCAACTGGCGAGAATAGAGAAAGTGACAGACCATAGGTCTTTTCTAAGTTACATTCAGATTCGGGCGTCCAGTACTGAAGATTGGAAATTTCTGGATATGGTCAAGCTAGCGTGTGAAACGAGCTTGCTCTGTAGGTAGCCATGCTGGGCTTGCTGGGCCTGCTGGGCTTGCTAGGCTCGCCAGTGGCAGGCCTGGTAATCTTCTCTACCGTCAGCGGCACAGCAATCCAAGCAAGCGGTGTAAACTGTTCTGAAGATTCCGTACTTTATGCACCAGTACTTTATTAGAGATGGTGAGCCGGAAAACATTAGCCGAGATGGGTCATCCTTCATCGTCTGCCTCCCACTATTAGATGGGGCGTAGTTTAGCCTCAGGCACCATGCTCTTCAGACCTTAAGTACGCTTCCAGCTTGCAACTTGCACTCTTCAACAATTCGCTTTCTGTGTAGACTCCTCGCCAGCGTATTACATGCCTTGTACAGGTCAACTTGGCTGTAGTAATGTGAACAAGTTACGGCAGAGAGGCGTGGTAGGCATGGAGTTGGAAAATTGGGGGACGAAATCGGGCCTTGAAGAACTGCTATAGCCTATAGGGCTCAGTTAGTGGCGCCTACTAGGGCTCACTCCCTAAACTTGCTCCGGAATAGCGATACTCCATTGCTGTGCAAACACAACCCAGCCACTCATTTCTTCAATTACTTTAGTAGAGTACTCGTTACCCTTTGCTGCCAGGCAATACTATTTCTAGCGTTCCAATTACTGCGCGAAGTTCTCGCTGTTACCTGAACAACGGCTGTTAGCGAGTGTCGATGACGAAAGCGAGGGCGTTTATCGCCTGCTTGCTTGAAAGGTCACAATCACCATATGAAATCATGTGCCACTTCAAAGTCAACAATGGACCTCCTTTGATCTCTTAGCTACACGACTTGAGCGGTTTCACAATACACCAATTCGAGCGATGGACGAAAAGAAGAACATAGCTGCAGGCGGAACAAGCGACAGTAGTATCCTCGTTTTGAAGAGAGTCTGTTAGAGAAATCAGCTCACAAGGCCACAGGATCAGTACGGACCAACAGAATCGGACCAATACGACAGCCTCCTGTGGATATAGACAGGCATCGTTCCTGGCATCAATAAAGTGACAGTCCCAATTATTACGCTTGGCTCGAGACCTGGAAGCGTAGATGAATATTGTCTGGGTCATCCATACAGAGAGATTTTATCGCATGGAAGATAGGGGAAGTTGAGGTTTTTCTATACTGACCATGTCTTCTCCAGCGTTCATCAACCCTTGAAGTCTTTTTGTCAAAGGGTAGTAAGCCCCTAAGCCATTCTTTTGGGTAGTATCCAATCCGCGGGTTGACAGGTGTTCGTCCCTTAAATACCGTTGTAAGCATTACACGGTGCGTAGGATCGCGTTCCTTTTCGATCAGTAACGATAGGTAAGCTTGAGCCGTGGTAGCAAGCTGGAGGTAAGAGATATAGGCGGGATCAATGTGCCGAAGACTCGGTATCGTGAACGCTCTTCTGTGGCAATTAGTGTGCATTAAAGTGTTGTAACAAAACGAGTGGGAGAGATCCGCTTCCCATGCCAACCCAATAAATAACAGCATGACACTTGATAACGCCTCCAGTTTGCCACGACACGCTTCAGTCAGCAGGTTACATATGACTTGAACATGAACCGCCATCACTCCTCCACCTATATTTGACTTCCTAAAATCCTAACTTCATAACCCAAAACATCGAAGCCATCGCGTCAACACCATCCCTTCCTCTAGGATGGCCACTTTCACGCTCCTGCCCCTCGAGATCCTTCTCAAAATTTGCAGCTACGTTGTGAAACGGAGAGATATACTTACCTTCACAATCCTGACTCGCAACACTTACACGCATGCTAACATTTTCCTCTACTCAACAATAACCATACATCACAGGGATTACCCTCACAGATATTCCCGCGACTCGAAGGACAACCTCAGGTTGTCTGATCTCCAACCGATCGATGGGACACTATGGAAGCTAGACTGGGCCTTGAAACACAACACCAACTTTATATCAAGCCTCAAAAAGCTTGATATCCACCTCCACACCAGTCTTACTTACTTCATGACTGCCGGGGACCATATCTATACACTTCTTCCTCGCCTTTACCATCTCAGGCATTTTCGACTCATTACTGAGGTCCTGAATGAGGAAGCATACTCACCCGCAAGGGACAAGATTTCTCCAGCTCGCTTAGCCATCGCGTTGAAAGGCTCAACGTACAAAACGCTAGAAACTCTAGAGCTAGTTCTCGGCTGTGGCCGTACTGACACAGACGGCACACAGCTTGGTGATATGAAGTCCTTCGTTGCTCTAAAGAAGCTTAGTGTGCAGAGCTTCGTTCTCCTCGGGGGATACAATGTCAAAGGGATTGACCATAATCCCAACACCTGGTCAAGGCCTATGCTCAGCGAGATACTTCCTGTCAGTCTATTGCACCTGCGTATCCACTGTGGTGCTGCGGACAATGACAACAATAACAGCACTCGGGAACACCAACGCAGGGACCGAGACGAGGCCATAGCGCATCTTACCGAGCCTGTGAATTAGGGTCCCGTAAAGTGGGGTCTCCATGACCAGACTTTTCAGCCACTCGAAGAGGTGAACGCACAGCCAGTTAGGGTGCTTAAGAGTGCGAGGAATTGCGTGTGTCCCCATGGAGACTATTGGAAAGAGGTCAATGAGATGACAAGATTGGTGGATCGACTGGATGTTATTGGGGAAGATTAGGAGATGGACTAGAATGAAGGCGTAGAATGGCACGAGAAGGGTGCCTGGAAGTAATAGAATAGGGCAAAAGTCATGCATATAGAGCAAGCACCTTCTAAGCCATCCTCGATAAGCACCTAAGAAGTTCTGAATCCAGGGGTTTCTAACCCCTAATCATAGCCTTCACTGACTTAACAAACACATGATGAAAGCTATATTTTACTTTACAGGGCCTTAAAAAGGTTATATCCAACTTTAATAACCTTCTATACGCATGACTTACGCCTCATTCTCCTATCAAAGCGCGATTGCTTGTCAACCATTTAAGACTGTAGTCCGAACTATATGAGTACATATCGTATGAACCAGCTGTCGTAATGAGATATTCCGCGCCATATCTAAATCATGATTTGAACGGATCAAGTTTGTGTGGCAAATCCCAGGTACTAAAAGCACAGCCACTTCCGCATTCGGATAACTATGCGAGCTCTCACGTGACTTTGAAATTTCGATCTGCACCTTCGGTCATCTTCAGAGGGCATCCACTTCAGCTTCTTTTCAGCTACGGTACCCGTGCACACAGTGCATGTTGGATATCCCGCGTGCGCAATCACAGATGTAGCACGTCTATTGGTTTGTAGTCAATCGCACAACAGATCCAGAAGCTATCCTAATGATCTGGCCCGACCCTGACGTAATGTGCTTGCCATCGATTTGCACGTGTGATAGCTACCCGATGTCGTTAGCTCTATTGCTTCAGACTGTTGTCCCTTCTCCCTTCTAATAGGCCGCTCGAGTTAACGCTGTGAGATAGACATCCACGGCGGTTCCTTCGCACCGGGCTAGATTGATGACACCGTCTACCTACCGTTATTCGTAAGCATCATCAAAACTACCGAGTACCAATACGACTATTCTCAGCCTTCGGAATCGGTGAGCCTCGTCATTTTCCAATTGGCTATTTCTCTAGGCAGCAATGCTAGGTCAGAGGTCTTATCGGAAGACTCGTCTTCGCGGCTAGAATCTCGAACATGGCAGACGATTCACAGGCTGGGAAAGTGTTTGGGTATGATTTTCAATCTTCATCTATTCTCCACGGGCCATGCTCGCATGTACCTGACGCGTACGTGCAACACTGAATGTCAATCGGTCTATCAAGAACCTCAGCCACTGCGGCTACATCTCGGTCTTCCCGGGAAGTCAGCATAGGGCTGAGGCTGATTTGCCGATCTTTAGGGGACTTTGACCAACCAAAAACCCACTTCTCAATTCAGAGGCTTCTCCTATGTGGTATTATACTCTATATATCAATTGACGGCGGTGAATCTGTTTGCATTCTTTAAGCTGCCTCCTGCGCGTGGTCCACTTACATCTATACCAGTCCATAAGCCTCGGATTGCTTGATCTCTTACTGAAGACTTAAGGATGGTGAAGGCACCGAGAAGCAAAGGCAGGTTTCACCTCAATCTCCAATTATCATTACATAGCTGACAGTCCTACTAGGCTGCCGGGTCTGTGTGGACCGCCGTGTCAAGGTACAACGCATACTTCGACACCCTTGAAACCCAGGGATAGATGCTAATCCTGATCACCAGTGTGACCAGAGGCGACCCTTTTGTGTACGATGCGAAAAGTCCGGCCGTCAATGTCCTGGATTTGAGACCGTCAACTTCGTTAATGAAGGTCCCCACCTACGGAAGATGTACGAAGGAGGTAAAGAAGAGAGCGCCAGGTGGGTCTTACCCTTGTCGATTCCTAGCTCGTCGATTCCTAGCAGTTGTTGCACTATTCTCCTCCATTCCTTGCCCCAAATCATCTACATTCTCGAGAGCCTGTACCTAAACTTGTGAACAAAAACTGAGCATTTACAGCGATACATCGCGGTCCTCAGCTTCTAGGACCGCCGACGCACCAAGAAAACGAAGTCGCAGGAACTTGTACAACATAACCGATGTGAGCACGGTCCATTCCACCAAGGAGAATGCCGCCGGACCCGATTTCGAACGATCGTCTTTAGTGGCAATCATGGCTCCTTCGGTGTTTCAAGCACAGCTACTATCCTCTTTCATCCAAACCATCTCAAGCTCCGAGCCTGCCAATCTCGTACCCACTCTTCAATGCTACAGTACTTGGCTTTCTAGTATAGCTACCTCTACATCAGTCTCAACCACGTTGATGTGGTCTCTTCGCGCGCTATCGCTGTCGCACCTCGGCCACCAGGTGCAAGATAGGAACGTGATACAGAACTCGAGAGTCATGTATGGCAAAGCACTACTGCATCTCAATAAATCGCTACAGGACCCAGAAGAAGGCCTTTCGACTGATACCCTGAGTGCAACAGCCCTACTATCCTTCTATGAGATCCTCACATGTACTGAAAGGGACGCGTGGGTCCGGGTAAGTTGTCATTCACTGCCAAGATTCAACCAAGGTCCCTTGACTGACACAGTGAGTTTGTGCCCGTAGCACGCAGGCGGTGCTGCCAGATTGATAGAAATTCGCGGCCCAGATCGTCATCGAACGGGCCGTGACGGTGCACTATTCCTCTCTTGTCGATGGTCATTTCTCCTCCAATCTTTCCAGACTAGAAGGAAATGTTTCCTGGCTCAACCTGCGTGGCGTGCATTATCACGACACTTGGCTGAGAGTTCTCCACGGCGAAGTTGGCTTTCTGATGCAACAGAAGAAGTGTTCCAAACGGTCATTGACCTTCCCGAGATTATGTTCAATGCAGTAGATTATATCGATGGTCCTGAGGCAGATCGTACTAAGTTGCAAGAATTGATTCAACAGACGCATCAGTACCGAGCCAAGTACAAGAGCCTCCAGATGCGTGTCGGAGAAGCACTTGAGTCGGCTGGGCTGGAACTTACAAAGGTTGCTTCATCTCAGAACGACAAGATCTTCCCCGTCGTCTATCAATACCCTAGTGTCCTGGTCGGGTCAACCTATTGTGGCTATTGGGCTAGTATGTGCATGTTGAACGTGGTTCTCATAGGGCTAGAGGCCAAGCTGCAACGTGTGACTGCAAGCCCTACCACAGCTTCGGTCGTCGCTCTGGATATGGGCATTGGCGGAGCAGGCAAAAAGCCATACCTGATGCGAGCAATAGAAAGCCTGCCCAATCGTACCTCCCCGGCAGAGCTATGGGCCGTTCCTCCAGCTGATGGAGGGTCCAAGTCTCCGGTGATAACGGCGGCTAGCCCCAAAGATTATCCAACGATGAGTGTAGAGGACACTCTGAAACGACGGAACATGTACGTGGAGGAGAATATTCACTACGCTAGGGAGACTTGCAGATCCGTGGAAAATTTGCACACGGCCGCATTCATCGGTCCTATGTTCCTCGTTTTCGCCCTCAGAGCCGCAATAAGGACATTGAGAAGTCAGGAAGAAAAGGCGTGGATTATGGAGAAACTTGAACTCATCAGCAAGAGCTTCGGTATCGCAAAGACTGATGCCGAGGTTTACAGAGAACAATCAAGGCAAATGAAAACTTGATGGTCCCGACATTTGCGGTATCTATATATTCGGAATATTCGCACGCTCGTAGCGGCAACCCGAATACTTACGCGGAAGTACTCGATATTGCCCCCGCGATAGAATGGTTGCAGCCGGATACGAGCGGGGATGCACTTACATGGGTGTTGGATGCCGGTGATATAGGGTTCAAGATTGTTAGCGATCCGGAGACAAGAGAGATGGTCTGTAGGTTTTGGAGGGAGGGTGCTGCTGCAATGACGGATTTGAGGGGTAGGCACCACCGAAAAGCGTGGTTGGGACGACATTGTTCGGCGTCAGTGAGGATCCAAGTCGGATTCTTCTACTTGAGCTGGTGGCTAAGGTCTGTCCTCGGGTGCTAAGGTGAAGGAAAATTGGCTGGCCATGTCATTGAGGGGAAGGGACGCTATTTACGTGCATATCGAGGAACCCAAGGGGCAAGCGCAATAGCGTAGCCTGTAAGAAATTCAAATATATAGGGTACTTCATTTTTCGATATATCTATCGAAATTGGGTGTTATCGTCCAGCGTCTGTGGCGTTTTCACCACAACGTTCCACACTGACGTTACTTTCTCATATACACGCTTTTCGATGTATGTAAGGACTTCATGTTGTATCATTATATTCTATTCGCCAAGTCAAAATTTGTTTGCGCTATGACTTATGCACGGTTTCTCAAGCCAGTGCTGAGCGATGGATTCAGGACGGCAACTAGGCGACCAACTAAGGCAGGGGTAGATGCAGGTGCTTAGCTGCATTTTGGGCACCTGGGTAAAACGATTCATCTTAGCACAATTCCGTCCGTGGGTACAAGCGTGGAGCATTCCCAGGTCAAGCAAAGCGATGTTCCTTCGCAAAGCCATGCTTTATGTGCTGTCTCACTGACAAAACCCGCGTGCGTACTCACATGATAGGTCTTCGACTATTGGTAAGCTTCCCCAGGGTTTATACGTCTTTAAGGGCGTTCGATACGAATAGACGGAGAGTCATGATCTTGGTACTTCGTACACTGACCAGAATATGCCTGTCTCTCAGATCCTGGTAGCCAAGTCCAAACGCAGCTTGACTCGCCGGCAGCAATGTAGAAGGATCATACATCACTATTGCCAAGCGCAAATGCGTCAGGAGATTTTAGATTATGACCCACATTGCGGGGAAGGAATAGACATTACGGAGCAGATGTGTTATTGTGGCTGATGTAGCTCTTGTGGCTGAGAATGTTCATGCTCAAACGCTAGCAGCCCTAGTTGAGGTAAAACTGAAAATGAATTCAAAGTGAACATAGTGTTACCATTTCCAGACAGATACCTACTGTATCCTTCCGCCATGTACTTGGGTATACGTACCCTGTTTATGGATTGCTCACAATAAACACTGGTTGCACTTTGGCAGCAGTCAAAACCCTTCTCGTGCTTCTACCTCGGTTCACTTCTACATGCCCTTCCGCAAGCATCCCTGAACACATTCGCGCTTCCATCGTCCAATTGGGTCTTATATTCAGGGACTAGTCCTCCTGAACACCTAGGTCAATACCTTGGAAGGTTCCAAGCATTCAATGCATACGCTCAATTGGCGTCTCCAAAGAAAGGCAAGAGAAGGCTATACGTGCTGGCACAGGAAGCACCGAAACACGTCATCCACCGAATTGCCGAAAGGGTAAAACCTCAGATGGTCTCTCTCCAACTCCTGGAGGTAAAGGGCTCTACTCCGTACAAGTCCCAACCTCTCAGAAATTAAGACCCTGCGCCTGACTCCCAGACGGATCACAAGAGGCATGGCGTCTCGAGGCAGGCCGAGCGACTCGGATGTTACAAACGCGGCGTTATCTCTCGCATCCATTTCAACCACACACAGAATACTTAACTCCTCTGAACATGCCCGGGAGCCTCTTGATGTTACCGAGTCGGAGGTAGCAGAAGACTATGAGCTTGAAGAGGACGATGAAGAAGAGGAGGAAGGTGATGAATATGACGGGTTGTTCAACGAGATGGCCATAGATGAAGATATTTCTGAAGAAGCAAAAGCGGGGATTGAAGATTTCAACGAACGTTACGGTCAAGCAAGAGCACACGAACGAATGCAACGCCGCCCCGGACCCGAAGCAGAACCTAGACGGAGAAAGAACAATCTGCCTTTGGGGGAGCCATATGTGTTGTCGCAGGACCAGTTCTACGACTTAAACAGGAGTGTGTACAATCCTTACAAGCCAAACTCGTGGAAAGCAGTCCACGCTCAAGCGGTTTCGGCTAGACGGATACGGTCACCGGATAGCTCACGTAGTCTTCAGGAAACCCGCAGAAGAAGAGCTGTGAGTTTAGGGGGTGAGATCAACAGGCAGGGCAAAAAAGCAACAGAGAGCCGAGTGCCAGATCCTTCTGAGATCGAACGTTATCTAGCAGAAGCCACGATATGGACTCTTAGTGATCAGAGGGCGTTTCCCGGAATTGATCCAGCAAGGCTGCCCCCTTTTATTGAAGTGGAGGAATTCAATGAGCCTGGAGCAGGAGTGGGATTAATAAACCAACCCCTGGCCGGAACCACAACGCTGAATAATGCCAGCTCCGTGCCGTCCGAGTCTCTAACAGTTCGCAGCACCATTCCCAATATTGCACGGCGACCAGTAAAGGAGCGGCCATCCCACTCGCTCCGTTCAGGCACGTCGATACTTGCCACAGCAGAGGCATCCCCGTCAGCTGGAGGGGACTTCACGAATGGTAATCCTGAACGGACTTCACAAAGCAATCCGGGTCTAGGGGTACCTGCAATCAGTGATGCTTCGAAGTCTAGGAAGCGCAAGTCAGCAAGACCTACATCAAAAGGGGAATGGGGACTGCAGGCAGAAACGGCCAAGAAACCTTCACAGGGCGAGTCGCGCAGAAGACCATTTCGCAAGAGACATCGTCCAGCGGACTCACCATCAGATGAGGTTCCGCCCCCACCTCTGCTAGGCTTTACTCAAAGTCGACGTACAAGAATATCCTCTGAAGCTCGGATAATGCCACAGACCGAAGGAACCGAGAGCGGGGCACCTCTTGATAGACGAACAAGTATCAGTACTTCAAGCTCGTCAGGACTATTTCAATCGCCCACTGGAACGCCTGCACTTTCGCCTTCATCGTTAGCGGCATTTAATGCTGCGATTTATCATGCAGCTTCAGAGGACGCTGAAATTGGGCGGCCAGAATATATACCAGCTTTAGACCTACTTCCAGAAGCGATGAGGCTGACGGTCTATGAAACGCTCAGCCACCACGGCCTCAATACGTCTGCAGAGCAGAAATCGCTTTTGCCAGCTTTGAATTATCGTCGCACTCGACATGTAGTTTTCACCTCTGAGTTATTGCCTCGCTCTTTCGCAGCTCAGAAACGTCGAGACATACTTGGTATATTTAGATACAAAGCACCTTATGTACCAGCCTGCATCAGCAGCATTCCTGGAAAACCCAAGACACAGTATCACGTTACTACTAGTCGTCAAACATTCAGAAGTCCCTCCCCCTGTAGGTCTCTACCAAAGAATTGCCAAGCTGCGACGTTGAAAGAACTACCGGTTGAGATATTCGAAAATATCTCTCGCTATTGTTCTCACGATACCTTGAAGAAAATGCGTCTTGTCAACAAGAATTTCGAGCGCAATCTCTCCAACCGTGTTTTTGGTACCGCTGTGGTGCCATTCAACTTAGGTATCTACGGAATGATGGTTCATGATAATCCTGCCAAGGCGGTTGTTGACATTAAGAGGAAGGGTAAAGCCGGGGAAAACCCACCAGTGCAGAACTTTCCTGCGAAAGAGGTTGATGTTGGGATGAAGATCTTCAAAGCGTGGGGTAATAATGTCAGGAAATTCGCCATGGCCTTCGAAGTTGACGAAGAGCAACTATGTAACCATCCGAAAAAGGGGAAATATGAACATCATACAACATTCTGGGGTCCCTACAAATGGCCCCACCCTTTCTACAGCCGGTATGAAGTGGTCGAGGGTTTAGAGAAGAAAGCTGATGAGTTCCGTTGCATGAGCTTGGCATTATCCTGTTTTAAAGAGGTCCGCGAGCTAGGACTCTCCTTGGATAGCGGTCTAGGATGGATAGCTGGACCAGATATCTCGGATCGCGCTCGCCTCTTCCAAGAGAAACCGAGGATATTTGGCCATTCACATCCATTTCACGATTTAAATGCCAAGAAGGACTGGAACAAGAAACTCCACGAGCTCGGTATCTATCATAGAAAGTATCAAATAGATGGCAGAACGATTAGTACGGCAGAAGGACCTCTTCGCAGAAATACCTACGATTTCTACGAGTGCACCGTGCACCTGGACGGGGGTCGACCTTTCTTGACATTCCCAGACTGCGATGAATCTTCCAATGCGTGCAAGGAGACTCTCATCTATGGGGGCATCAACCTATCAATAGTCCTACCCAATTCTCGATTGGTACCGAACCCACTTCATCACATCCGCAATGTGGAGCAAGGAACTAAAGATAGTTCGTTCAAGTCGGCTTCCCTTGTGCCTAATAACCTTACGACCGCTCAGAAAGAATGGCTATTAGAAACGGAATGGGCTCAGCGCGCCTTTCTCTCCAGCTATTGCATGGCTTTGATGGACAACTCGCAAACCTTTGCGAATGTGGAATCTCTGACTATTGCCAAGCTTTCTAGCAGGTACCTGGCAGCCCTCCAACGAGACGACTTTTGGAAGGCTCTACCAAATCTCAACAGCCTCACCATAAAGGTATCAGCAGATTTTCGTGACATTCAAAAGACAGACTCAGGTGTTGTCGAAGCACCAGACATTATGCCTTCCAAGGCTGCTACTCCATTTTACAACCTTGTCGAGGGTTATATCGCAAATCTTACGAGCATCAGGACTTTAGATCTCGGTTACTTTGGTGGGGGCGAGCATCAAGGAGGGATATTTGGACGTAATCAACATGTCCTACCGGCACCTCTCTACGATTTCTCGAACCACCATAACAGCGACATACCGTGTGTTCTCAGTCTCCCTTATGTCGAACACCTCACCTTGACGAACTGTTGGGTTGCACCGGCTACGCTGACAACCGTTGTCCAGATGGCTACGCCGGAGATGCGCACGCTAACACTCAATTCTGTCTCTCTAACAACTCATTACGCAGGGAACGAAAGAGAACCCAGTCCACTTGAAAATGGGGTTTACCCTATCCCCAATGGTCTTCCACGCTTGAACGATCCTGAGATTGGTAACTTATGGGACAGTCGCGGATACACACCAGACCCGAACGCTCAATCGAGTCCTGATCACTGGCTTGTCACAGGCGGTCGCAAGGGTTCCTGGCGTGATGTTATTGACAGGATCACTCCAGGCCCTACAATCGACCTCCTACGCTACGCTTACCAGCACTTGAATATTGCTCCAAAGATGCGTACCGGTCCTCTCGAGCGTATTGAGTTCATATCCTGTGGTTATGTTCGGCTGCCGGACCAGGAAGGATTGGATCAAGATGGCCTTGGCGAGATTATCATCCGTCCACCTAACGCCGCTCTTGAGAAGCGTGCCATGGATCTAATTCCTGTCATGATGCATCGTAACTCGGACCTGCTCTTAGGACAGATTGTCCCCTCGCTTGCCGAAGAGGAACTAGCCATCTTTAGAGATTGCTTCCCGATGACGATAGGTTGGGGTGATGATAATACCAAGTACCATAATCATGAGGATGGCCAGCCCACTGGCGGAAGCGGACGTTTTTCAGGCTATGTTGAGAAGTTGATCTTTGCCGATGATAGGGCATATCGTTGACCTTTTCAGCCTGTCATTATTGACAACCGGACTCCTTGGCTTGCTCGCCAGAACCGAAGTTGGTACTGTTTCTTCCCGTATCCCAAAATGAACGATGAACGCTTTGGACCTGCTCTAATAGAGATGGATGATCCACGGCACTGACGGCCGTTGTCAAATCGTTTCTCATTGACACAGACTTTCGCTTCTCGAACTGCATTCCTTCTCATTTAAGTTGGGTGATGGTGCTATAGCAAGGACCACCATGCGTATCAATTCTTCACGAATGATGTTCACTCTTCGATGCTTGCACATATGCTAGCTATGCCTCTAGAATTGATAAAGAGGAGGTATGGCTGTTCCTTGTCTGATCAGGGCTCTCCAAGCGGAATTTGGGCGGCCAATTGTATTTGTAAATTCAAGAGATACCATGTTCATAGATAGCATGTTTGCACATAGAAAGAGAGCAATATAAGACATTGACCGATCCATATCGTACGGAAGCTTAAGTGTGAGTGTTACCTCAGCGATGCAACTGTCCTAACAGTTGTTACCGGAATTGTCACCAATTCTATATATCATATCCACGTATTGTAAGCGATGTCCTGAGTGAGCTGGTCATTACCATAGTCTCATGAAACTCCACGAAGAGATCTTGTTTCATTGATGCCTAGCATGCAGCAAAGCTACGTCTATTTAACTAGCGAGCTATTCGCACAACCACCCATCAACTACCCATCCCTCACGTCCCGATGCTTTTCTCAAAATCCAAGCAACCAATCCATCTATCCCTGCGTAATGGCTCTCCTCAGCTTAACACCCCGCTGCCTCGAATTCAACCTCTTCTTCTCAAGCTCCACTGACTGTGGGCCCTTCTGTACGACTTCTTCGCCTTCGGTGAGGATGAGTTCGATGTGGCACGGATTTGACATGTATGGGTTAATCTAGTAAGTCGGAATAATCATCAGTATTGTACTTTATGATCGAGCCTGCAGATGGTAGAGTAAGGGTTAGGATAAAGATTGGACATACACGACCATGGGCACGGTATGTACGGCGACGTTGCTTAGGTGCCTGGTTTACTTGGATATGCTTGACGATCAGGTTACTAGTGTCTAGGCCTTTTGTGTCGGCGTTTGCTTCTGCGTTTTTCAGGAGGCCGAGGAGGAATTCGGCTGATTTCTTGGGCCAGCGGGCTTTCGAGACACCGAATTGTTTCCCTGTGGGTTGGACACCATCAGCGTTTGACCAATTTAAAAGTAGTAGGTGCGTAGAGAAGGCGACTCCATAAGTGGGTTCTCCAGTGCTAAAGCCCGCCCACCACCCTGGCTTCACTCTCAAATCATCAACAAAAGCTCACTCACCCTGTGCAGTTCGTCCCGTACTCCCGGCATACCTCCTCATAGGCACCGCTTCCTTTTTATCGATGACATTGCCTAAATATGAAAGAGCGCGCTGGAGTTTCCAGCCGTTGATTGCTTGTGCGGTTTCGCGGGTGTTTTTGAAAGAGACACGGAGGTAGGCGCCGCGGGCGCGGGCTGATTTGCCCGGCTCGATGGCTGTGGCTGCGTAACGGACCTGATTGAGAGAGAGAAGATGTTAGTAGTGGTCTGGGAGGGAGGGTAGTGGTGGATGCGGAGTGTTATGGAGTAGGATGTTTGGGCGCCTTTGAGGGAGGCAGGCATTTCTCTACAATTCCAAGACTGTGGGGCCAAGCGCTGAGAAATGTAGGGGTGTTCCTGAGGAGAACGCGACTCACCATCTTGATTGTGTCCGTGTGTTGCTGCTGATGATTCCAGTCTCGCTGAAGTCGGTCATGGTCGAAATTTAGAGATCGCTTAGCGAGTGTGCGCCGCTAATCCATTTTCAGACTAGGAAGCTTCGAGCCCGCAATTTTTGATGCTCGAAAGCTTTCAATTGCGAAATCCTACTGCAGCTTCATGCACCACGCAGAATGAATTGCATATAGCGCAAGGTGGGTATCCCTCTCATATCTATAGTGCCAGTCTCTTGCTAGCTTTGCTAATCAGTGTGCTAATTCTTAGATCTTACAATCACCTGCTAGAAATTCTAGCTGATAGAGTTCACATCCATAGATACAAAATAACGATCTTTCGGCAATTCTACAATATCACTGAAGCACATGCTCTCCGTCTAAAATCTTGATCATATCACTACACGTCCATAATGGCATTCACACCTAGAGGGCGCGGGGGAGACCGTGGAAGAGGTGGAGATCGGGGCGGTCGTGGAGGTTCACGTGGTGGTAGAGGTTGGATTGACCTTTGCTGAGCCTTTGGAAGAGATTTTGCTAAAGGAATACTACAAGGTGGCTTTGGCGATCGAGGCGGCAGAGGTGGAGGAAGAGGCGCACCTAGAGGGCGTGGAGCACCACGAGGGGGAAGTCGAGGGCGAGGTGGTGCGCGGGGAGGTGCCAGAGGAGGCGCAAAGACCATAATTGTATATTTGCCTGGGGCTTGTCTTTGTGCCAGTGATTAGAACTAATACCAGTGGATCATAGGAACCTCATCGATTTCCCGGCATCTTCATCGCTCGCGGCAAGGAAGACATGCTCGTGACCAAAAACCTTACGCCTGGCGAGTCTGTATATGGCGAGAAAAGAGTTTCAGTCGAGTCCAGTCCTATGGATAAGTCTGTCACAAACGGTGATGCTGCGCCTCCAGCGACAAAGATAGAATACCGCGTGTGGAACCCTTTCAGGTATGAATGGCTGTATCAGACCTGAGGTCCCCGCTTATCGAACCTTAGATCAAAGCTCGCGGCTGGTATATTAGGTGGTCTGGATGAGATATTTATAAAGCCTGGTGCCAAGGTCCTTTATCTAGGAGCAGCAAGCGGCACCTCAGTCTCACACGTTGCGGATGTGGTCGGCCCTACAGGCACAGTCTTCGCGGTTGAATTCTCGCACCGATCGGGAAGAGATCTCATCAACATGGCTACACACCGGACCAACGTTATCCCAATCATCGAAGACGCCCGACAACCCCTCCGTTACCGTATGCTTGTCGGTATGGTCGATGTCATTTTCGCAGATGTTGCGCAGCCAGATCAAGCCAGAATCGTGGCAATGAATGCACATATGTGAGAAAATGAGCTCTTTTAGTCTCATGAAGTGGCCCAAGCTAATTAGATACTAGGTTTCTCAAAGTTGGAGGAGGTGTAGTTATCAGTATCAAGGCCAACTGTATCGATAGTACTGCAGCGCCGGAGCAGGTATTCGCACAAGAAGTACAAAAGTTGAAGGCGGAGAAGATCAAGCCATTTGAGCAAATCACATTGGAACCTTTTGAGAGGGGTTGGTTCTTACTTTGGTCCTTTATGTACAGGTTAGGCTAACATATGTGCTACAGATCATTGTATTGTGACGGGGAGATATGTGCGTGCTTCTACTTAAAAAGAAAGAGAACCTGGATACCTTAGGTCGGCGATAGGTCTACATCAGCTAGGCGCAAGGGGAAATGCTTGATATGCTTACTCGTGTATGAATTGAGAGACGTCGGTTAAACAATGATCAAATCGACCCTCTCATTCTCGACCCATCGTGAATCATTGATTCTTGCTAATCCCACCCGCCTGTATATGTCATAATCGCCGGTAGGTACCAAAGCCAAGCAGATAGCAGTCCAGGCTTCGTCTGGTATGACATCGTCTTCGGTGTAGAATACGCCTTTCTCGAAGATGATGGGTAAGCAGAAAATCCCACCTTCTAGTGACTCTTGATCGTCAGGGAAGAATCTGCCAACGAGCTTCACAGTATCTGTGTCCATGATGTTGTCGTCGTCATCTTCGTCCTTTCTCAAAGCTTGGTCAACTTCCTCAACTTTCAGCGCAAGTCCAAGCTTCAAATACCCGTTGATATGCAGCATTCCCTGGGATACCTACAGCAAGCATGGGTCAGTCTTTGACCCTACGCAGACTCTCAAGGGGAAATATCCATCTCTCTTTAGGGAAAATTCGCCAGGATTCAGCCTAATATGCAAACAGCAAGGGAAATCCACCCAACATACCTTCCCAAATGGATTCCTCTCCTTAGCCGGAACGCTAACATCCACCCCCTTCACGGCCACACAATCCAAATTCCAACTCCGATCTTCATTTGGATCCTCAAAATCATGGAACGTGACCCCACCCTTCACACTCGCCCAACTCCAACTCGGCGCCCTCCACACCTCCAACTTCTCCCCCGGCTCCACAATCGACCACAACAACCCCCTCTGCAAATCATCTCTCCACAACCCCGCCACATATCCATCGCTCGTCGCCTTCTGCACAAACCCTGCAATACCACTCAGCGCGGGGAAGACATCACTCTCATACGTCAAGTCAAGAGCACTGTACTGCTTAATAAGGTCATACCACCGATCATACAATTCCAACAATCTCTCCCTCTCCTTACTCCCCCACACCCCCCGTTCGACCTCCACACCCTTCAAAGCACTCCTCAAAACCTGATCCCCGCGGCCCATATTTACCAGAACACCTTCCGTTTTCCTCCCCTCTGGAAACCTCTCACTAGCTTGCATCTCCAAACACATCCAGCTAAGTTTATTAGATTCGAATATCAGGGACCGAGGAGCCAGAAGACGCTCCTGCATGACCCAGCCGCGGCGATCAAGAGGGGAGTAAGCCTTTGTCCAGAAGGGATTGGTGTCGTCTCTCGGTCTGACATGGACCTTTACCACGGTCTCATCACCATTCTGACCGTGCTGATATATCAATGTCAAAGCACAAGGCCGAACAAGACGTGCATCTCGCTGCATGAAACAGCCCACGCTACCATCTTCCGCGCCAGCAGCTGAGATAGTGAATAGACTGTGGCGGTAATAGTCGCCCATTTTGGCGGCCTCGGATTCCCAGTCTGAAGTGGAGTCTTGAATGATGCATAGGGAGTCAATCCAGAGGTATTTGAAGCCCATCTTGCGGGTAATGGTCACGGCGTCACGGAAGGTTTGGGAGAAGGAGGACATTGGGATTCCCTCTTGGTGAGCGGCTAGGGTGGCGAGGGTGGTGGTTATGATGCGTTGTTTGCCCCAGCAGTGGGATAGGGTGAGGTAAGGTGGGTAGTTTTCTAGGTTCAAGGCGTGTGAGAGAATCAATTTGGGGGATATGGGGGTTACGTCTAGAACGCGAGTTGGGAGAATTGAAGGGCCAATGGGGTTCTGGCAGGTCTTATGGGTCTCGAGGCAGCGGTTTAGCCAGGTAGTGGCGAGTGTGAGATTGCTGATGCTTCCTGTGCTTGAGAGACCGGGAGTGGGATCTATGTCTCCTACTGCATCTGCGAGGGACCCTGTGGTGAACGATTTAGTGCTTCCGTGTCCTCACCGTCTTTTAGCTATCTACTACGAATACTTCATATGAGAAAAGGAGACAATTGACGTACTTTCGAGCTCTAATACTTCAAAAGCCACGCTTCTCTCGCGGCCTGAGTAAGCGAATATAGCCTCTGGTGTCTTCCCATACTCCGAGGTCTCGCAGTAGAGCTGAACAGCCTCAGAGTCCGGGTTTGGAGGCTTGGGTTTCGAGCGCCCGAGTGGGTTGATGGCCCTGCTAGGTGGTCGACTAAGGCGATCCCACAACAAGGTGCAGAAGTGACACCCATGGGAGGCTGAATGCTCCAGAGATTGTAGGTCGGGTTGGTGGTTGGAGATATAAGAGGTCACTTTCGATGATTCATCTCTAGTCCAAGGGGTTTGGAGTTGGAAAGTGATGGTTTGGCACTGGTCGCAGAGCATCTCAAGCTATCTGCTAACCCATGAATGAGTTTCTATCTGTTGGCTTGGACACAGGATCGAACATCCTAATGCACTCTATTGTACGTTCAGGAAGTCATTCCTCCTCAGCGATCGCGATATGGTCCCCTAATGACATAAGGTATAGATACTCTACCTTCCTCGTACTTATAATTGCCTTTGGCGGATAAAGCGCAATGGCCCTTGTCCTAAGCCACACCAACAACCATAGACCCTTCGCACCCGCCCAACTCCAACTCGGCGCCTTCTACACCTCTATCCTCTCCCTCAGTTCTACAATTGACTATAATGATCCCCTCTGTAAATTATTTCTCCACAACCTAGCTATATACCTATCACCCATTGCGTTCTGCACCATATGTCAAATGTCAATATACTTCTGGAGCCAGGGTCACTGATAGGAGGAAAAGCATTGTACCATAGTAGGCTGGAGGAACATCGAGATGCCAGATGTTTTAGGAGGGGTAATTCTAGAGGCTACCGCCCCGATCTAGCTACGCAAGCGCTTTGTCCCCACGGCGGCAGTGAGGTGCTGGCAGCGAGGTGCTTCGTGATAATTGTGGCGATGGTGATAGCTAGTACCTATCAACTATGAATGGCGTTGCTGTCCATGGATGGCAGGCACCATTGGTGGCAGACACTAGCGACGAGAAGTATGGAATGGTACCCCTTACATTCCTTCCATCCATAGATAACAGAACGGCGGAAAACAACATCCAGTCCGGAAATGACTTCGCTGACATCATTCAAGGCCAGGGAGAATCTAATCGGCTCACCAAAGTTCTCTTGCATGAAAGACCCCTCTGTATGTATGGCGTATGCTCCATCATGCTACACCCAGCACCCAGCACATATACAGAGTCGTCCTAAGAGGTCAGTAGCATCTACAAGCGTGACCTACCTATGAACATGTCTTCCACTGCCCATGGTTATTGCTACTAACTCTAGATCCCTAAAAATCGAGAGTAGGCGGCCTCTCGCGTAGGTTGACCAGTTGAGCCAATAACGCCTTCTCCAGTCTTGTCGAAGATTATCACTCACCGTGTATTACGAGTCTCTTAGGGTCAGTCAATTTATGTAAAGCTCACTTACGGCCAGGTGAACAGCACTTCGACAATTTTATAGCAGACATCTACCCCTCTTACCACCGCGTATGACAGGTTGTATGGCTAAATGATGGTTGGGAATTAGTAAAAGTATTCAGCATATCGTAAAGAACACAAAGATGGTGAGTATGTAATTTTCAACCTCGAACTTACAGATTCTCTGCCCTTCCTACCTCGAGCGTCTCCCTGCTAGTAACGAGTGAGGCATGTATTGACTGAAGTCCTCGTTAGAGATTGGTCCACCGAGCTTAAGATGTCGGATTCGCTCTCTTCGGCAATGAGGTCCTCTATCGCGGCCGTCTGCGTGGCATCTTGTTCAGTGGAGGAGACATTCGGTCGAATGTTCGCCTGTTTCGAGCATGAGCTCTGCAGAGTTGAAGACCTATTCAGGGTCTTAAGCGTGTGCGTGTGGTGGACAGCTTGGGAGGGGCAGTATGTTTTATGAACGACGATGGTATGGGCTGTTGGTCTGCGCTCATGTTTCGATCCCGCTCGAAAGTTTCCTCCTTTTCTCTAACCTTATGACAAGTCCAAATTGAAACGGATGAGAATTGTCAGAGAGAACTGTTACCCTGACGTTGTGGCGGTGGCGGTGGCGGTGGCTTATACCTGTTGCTCTGGGAGATGAGGGAAATGAGGGGAACCTTGCATCTTAGTTTATACACCTACCATCTTCACAGACCAATCTTATCTCTCACCTCTTCCCCATAGCAGCACTCGTGGTCTCCTTTGCTGAAGATGTAGAAGAGCTTGAGTCTCATTTCCCGTTCATATCATGTCTTGTCAGGCTGAATCTCGCCGTTCGCTTGGTGAGGTTGAAGTCAGTAAGTAAGAGAAGTAGTATGGTCAACCGCGAACCGCGTGAGAAAATTTGAGAGGACCGTTCAATGATCGAATGATGGCGTGCGGCTGAAGTGGCTATCGCTATCGTAAATCATCCTGTCTAGCTTTGAGTTGATTCTGCTTCTTGTCAGCTCTGTCGGTTCTTTGGTCTTCACACTAATACTCTAGGTAGTTACCACAAGATTTGTATATCTAACCTCCCGAAAAGTTCCAATAGGATGGTGCCGGCGTAGAATAGTTTCGGTATGTGCTACCTGTTGCATTGTAATATACGCAGGAAGTTCGACACGGTAACATCGTCGACAATGGTAGGTTGTGGCGGTGGCGGTGGCTTGTGCCTGTTGCTCTGGGAGATGAGGGGTAAGCATCTTCATTATACACCTGCCGTCTTCACGCCTTACCCCAGTCACTCTCCTCCCTCTCTGTATCCTCTGCGGCATCGTAGCAATATGAAAAATGTAACCTGTGCAGACATTGCTCGAGTTGCGAATATTGCCTATATGTGACATTTGCCTGGTGTATCACTGTTATCAAATGTCCGAGTTATGTGGTAGGTGAACTTGTCGGTTTGTATGCATGTCTCTGCCCCATGTCAACGCTCGATGTTTCCTCTCGTGAAGACGCAGAAGCTTTTGAGCCTCCTTTCCCAATCATACGTGTCTTGCGTGTCTTGCCATCTCGAATTTTGGTGTTCGTTCTCTTGATCTGGTGCTGTTGATTCGGTAAGTAAGAGAAGAGAAGAGGTACGATCAAGATATGTATACGAACGAAGACTGGCCAATGTTGGGGGAACCCGAGAAATCTGGAGAATTGCGTCAACATGGCCGGAAGATTGCCTAGGCATGAGCTTGGGTATTGCTATGGACGTCCTATTATCATTGAAGATCCGTAGGGGTCAGATGATACCGTGGATACCGGTTGGAAGGTTGGATGGTCCCCTAGGCCTGAGCTTGGGTATTGCTATGGTGTTTTGGTTGTCCTATCATCATTGATGATCCGTAGGGATCAGACAATACCATGGATCCTGGTTGGAACATTGCCTGGATATTGCCATGGTCGTCCTATCATCATTGAAGATCCGTAGGGATCAGATAATACCGTGGATTCTGGCTAGATGATTGCCTGGGCCTGAGCTTGGGTATTGCTATGGTGGTATGGTCGTCCTATCATCATTGAAGATCCGTAGAGATCAGATAATACCGTGGATCCTGGCTGGAAGACTGCCTCGATACCGCCATAGTCATGGTCATCCTGTTAGCTGTCCGTGGGGAGCAGAAAACGTCGTGAAGGCAAGTTCGAGCATCGAAGATGGGGATATCATTAGAGGCTATTGCTATTGCTATTGCTATTGCTAAGATTACAATGGAGAAGGAACGCTGGCTGGCCCTGTGCAGTGCTAGATACTCTGAAGAAGCTGAATATGGAAGGTTCGGCAGGAACGCTAAGCGAGGTCTGCTATTTGTCAACGCCGTGACCGCTTTCAATTCTCTCTCGGTCACATCACGAATTGACAGAATGTTGCTTTGCGCATACGTTCGACTTGATATCGTGTCTCTTTTTTCCCTCTTTTCGAAACTGCACTATAGGGTTGTCTATCATGCATAGCGGCCTCCTTTCACTTCGTGTGAAAAGCACAATATGGTGATCTACTTTGCGTAGAGGCCTCCCATTCCCCCTTCCTTCTTCTCTTACCGTCTCTCATTTACCCACGTCTCTCTCTACTGCATTACATCTTTACCACTCGTCTCATTCATCCTTAGGCAAATAGGCCGCCTCTTGTCATATTCCTTGGGCAAATATGCCGTCTCTTGTCATTCTCCTTGGGTAAATACGCCTTCTCTTGTCACCATCCTCGTCACCATGTTCAACGAATTCAACGCATTCAACGAGAAAGAGTTACGACAAAAGCTCGAGGCCTTCGAACGTATGCTCCAGCGCTCTAACGATGCTGCTAAACGGGACGGGCTTGAAAAGAGAATCCTCCATGTTCGATGCGAGCTTGAGTTCAAGATAGCCAATCGGGAGCAGCGTGCCACCAACAAACCACCCAAAGCACCGGCCAAGGCACCCAAAAAGACGTCAAATCCTGTGGCAGTGGCAGCACCAAAAGCAACAGATGCACCGGCAGCTCCCCATGCAAGACGGCAAAAGATAGCGTCTGATGCTCGTGCGGCAGCGGATACATTGCTGCAAAAGCTCAGTGACGCTCTGCGTAAGGCAGAAGAATCTAGGCGTCGTGAAGACGCTGTCCGAAGGGATCCTACGGCCACTCGAAGTGATAAACAGGTTGCCATAGATAGAACGCTGGTGTATGAACAGATTGCTCAGGACATCCAAAAGAAAGCGGACAATGCCGTCGCGAAGGCTGATAATAAAGAAGCCGATGTACGAAAAGCAGAGGCCAAAGCTGCCGCTCACCGGAGCAGCTTATCATTAGCAGATCGGCGACCTGATTTCCAACCGCTGACTGACTCCCAGCTACTTCCCGCTGATCTCTTCGATACGGGAGAACAAATACCAGCATTCCCTGGGGAGACGCCCGTCGAGCTTCCTCAATTGGCCACCCAGCGTCCTCTTGCAGATAGGCAGAGCGTGCAAGATGTCAATGGCCAGACAATCGAGGCCCGGAGCGCTCAATTGGCCAAGGACAGGGAAACAGAAGCCGAGGCCGAGGCTGAGATTGCAAGGTTGGCTGAAGAGGCCAAGCAGGCCGAAGCAGAAGCTCAAGCCGAAGATGCCAGGCTGAAGGCTTTCCAGCTAGCCAAGCAGGACTGGAAGGATGCGCAAGTCGCTCAATGGCATCAGCAGCTTGAGAGCTGTCAATCGGTAGACCTCCAATTGAAACGATTGGCCTGTGATGATGGCACTACTCCTCGTCAGAGAATAGTCAGCGATGAGGTCCTCGACAGTGCAAGTTTCAATCTTGCTATAGCTGCTCTTGCTTTCGCGAAAGAGCTCGAGGGTCAATTCAGTCTGACTACAGACACACTGCAACTGATGTCGCGTTTGACCGACCAACACGGCATGACCTGCCTGCGGAAGCCGGATACGCTCATCATCCCACTCCTGCTGAATAAAGATGAGTCAGTCGTGCCGGCTGTTCCAGCCCAAGAGTTCGAGAACGACGTAGGTGGATATATAAATCCTTCTGCTCAAGATGGGTTTCTTGCCAGCCCAGAGGAACAGCAGAGACAGGCAGACAACGTGCGTTCTACCAATCAAAGCGCCAGAGGTCATATCCAGCGGCCCAAGCGTCCAACAGAGGAGCAAGAGCGACAAGGGCAGGAGCAGTGGAACCAAGGCCGCATTGGCCACTATATAGTCGTCATAGCAGAGAGGACACCGGGATCGGCAAAAGTCAAGCTATCCTACATGAATAGCATGGAGAGCTACTGTAAAGCTTATGGAGAAGTTAACGAAGTTCGCGGGCTTGCTAGAACTATCGTGTGCAATTCCGGATGGATGGCTGGCCAAAAGCCACAATGGATGGAGGAGGACTGGACTCCGGTTGCACTTCAAGGTGGTGGCAACACATGCGGCTATCACGCTGTGCTGAATACCTGGGCCTATATGCTGGGTATTAAAATCAATGTCTTTGCCCGCTTTACGCAGTCTGACTATAAGTCCGCGCGTAACCTCATCAACTTGGCTCTCCAAGGTGGCGTCTCTTCGCTGGAAATAGAAGCATGGATGCAGGTCCATGAATATGCAGCCTTCAAGCCAGGCCCCCAGGATCGGACGGTTACTTCGTCAGGCCATTCGGTCAGGATGAACGAACAAGTCCTAGAACTCCACTTAGATTACTTACGTGATCTTGAAAAGGGGGAGACAAACCAATCGCCCGCCATTGCAGCGTCGGAAAATCAGAGATCTCTTGGAGCTTTAAAACGAAGACTCCCAAAAGAGTTTGACGAGAACCAAAGAGGGAATCTACGTCCTCATCCACCCCCATCTTTCCCCCAGCCCCACGGTCAGACTATCAATCCCAGCGATGATGAAGATGTTTCCGACTTCCTTCCTAACGAAGATGATGACGATTCAGAATCTGCGTCCAATAAAGAGGATTCCACGTCGGAGTCGCATTCTGAAGACGCGGACAATAACTCGACCACTGTTGATCGTAATAGCCACGCCGACGATGATACCACTCGCAAAGAGCAATCAGATCCAATGAATTGTGTCGTTCTGCTTGTGACCAGATTAAGTGGGAAGCTAGATCTGGTTAATCAGCCTGGAAAAGGTGGCGAATTGGCGGAACGGCGTAATCAACTTTGGGAGGCATTTCAACTTTACAGGCCCGACCTCTTCAACGCATCGACCCAGCCAAGGAGACTCGAGCTGTTACTGGACGAAGTTCCGTCAGGGACAGGGGCTATCGCGTTCCACACCAGACACAAGCAGACCTTTCCAGGTCTTTTCGCGGCGCCACCTACCAAGATCTTCGCGGTTGGTACGGCGGTGGACGGGTATATAACTGACCCCTTTGGTCTGCGTCTCCTTGTAAGACTTATGCCGCAACACGAATGGGTCCTCTGTCTTGCTGTTCCCGTGGATCACAAGAGAAAAGATGTCCGGACGCTTTTTAGCAGCATCAACTGGCCAGTCAGATGGGGTTCCTGGACGTTCCAGCTTTTAATAGAGACCGCCGAGCGCCTCAAAGCCGGCGTTCGCCCAGCGAAGGTGGATGCGCGCGCTCGAGAGCTGCTCAGCATGTGGCACACAATCACAGTAGGCAAAAGAGGGTAAGTCGTGGTGCTTGAATCCAAAGCTCAGTAGAAGCTAATCGATATTATTAAAGGCATGCACAAACGCTATTGGACGAACAAGGCGTGACTGACGGTTTATGGGAATTCGAGGAATACCGCGCACTTTGTCCACATCGCCAAAGGAATAGGTTCCCTCTTCTCGAGCAACATGCTAGCAACGTGCTGGGGCTCGACGAAATTTCGGCAGACGAATGTCATGACTGTCAATGCTTAGCCTGTCGTGACATCGGTTACGTTAGAGAGTGGCATCCCTATAGGAATAAGGGCATTGCCCTGAAATGTCGGTTCGGTGACTGTGAATACACCAACGAAGACCGTATCGAGTTCAGACAGCACGAGAAGCGTCACTACCGCAAAGCTGCCCACAAGAAGGCCTATTATTGCATGGAAAAGGGCTGCTTCTACCGCCATACCACTTGGGAGCATCTCCACAGCCATACCAGAAGCATGCATTGCAAGAATGCAAAAGGTTATTATTGCCCTATACTTTGGTGCAGACATAACAAAAGCGGATTCCATCGTAGGAGCAAATGGGTAGAGCATATGCACAAAATACATCCCCAAATACCTTGGACAGAAGTGGAGAGTCTCTGGGCGGCCCTAATCGCGAAGCAGCAGGGTGCAGGCACAGAACTTCCCCTCACTGAGCGCCACTCGAGTCCTTCAACTTCCCCTTCTCCCGAATACTGCCATTGCGCGGTGTGCGAGGGAGTTTTCTCACGGCCTGAAGACGACGGAATGCCTCATAAAGCATGTCGATTCCCCGAGTGTAGTCACACCACGACTACCAAAAATCTTGTAACGCACGAGAAGACTCACTTTACAGATGCATTTACTGGGTACGTTTGTGCCCAAAATGGCTGCCACCACCGCACAAAAAGGTACGACGATCTCAAACGACACTACCAGAGCATGCATTGCGTTGGTCCATATATCAAGTGTACGGCACGTGGCTGTAGCTTTACGACCAGGCGGCAAGATAGGATAAAGGAGCATGTCAAGCATATGCATATTAACAAAACAAAGTCCACTTGATGTGGTTGGCGATAGCAGTGTCCCCACAGGGAGTGAATTCTTCTAGCGCTTCATATCCGTATTAGCAGCGCCTTCATAATCCGATCCGACTGTCACCACTTCGGTTCAAGATCACGCGGAGCTTGTGGTCTTAGTTCATCATCTAGAAAGGAGAGAGATGGAATAGGATTGTGACGTACTTGATACCTAAGTCATCTGTTGATATCTGTAATGAGCTAGCTGTTTGTAAAAGAATGGAGCAAAAGTAATGTATATAGAGTTAATATTAAATAATTCAATCTTAGTAATACCTTTAGAAGTTGGGGTTCTAGAGGTTTCTAACCCTTTCTTGTACCTTTTTCGCACTTCACTTCATATATGTGTCAGAGACGACGTGAAACGACACTACGCAACCATTCATTGCAAGAATCCTGAACGGTTCCCATGTCATGTCATCGGCTGCCCATTCAGTGGGGAGAACGGCTTTACCAGGAAGGACAAATTGACAAGCCACATGAAGAGCACCCACAAAGGCTTGCCTCATCCTGGCAAACGTCTCCAGGCTATCAAACCCAAGACTGGGGTGTCTGACGCGGGAGTGCGTAAAGCTGGGAGCCAAACTTGAACGGTGAGGAGGGTGAAACGTGGGAAGGGTTGAAGTTTGAATTGTTATGGATCAGGGTAATTTGACATATTGGAAGGATCTCTTTTAACTTGACTCATGTTCCTAGTCATTACCGCGACGTTTCTTAGCTTGTCTCGGACCATTTATCCATACAGTCATCACCGCACATTGCAAAGAAGGTAGCACACTATAATGAATAGCGATTTATCTAGAACTTTTATGTATTTGCTCCGCATGGAACCTTTGATTTATCATAAGCGTTGACAACTACATCGAATGTTGCTTCTATGACTACCAAACACTCATTAACAAAATCCATGACTCAGCCTGGTAACCCTGACACCGCCTTAATAACATCGAAGCTTAACCACAACACTTCCGTAGACTATTGCCCCTGTCTCCAGCAGTATCTCAGTTTCGCTCATATAGACGCCCGTAAACCCACCCAAATCCCACCTCTCAAATAGCCCTGACCCCCCTAAGCCCCTACCCAAAGTACATCATCCCTCACATCCACACCGCAAGCACACGGGAAAATTTTCTGCAGGATATGCCATCTTGAACTTAGACAGTAGCATTATGGCTACAAAGTAGAACATATTCGGCATCATATCTGCTCTTCTAAGGGTAGAATTACCTTTGATTCTGGTGCAGTGGCTTGGTAAGAGTCTATTGTGCTGGTGGGTGAGTATAAGTGGATGCTGGAATGTGAGAGAATGGAGTGTGTGTTTTGTATGTAGAGGGGTTGTTTAAGTTGGGTTAGATATTTCTTGATATCGTTTAGAGCAGTGTTTATGTCTTTTATGAGAGATTGATTAAGTAGTAAAGCTAGAGTTTAGGGATTGAAACCGGTAGACTCATGGGTTTTAGGGGTGTTATGAGTAATAATGTGGTATGTGTCAGATTTATCTGTATGACTTATAGTCTATTCTTTTACGTCAAAATATCCTCTTTTCTAGTTTCGCCGTTGCAGGCGAGGGGTGATTTACCGGAGGAACCTCAACGGTGATACTTAAGTCTGATCTCTTTGTTAGATTGTTGGGACTGATTAAGATGAGTATGGTAATTTTTATATGGAGTTTTGTGTATATCATGGGAGTTTTGATTGTTCGTAAAGCGTTATATGTAAATATATAATGAAATCTGGCCCATCAAGTATAGAAGTGTAGGAGATTCGTTTTCATAATCATTATTCTTTGAGACCAACAGTACCGTGCGTTGCCAAAAGAATTCTTTATACCAAGCTCCGATATTATAGATCATCCAATTTCGACGTGTCCTGCGCGGTTCCCCTTGCTTTGAATGACATATGCAACATATCTTCAACAAATTCACATCCGTCTTCGATGCCACGCTCAACAGTTCAGCATCGAAATTGAGTACCGAGCAGCATCTTTTACACTATGGTTTCCTCTTCCAATTCCTCTTCCAATCCCTCTTCAGATTCCTCATTTGTCTCCCCATCTGATACCTCATCTGATTCCTCGTCAGAATCTCTCGTCCGATCCGGCATACATTCCGGATTCGAGCGAAGGACCTCCCAGATCTGTTCCAGGGCTGTTACCAGCGCAACTCGGTCTTTCTCATGTCCAGTATCTTCCCACTTCTCAATTAATGGCCAAAGCTTAGATTCATCAGTGCTAGGAAGGTTAGTCCATGCCTCTGAATCTCTATAACCTCTCTCGGGAGCGTCCGAAATCCCCCAAACTTTTCTGGTTGGTGTCTTGACCAATGGTCGGATTGCAACAGCGAATCTCTGAAATTCGGGCTCTTTGTTAAAGCACTCTTCGAGTAGGAACATTGCGGAGCCAGACATCAGTAGCCTGATATGGTCAGCTAAGCCTGGGCGTTTGAGAAAATCTTGGTTAAATGTCCAATATTCCGTCTTGATGTCTGCGCCATTTGCGAGAAGAGCTTTGGTGACATCGAAAACGTCACTAAGTGTAAGACCTCGATAGAGGGGACCTTTCCCCAACAATAAGTCTCCGGACTTGCCGTTTGCATACATGTAGTGATGACGGATATTATATAAAATCATAAGCCATGACTTCCAAAATGATCTTGCTCCATCAGCACTAATACAATTTGGCGACTTCCAGTCCATTGGCCGAACTCGGACCATGGGATTAGCACCTGCTTTGAGCAGCATCCGCACAAGATCAAGACGACACATAGGACCCGTAAATTCACAGCAACAAAGTATATAGCTCTCTACCAATGTATCATTTTCTGTCTGATTGTCTGGACATGAATTCGCCTGGGTATCCTCTTCCCAGCGCAAGCACTTGCTAAGAGCTTGACGATTAACAGAAGGGCAAAACAGTATATCCGCACGAGGAGTTATATCTGTTGATTGATCGACCCTCACCCAAGAGAGACACCGGGGTTTAGCTCTACTTGTGGAGTATGTCTCGAGATCTGGAAGACTTGGGGAGTAGCCAGCAGACGAGACCGAGAGCCCAAGTTGTTCGCAAACATAGATCGTCATACCCTCAGTTGCAGCCATGCCAACTATGTCGACCAAAGTCCCAGCTCCGTTCTTCCAGTGTGCTCGATACGGCCCTCTGACACGGTTAGGGTTTTCGGTGACAGCATATCCTCGTACTAAAGACGCATAATCTAGCGATTGTATGAATTTTGATTGAGCACGTCCGGAAAGTCGTTCCGCCCCTGAAACATCTCTCAACATATTTTCGAAAGGGATGAGCATTGGGTGGGGCCAATCCTCGTAAATTACGGCATCTCCTTGTGAATGTTGGCCGAGATGAGCGAGTGTGCCCCTTGCTATACATATGTGCACTTGCTCTTCGAGGAGGCCATAATCACTCAAGAAGGACTTTGCTTCGTTGTTGTCCGTCAAGAAATCCCGCACAGTTCGGTGAATAAAGTTGACTCTAGTAAATGAGATCGGGTCCCAATCCTCCCTCTTACAATATCTATAAGGACATTCGATGCTTGGGGTAAGCTCCAGAAGGCCTGCGGTGTGCGATAGCAAGCGAGTTTCAAGGGTGCGGCAGGCCTCGGTTAGCTCACTCATAGCAATGTCTTCATGGGCAAAGGGCGCATCTTGGAGCTCTTGTTGTGATGATATTAAATGTAACCTGCAGAGATCGAGGCCATCACAAAATAGGAGGATTTGTAGGAATTTCGCAGCATCGCGCCGAAATGCGAGCTTAATGCGCTTAAGTATCAGCATAAAGAGGCCTTCCAGTTCGGGAGGTAGGACTTCTATAGCCTGTGCAAGCTCATCCAGATGAGCCATTCCCTGCAATCCATCATGAACTTCCCTAGTAGCTATTACAGCCCATAGGAAAACGCCTTCTGCACGTTGGACTATCATCTGAAGTAGGCTTTCTGCTCTCTGCTGTGTCTTCTCATTGGAGGATGCATGTTGCTGGACTAAATGAGAGAGCTGCTTGTAGACGTACTCTCGGATAGTGTCGAAATTTAAATCTTGCAATCTCAAGCAGGGTTTTCCTTTGAATGCCCTTTTAAAAGGTAACAGCGGACGGCTCGACACGCAGATTTTGACATGCTTCTGGTCTGAGAGATTTGTTATCATTTCGATAACGCGATCGTAGTCGCCATCAAACTCATCCAATCCATCAATGAACATACAGATTGCAACGTCAACCTTTGTTTGCAGTAAGACATCAAACAGAAAAGCAAGTAGGCGACTCTCCGTCCAGGCATGAATGGATGTATCCTACATACGCAATTAGATAGAAAAAAGAGCCATGCCAAAAAGCTTACCTTGAAACATGTTATCAGTTGACGACACTCATTGAGCATCTGATATATTAGCGAGCGAAGTAGGCCATCGATTGTCTTCTGCTGGCGAGATCCCGAATTCCAGAAAAAGAAGCTTGGGGTAAGTAGTTGCCTATTGGGGCTCCATTCTTGTAGGAGCTCTAGTCTGCGCTCGTGGCTACATATATAGTTCATTAGTGTTGATTTGCCAGAGCCGGCCTTCCCATTAATCCAATACACCCCATGACCTGACCTAAGCCACTCATTCCACAAGGTTGCTGGCGTGTGGAGGTTGTCTTGGTGGGAGGTATCCATTTCGTCAAATATCCAATCATAACTGCTTTCGATACCGTCGAATACATGTTCGACTTGCTCTTGGCGGGAGAAGATTTCAGGGTAAAACAAGCTCCTTGTGACCTCCTCGAAGCGACGATGATCAACATAGAGTGTTTCCAGGCGTCCAATATGAGCGGCAGTGTGCTGGCGCGTATGCTCTGCCTCTTGTACTGAGATTGTAGCCAAGGTTGTCTCCGATCTGGCTAGACACTCAATAATATGCTGCTGGCTTTTGTCCAGGCTGGCGAAGCGTTCATCGCTTCTCAGAGCTTGTGCGTCAAATCGTTGACTACGGACCTTGTGTTAGCAATATATGAGGTACTAATCGGCTCAACTAGCTTCAGTATGAGTTTGTAGTAACTGACTATCGAGTCATCATCCCTCGAACCAAAGGTGCTGGACGCGAAATACTATAGATTGAGTATCAAATAATGGGACACTTTATACCAAGATTTGCGGGCTCGTGTCTCATTATTCAATTCTAATACCATAGTACTGTAGCAGAAGTATGTATCGCTCACCTAAGTCGACTGAGTAACGATATCTCTAGCGTGGATCGATAACTCTCCAGCTCTCTTTGGATCTTTTCGATCTTATTCTTCCTCCATAAAGCTCGAGCAGCTTTACTGGCCGCCAGTGCAATCGAAGTGTGAGGCCTCGTTTCTAATCTGCGGAGCTCGTGCTGCAGTTTGAGTGAGCAATCTGCGCATCTTCGATTCAAGCCCACAAGCTCTCTTTCTTCTTTAGAAAGCACTAAGGACTGTACGTTGGAATTTCGGAGCGATTGCTGTATCGACTTGTTCAGGCTGCCAAGATGGTTTGCGACATATTCCACCTGGCTGTGATCGCCTAAAACGCCCTGCTCGTAGATTTCTCTGCATGTTTTTGCGGCGCTAATACCGAACGTTACCAGCTGAATGACAGATGCAGCCAACCCAATACCTGTGATCGGATCCATCTGTCATAGGGTTGGAATTGAATATTGGAAAAGAAAATCGGGGTTGTTACCTGAAGGTTGTTGCGTAAGCAGCCGACACGGCCTTCCCGCGCATCTGACCCCGCCAGTTGATCCCCCTAATACCCAGAATAATGAGGCTTTCTTCACTGATTCGACAACAATTCAACTCCCCCTTGTAATGTGTACAACGGAGATGCTGAGCCCCACAGCTGGCGAGGAGCACCGAAACACCTTACGGTCTTTCGCCTGACCGAGGGACATCGCTCCCCGGAGTTTGCAAGGTCAGGGTTGGAAGCTTGGATTTTGGGGCATCTCTGGGCTTAAAACCAACTCAAAATGTTACAGTGAAGGGTCTTATACGGAAAGGTGGTGAATTCAGCGCCCGGATAGTCACCTCTACAATTCTCACCACATCCGTCAAGATCACTTAGTTTTTTGTCTTAGCCCAGTACCTACGCCTCAGCATGAGATAGAGTGGTAAAAGTGTGATATTTTTGATGCTCAAGTCATCTGTTGACATATCTAATGTGCTAGCTGTTTATACATCTTTTGATATTTCTTATATGACATGACAATGCAACATCTGGCATCGCGATGTTCATCCTAGCTTATATAGTACAACGCTTTTTCCTCCTGCTACTGGCCCTGTCTCCAGACGCATGCAAGCACTTGGCGTTTTCGTTCCCCTGGATCTTTTGAATAACCTATGAACCTAAATATTATGTACATGTTTCGTTGCGAATTTATTCAAGTCTGCATTGTCTGAGTGGCAAAGCCCTTGTTCACTGCCTGCGTAGTCTGTAAATCCTCGCTCTGGATAGGTAGCGTCGATATTTTCTCTGTTTTCATGAGCTGGGTTTCATTGGATGAACTCGGCTGCTCTTGGAACATAGGGCGAGAGCTAGGCATCTGCTGTGCTTCCGTTGAATAGGAGTTTAGCGATGGGGCTGGGCTTGCTGCTTTCATCATTTGCTGTGTAAGTGACGAATCGAGTTGTATGGGCTCGCTACCGGCTGTATAGACGCGCATGGATTCTGTAGTATCGCGGGTCGCATCGCTAAGTTGGGAGTAGATATCTTTCTCGTATTGGCTTTGGACATCATGTCCATTTGCTCCGTTAGTGGCATAAGGGACTGGGGTCTGCATGCGTGCTTGAGGTGCTTGATACCTGCTTTCTGCCAGGTCCATTGTGTCATGAGTAGTATCTACTTCTTCCCCTGCAGTGAAAGACGGTTGCGAGTCTCTGGTTCTGTCGACTGAAGCGTTTGGAGTTTCAACCTCACTGTGTGGGAGATCTGCACCATCTCTGGGTGGCGACCTCCCAAGTGACAGTGGTAGGGGCTCGATCCCTTCTTCCACCGCCTCCTTTGTGATTGTGATAGTTGGTGGGGTCATAGACCGTACGCTATGCGGTCTACCGGGCTCTTTACCCATGTCAATGTCCTCATCGCCCGTCTCTTCCCCAAGTAGCTCCTCATCCCTAACGCCAACCTTCTCTCGTGCTATCTCCTTTCGTCGTAACGATTCTGTCCCACTGCCACTCCCACGTCCGTCTCCATCGCTCCCTGTATCATTGCCTTCGTCAGGCAGTTTTATCCTTGCAACGAAAGGATGATCCCTGAGTTCCTGCTCTTCCACATCCTTCCAACTGCATTTTGCATGCTTTTTTGTACAACCCATACACGCCGTAAGATTCTTCAAACAGTCCATATGTAATCGTCGGCACCTATCGCAAGGTGGCTGGACCCTATCTCCGCGTTGCAATTGCTCCATGCGTGTCATCATCTCAGCCTTGTAGGGTCCACTGTCGTCAAATCGGTCTGCAGGAGAGGGTTTGACGTAGGGAAGGAGAGAGGACGGAGTGTTTGGGATTGGAACTGGGGAGGCAGTGGTCATTAGGACACTGGCGTATTCCATAGAGTCGGTGTAGGGTTTCGAGTTTGGTTTTGAGGGGACAGAAGTACGCGATGGTGGGTTCGAGAGGCGGCGAGGATGGTCAGAGTCGCGATTTGGTGAAGATCGGTCGCTTTTTGTACGGAAGTTGCTCAGCAGCTCCGCCCTTGTGGCGGCTGAAGCGCCGTGGAAGGCATTTCCGTTAGTCGAAGTTTTGTTAGGTGTCTGAGGATGTGGTTGTGAAGACCCATTGTGTTGGCTAGAGCGATCATTTGGCAATGGGTATCGCGAGTTCACGGCGGTGAAGCCTCCTGTAGGAGAATTGCTGGAACTGTCCCGACCATTGGTCTGGCATTTGTGAGAACCCAGCTCGCCACTTCTTGGACTTCTAGCTGTGTCGTCTGCAGCTACATATTCTGCTTCTCTTCGACTGATGATAGCATTCTTCCGATTCTTTAATCGATGGTTCAGCTGCCTTGCACGAGCCGACACTGCGACTATTAGCCCTCGCCGGCCATTGCGCCATCTTCTTGCGCAACATATACGCACCTTGATCAGCGAGTTGTACCACACCTCCGAAGCTCTTTTCTAAGATCTCCAATGTCCCCAGCTCCTTCTCCTCATCCTCCCCAATGGGCTGCGGCGGTATCAACTTCTGCGGCATCCCACTCTTGATCAATACGAAATCCTCCTCGCTGATCTCTACCCGAGACTGCTTGGTGTAGAAATGGCACACCCGAATCCCATCCCGCATTTTCTCAAGATTAAACTGCTCTGGTTTGTTCCGTGCAAATTCGACCACATCTAGCCATGTCACGCTTGTTCCATCTTTGCCGTTGGTCTTAAGTACCCTTGGTGGTCCATCGAAGAGGCGCTCGAAGCGCTGGATCAGTATGGGTCCGAGAAGACGAGCGCCAAGATTGCCGGCCATGGATTCATGGCGCTGAAGGACCCCATCGTAGTCGGAGATGAGAGAGAGGAGGGAGGGAAGAGGGTCGTCGGTGGATATGAGGGGGAGTAATTCGGAGAACTGGCGGGCAAGGTAATTGATTTGAAGATGGTTAGAATGTGTTTTTGGCATCTTTGCTGGAGGGGTAGGATGGGTGGAGGCTTCGTTGGAGAGGCTGCGCTTGCGTTTGTTAGGTGAGGAGAGGTCGGCCGGTGGTAGTGGAGGAGAGCCCATATGGTCCATGGTGGAATCTTGGTCGCACACGTCTGGTGCGTCTCGTGGGGAAAAGTCCGTAGTCGAGAAGGCGGTGAGAAGGCGATGGTGGTGGTGGTGGAGGAGAGGCGAAATAGATAATCGGCAGCGGAAGAGCGGAATGGGGTGGTATCAGGGCGGAAAGAACTCCATGTCGCTGTTGGATGAAATGCTGTAGGGAGTAAGAAGGAGGATAAGGGAATACAGGAGGAAATGGGAAGGACGGCTTATGGGGCGGAAGAGGGGCAAGAAAGGGTGTGGAGGTGGTTCAGACTGGGCCTCTCGCAAGAAAGAGTCGTCGTCAGCACAGCGCAACCCACAACCCACACCCACCACCGGTCCCGGGCCCCCGAAGATTGAAATTCTCGGCTGACCAGGCGAACGGCGGGAACGCATCGGTAAAGAGCCAAACCACCATCTGCCAATCCAACGATTTCTCTTCTCTAGAGCCGCACTTCCACACCCTCTCACATCTCTCTTTTCTTTTCTTTTTCCATATCCCGGTCTCTCTCTCATCCACCCACATGCCACCCAATGTCCGAGCGAGGTAACTTCCGCGGTAGGGGTGGTGGGGGTCGAGGCGGCAACAGCAACCGCGGAGCGGGAGGGAATCGAGGAGGCAGTGCACAGGGTGGTGACAAACCCAAGAAGGAAAATATACTCGATTTGAACAAGTATATGGATCAAGAGATCACTGTCAAGTTCAATGGGGGAAGAGAAGGTGTGTATAGAGATAGATTGTGGAATCTGTTTAGTAAGTGTGGGAAGGAAAGCTAATTTTGGATCTATCATGAAATAGTCACTGGAACTTTGAAGGGTTATGATCAACTTATGAATCTGGTGTTGGATGATGTCAAGGAGTTGCTACGAGGTATGATGGTTGCTTCCTGCGTTTTGTTCTTGAGTGTCTGGCAGCTAATTCGCAGTTTAGATGATGAAGGCAACGAATCCACGCGGTCCCTCGGCCTCATCGTCGCTCGCGGTACTCTTCTCGTCCTGATAAGTCCTGTCGATGGTAGTGAGCAGATTGCCAATCCGTTTAATAACCAGGAGGAGGATTAGGCAGAGGAAAGGCAGGAGTACAAAATGACAAAATCTATGAATACAAGGATGAAGGGAATCCAGAGCATGAGAGCTTGGAGATCGCTTACACTGAAGCTTCCCAGGGAGCATTTGTGGAGCGTTGAAAGACATCGAATCCGAGTAGGAAGGCATGCACGACACTTTAGTGCTGCATGCGTACCTTGGAGATGCATGAAGAAGCTTAGAGTGAGCCAGGCTTAGATATCAAGATCAGGCAAGTACGAAAAGGCCCATAATATGTGCACGGAAAACCGCGTAAAACTATAATATGTGTGGTATTGACCTCTATATGCTACGCTAATGTGCATTCGAATTGAAAAGAATATACTTCGTCCACCTTCTCTCCGTTTCACCAGGTGAAACTCTCTTCCACAAAATCCACTGTCTTCCCATTATCTACAATCCCCCTTACAGCCCCTCTAACCTCATCCGCAAAGGCCCCGGGCCCACAGACAGTGACTCCCACCGCTCCGACACGCGCTACCATCTCTTTTCCAAGTACGACGCCCGGATTGCACCGCCCCGGGTACATCTGGACTGTCTCACTCCTGCTCACGACTTCTCTTGCGCTTCTTGGCTTGGTGACAAAGAGCAGAACTCTGAGTACCTGCTTGCGGTTTGGCAATTGGAGAATCTCGTCCATCCACGGCCGGACCCATTCAAGTGTCTCAGTGTTCTTGACAGACCAAACAAGGACGACTCGCTGGGTCGCGACTCTGCCAGCAGCGTGGCCTTCAAGGAGGTCCCAGACATGCCCAATTTGATGTGTTATTCCCACACCAGCTGCAAACAGGACGACAGTGCCGTAGGAATGAAGTCTGTCAAGGCCGCCGTATGGACCTTCCACCATGCCATATGTCGTAATTGTGCCTCTAGCGGAAGCGCGCGCTTTATCAAAGATTTTGGCAGTCATGCCCGTCCGTTTAGCGATGATGAGTGAGAATGTCGTAGTTGTCTTGGTCGTAATGTCCACACATGATGCTTTCCGTTGAGGCAGCTTTTCATCCATGGCGACCATATCGAACGTTGGAAGTGTGTCAGACCATGCTATCGAGAAGGGATGATTCATCCAAAACGAGATGGTGGGAAGGTAGAGATAAAGGTGACTACCGGGTTGGTAACGCCACGGACGGGGTACTTCAATAGTGACTCGGGAGGCTTCGATACCTTTGCCTTCGAGAGCTTCGACAGTGACCTTAGTAAGGCTACGGGGGGTGATATTGCGGTAGACGAGCCGGAAGAGCCGAGCTGCACGTTCAAGGGCCCAGAGCGCAATGACCCAGTTGATGTAGCCCTCTCCTGGTAGTTTTCCAAGCTTGCAGTGCACTTTCACACCAATGATGGTTGCAATCGCAAGAAATTGGTGAATGTGCAGGAAGGTCTCGTAGCAAGCGTGGCGGATAATCGAGGGTGCTTGAACCGATATTGCGGTCAGAGCGACGGTTCCAAGCAGACCGTATCCCAAGAATGGAGTGGTGTGAAGACCTTTGCTAATCCCTTTCATGCCCTTGGCATCAAGTTCATTCGTAGCCCATGCGAATGTATGAACGAGTGCCTCCAGCACAACAACCCTTCCGATCCATCTGTGAAAAAGATTGTAAGTATCGAAGCTGACCCGAAGCATTGGTATTAATGGACTATTTCTTCCAGCTAGAACAATTAGAGGAACCATGTTGACGATTGATAGATGACCACTCCTTCCCCGTAGCTCCGCAATCAGCCTCGCCTTTGGTTCGCTGTAGTCGAGGTACATGCAGTAGATGATATTGCTTAGCAGGTATATGATCAAGATTAAGGAGTGCAATCTCGAAGGTAAAGTCCCAACGTTGACTGCCCTTGACAACTGAAACTCCCTATTGTGTCTCTTTTTCCACAGCGGAGCGTATAGTAGGTTTTTCTTAAGTTTCGGCCATATGGCTGTCCTGTCTTCCGACCAGTAAGACTGTTGTAGAGGGCTAGCGTTGAGATTGAGGAGATGTCGAAGGTGTGCGTTTGCCATCTGCCCAAGTCGTACACACAGTATGACCAAGAAAAGGCCACCAATGGAGACCCATAGTGCATACGTTAGCGAGTTGTCCAGTGGTAGGTCTACCCCAGTAAGACCATGTGTGTAGGGTAGTATCTGGTTTTGTGCGGAGTGGCCTGAGGTTGAATTTGTAGCCATCATGCTTGGTGGCATGTTGTGTGTTTATTTTATTGATAGTATACGGTAGACTTGCAGGGAGTGGCGAATTGCACCGGGCGACGAGATCCTGTTGCTAGGTGGAGATTCGAAGGGGACAAAGGACCAACGCGGAAACCTTTGTTATATCGGAACGTGGCGCTGACGAGTTGTAGGTTCCAGACCTTGATATTGGATACTTTATTGAGAGATTCGTGATAGTGACGATGCTGTTGGTGCCGAGAATTCTATAGATGAAGAAATACGTTCCCAGCGTAGAGGATTATGCTGCTATATGTTCAACACAATGGATATAATGTCTTTCGAGGAAAGAGTGTCACCAGGACAAAGCTTCCTTGTGCGAGGTTGACGATAGCCCCTTTGTCGTAGGTTTATACAACTGCTTCATGCAATGGATGATATCTTTGTTTCGAATAGTGTTCTTCGCCGCATGGTGTTGACGACCGCCACTTCCGAACAATGTACGTCTCCACCAGCCAGCAGGCGGAGCAATGAGAGGAGAGAATTGAAGGAAGGATAGTAATCAGTATTACAAGTTCTCTATTGATCTATTAGTGGGTCATGTGCAGTCAATGTAAGGATGTCACATTTCAACGCGACCACCGCGACTGTAGAATGGAGTGAACAGCAGTCTCACGACGATGAGGGCCAAGAGATTGAGTGGGGAGGGCAGCATTGACAAGACATGGCACTACAAGCATAGTGCAGATTCAAGGCCACCATCAGGAGCAAAGATGGCGACGCAGGTACCAGGACCTTGCTATCAGAGCCCAGCGGTTGGACGATTGCATGTCTCTGGGGAACAGCCTGGTGGATGGAGCTTCCCCAGACTTCGGACAAAGCGCTAAGTCGAATGTGTAGAAGCCATAGAAGCCATTGTGGATTGCAGATGGGTTGCAGATGAAACGTACTGGATGGATGCAGATCGGAGTGAGTGGCTGTCAAGATTCCTCGGGTACACGCGCCGCTAGCATGCCTCGGCGCTTACGGTGTAGGGTGCAGTTATTGGTCATTCTTCCACGAATCCACCACGACAGAGAAGAATGAAACTCCAGATAGCAGATCGCAATCTACGTGGCTGGAACGCCGATGCACAACACTCCTTGCTAATACGCAGTACTTCTGCTGCCAAGTATTGCCACTGATTTTACATGATCAGGCTAAACTAGTGGCTCTTCACTCTAACGTACATCGAAGCTTTCTGCGATCCCTAGGCCAATTCAAAGAAGAAAGAGAACTTATAAACGTGAATGAGAAATATCAAAACTATGCTTCTTGGCTCCAGCACGTAATTAGAACCATTAGATCATATAGAGATCTATTCCCGCCTTGGCCTCTTGCTCATGCTGCGGCTACCGAGAACAAAATCATCAAACTCCTTCGTCACCTCCTCCAGCCTCTGCGCTTCCGCCTGCCACTTTCGGAAAGCCTCACGCTCGACATTAGTCTGCTCGTCCTTCTGCCTGTGAAGCTCCTGCATCCGGGCCTCAGCATCGTCCTCCAGCTCCCTCCTATTTGAGGACGAAGACGAGGTCTCAGGTCTGCCAAAAGGCAGCGGCGCGCCGAATTGCGGGACCGGGGGCGGGGCAGTCGAGGTTGTGTGCTGTCCGTATTGCGGCAACGGACCAGCGAGGCGACGCTGTTGGCTTTCGGATTGTGCAGCTAGCCTAATCACACAGTGAGCATAGGTGGGAACTATCGTAACAACAAGCTTACACTCTCTCTCGCTGCGATGGATTCGGCTTGGGACGCAAGGCCCAGAAAAACCCACCCTTCGGGTTTGGAGTTTCCTTGAAAGTTGCCGAAGGTCGAATCTTCTTATTCTCCAACAGCCACTGGTCGAGCTTGATCGAACCGAAGATATTCTCGGTATCCTTCTTCTTACTCGTGACATTCCATTGCTCCGTCCTACCACTGAGGAAGTGGACTACTGCCGGCCAGATAAACCGGTACCCGTTCTTCGGACTAGCCCCACCTCTCTTGAACGTCAACCGGATCTCGAGCCCCTTGACATCGGTGCGATCCTTGAACAATTTGGCAAGAGGAAACTCTTCGGGATTGGGTTCCTCTTCCACTTCCCCTTCTTCTGCTTCCTGTGACAATGCAAATTTAGCGTGAACGTATCTAGAATCTTGTATACAAACTCGCACATGACCGGAACATAGTAATCAAACCGTGCTTCCTCATCGGAAATTTGTCAAAAGTCGACACAAACACTATCTGCATATGTACTTACTTCAACCTCCACACCCCCAGCTTCTGCCTCCTCCGTCTCCTCTTCCGTCTGCGCCTCCGCCTCCGACTCCGCCTCATCTACCTCTCCATCTTCCGATCCTGCCTCCTCCAAAGCCACTGCTGGAGTCCCCTGCACAGTCGCGTCGTGACTGATGGGGAGCGCTAGGCATTGAAATTGAATTTGGACGAATAAAGGAAGCTTTTCAGCTGTTACGCCCGGGTTTCGCCTCTCCCCCTCACTTATGACAATGCCATTGAAATTCGCGTGCTCGAATTTCACTTCCCAGCAATGTTTGGTCGGAGTCCCCATTGCCAATGCACTTTTAGCATTGTTTTCTCGCGAGTACGACCCTCCAAATTGATTGACCGTGATTCCTCCACCACTGATCTCTACTTGCTCGACGTTCCAAGGCTCGATCATTCCAGTTTTGCCCGTACTAATGTACGAGTCGTCTAGAGTCTGCCATTGGGTCTCAGGACCCCATCGATAGTCCAATTTGGCCCATCTAACGCGTGTATTTGTCCAGCCATATGGGTTGAAGGCTGCTGCTGGCTGCTGAGGGGTACGCTGGACTGGAGCTGTGCTGTCCGCCATGTGTATAAACCTCGACGAATTAGCAACTAGACTCAGTCAAGGGGGGTCGATGACCTAATTATGATCCTACGAAAAGTAGGTATCACTATTGTGTGCTCGAAAGCGGGAGGCCTCTACGAATAGTAGGTAGCCTTGTAGTGCGGTTCGGAAAAGAAGAACAATAGTCTCTAGGTAAAGTCTGTACATACAGTAGTAACTAAAACCGTCGAAACTTGGTAGAAGAAAGGTTGAAGAAGGACTTGAAAGATATTTTGTTGTGCGTTGCTAGGCTACAATTAAGCGACATGTTCTCCCACATAAAGATCAGATACTCGGACATTTTCCAATCATACATACGTTTTTGTCCAGAATTCTACTGTACGTAGCATTCAAGATTCAATGCGTGTTTTCTGCTGTCTCTTTTACCACCGCATTATAAGGCCTTCTACTTTTCGTAGAGGCCCACTGACTTCGTGAGAAGTACACAATAGGGCCGTCTGTCTTGCGCAGAAGCCTCCTCTCCCCCCCCCCCCCTCCTCCCCCCCACAAGAAGGTGACTTACCTTGCGTAGAAGCCTCTTTTCTCCTTCAAATCTTCTTTCTCGTCACACTACTCCTTCGTGGTGCGTTCTTCAAACGTCGAGCTGATCCGGGAGCTCGCCAATCCCCCGCCACTACCTCTAACCCGCACTACACCACACAACTCTGTAGCCATCCTTCCCCATGGCGACGCCTCAACCCAAACCAGCCGCCTCCAAGAAGCCCGCCACCAAGACGACCGTACAGGGTACGTCGCAGGCTTCGAGAGTGCCACTGTCTTACACCTGGGCTGAGGCTGGTCTGCTCTACGAACAGAAGTCTGCCTTAAATACATGGACTTCGCTGGAACCAGCACCTGAAAAGGAAGGCTATCCGGTATCCTTAATGATTGACGGCGGAATAGCGATAAGTCAGTCAAACCAAGAAGCAACCTGCATTTGCAAATTTCAGAAGCAATTTGGCTTTTCATTTGTGGGTGGCAAGCATGCCGGCAAAGACGATGTCACGATTTCTGTCATCGTTCTCAAGGCTCCTGAGATCAGTTTCAGTGGTCAGCAGCCAGAACTGGCCGAGCAGTTTCCTTTGGCGAAAGCCCTTGTCAACGTACATGGGCTACAATTCAAGATACCGATTGGCACCAAAGTCACTAGCACAGGACCCAAGAGCAGGGTCGAGTATAAGGAGCCCAAGCAGATCGTCGAACATGTTCGGGTGATCTTGACCGGCAGGGAGACCTTAGATGTCACGCACCCCTGGCACATTCTGCTAAACAAGGACAAGGAATCTCTCCGACTGGAGTCAATAGCACAAGAGAAGCAATTGGGTCTCTTCAAAGGTTGCAGCATCAAGACCCACCCCGGTAAGTACCACCGCTTCCTTGTTGTCGAAATCTTCCCTGGCAAGGTAGACCAGGAGACTGCTGAGACCAAAGATTTCGATTTCGGTTCACAAAAGCTCGGCCAAAGTTACGTGCTTGAAGCACCAAGGCTCTTCCCGAAGGATGAAGAGACCATGAAAAACCACCCAATTTTGGGTCAACCGGGGGCTTCTTCTTGGGAAATTGACATTGTTAAAGATACCCAAGGATACGACGCACCAGTCGTTGGCATCGTCAGGAACACTTTCGCGGACGCAGATCTAGATGCGTTCGTAGGCGAAGAAGAGAATGTGTCCTTACGGCCAATTTTCAATGACATACTTGGTTCACGCGGCGTCGGTGCAGTCAGCACGTTGGGTGAGGAAATTGACGAGTTCTCGCGTGTAGCTAGGGGGTTTCTCGCAGGTACTTCCAAGAACCCCTCGCAACTGCCCGTGAAGAGTCTCTTTGGTGGCGACGATTGTGATCAGGCTGAGAACACACTGCCTGACGCCGACAAGACTATTCCTGAAGAGCTGAAAAACGAGCTCAATAATGCTCAAGTTGAAGCTTTGGAGACGGCGCTCAGCAAGAAGGCGTCATTGCTATGGGGTCCGCCAGGTAAGGACCTGCTCCTTTTAGAATTGCAACAGTCAGAATGTAAGATAGGCTAACCGGTACTCTAGGTGCTGGCAAGAGCCACGTTGTTGCGAACCTTGTTAGGCTGCTGTTGCTGCGAAATGCAACAGAAAAAATTGTTGCTACTGCGATGGCAAATGTGGCAGTCGACTCCCTCCTGGCCAGCTGTGTAAAAGTCTGGCGCAAATTCGACAAGGATGGCCCCATCCCCTTCATTCGGGTCTACTCAGAATCACAGATCCTGAGCCAATGGGCGGCCGAAGATATGGAGACGCTGTCAAGCCCCTACCATATCGACTCGCTGCGAAATAAGTTGGCAATTTCGCTTGGCAGGTATGCATATCTAGATGGCCGCAAAGAGCTGGAGACTTATGGCACCATAGTCAATCCAGAACTCTACAAGGGCTATGCAAAGGATTGCAGGGACCTGAACGCACAACTTTTAGACCGAGAGTCTTTCCGTGTCGTCTTCTGCACGATAACTGCTTGCAGGACCCCCGCCCTTTTCCAGGTAAGAGCATTCAGCGATTTTCGTCAAATTAAAAGGCTAATGCCAGTGTCATAGATGCATGGGGCCGATAATGAGGTCGAGAGATACTACAAGGCTACGACGATAATCGTCGATGAAGCCGGGATCCCTACGCGCCCTCAAATGATGATTCCTGCAATGACATTCGTGTCAGCAAAGAGGATCTTCCTAGCTGGTGATCCCTTGCAGCTCAATGCACTGCTCCTCGACAAAGACGCCAAGGCATGGTGGAGCGTTTGCTTTTTCACGGACCTTATGAACCGTAAGTTCCCCTACGTTTTCCTTGACATCCAATATCGGATGCATGATATTCTTTATGCACATCTCGTCAAGTGCATATACAAGAAGCCAATTGGCTCGCACTTTCTGACCAATGCCCCCCGGCCCTATCTTCGAGACTTGATCAAGATCATGCCGCTCCAAGTGAATGCTGGCAATAGCCAGTATTCCCTTAACGGTTTCATGCATTTTCTCGACGTGCCGTTTGGGGAAACGGAGGTCACAACAGGTGGCAGTAGTTGGCGGGACTCGGAGGTCCTGGTAGTCGAAGCACTTGTGCTGAGACTGATCAATGCGGGCGTGCCTGCCGATAGCATCGCAGTCATGACTGGTTATCGGGAACAGCTTAAGAAGCTGCAAGAAAAGGCCAAGTGGAACTATTGGTCACATATCAAGCAAGTCCTGACCGTCGACTCATCTCAAGGTGATGAGTATCCAATTGTCATAATGAGCTTGGTCAATACCAGGGGCCAGCCAGGATTCATGGGACAACGGTCTCGCGCAAATGTGGGCACTTCGCGTCAGAAGGAAGCCATCTTCTTCGTCGGCCAACAGGCCTTTTGGTGGGCTAGACCTGAATCTGGGGGCTCCCGATATATGCACCAGATCCTCCGAGAGATGCATCTCGAAGCCGGCAAACATCAGCCAGCTCCTTTCCTTGTATCCAACGATGGGATACTCGCCAGGTAGGTTCTCCTATTTTTAAAATATAGTCAGCCAGGCTAATCGACGGTTCAGCTCCCTTGCAGTTGAAAATACTGCAGTACAAGCACCTCAGCCTGCTACGCCAGCTGAGACGGAGCTACCGCAGCCCCAACTCTCTGACGCCGAGAGGCTGGCAGATTGGGAAGGCAGAGCAGCCATGGCAAGGTACGAGAAGGAAGAGGAAGCAACTACGCGTTTGGAGGCGTTCAAGCAAGAGGTGGCACGACGAAAGGAAGCGTTGGTGCAGGCGTTTGAGCAGGAGGTGGCACGAGAGGAGGAAGCTCTTAGAGCTCAAATCAGCGCGGAGATGGAGTCGCTGGAGATGGAGTTGGCGAGGCAGAAGGCTGAGTTGGAGGAGGGTCAGCGGATGTAGGGGCTTTCACTTCCGAAGGAGTGTACTGGCGTATGGAAAGATGAGGATAGATTGATAGCAGCGATGGGTCTTTTTACAATGTAGTTTATTCAGTGGATCTTCCCGGCGGAGTATGCAGCTCAATGGTATGCTTATGGTAGGTAACAATTGCTTTGCGAGGGTCAATGCTTGGGCTCTTTCCGAAGTTGGGACCCTGCGTTCTCGCCGTGCAAGCGAGTCAAACAATAAGGTGTAATATGAGTAGAATTGTTCTGAGGCGTAGAGCGTGTAGAGCATAGTCGTGCAGTCTAGTTGCACAATCTCGTAGTATTTGTAGCCTTGTAGCAATCTGATATTGAGGCTCTGCGGCTGCCCGCTTCTCGGTCGTCGGAATTTATAGTAACATAGATGAATTGTAATGATCACTTGAGGCCTTGTAAGAAGTCGCACCGTAGGTAACCGTAGGTGGACAAAGATACGGTGTTTCTCGTTCGGCAGGGTAGAAGGATGACTAAATTAACGGTGGGGAAAGGCCCCCTACTTAAGCGACTTCCTATGACTAAACTCCAATCACACGACCCCTATTACCATGCTATTCTACATAAGTGCTAGTTACTAGAAATCGAAATGAAACAACAGGGTTTCCAGAACATCTGAACCAGCAACATCTCCGATCTATACAGCACCGAAGGAAGCTTTTATAGAATGGATCAAGGCTATGCTAACGACATAGCAACCGTTATATGCGATGAATCATTCATCACGCCGACCTTACTCCAATCCAATGCATCCGTACATCCAAAAACAAGCAACATCTCCGATCTACAAAAATGAGCCCGTGAACACTTTATATATAGACTACTTCTTCTTCTTTCCAGTATTATCTTGACCGAGTATAGCACCGAAAGTCTTGGAAGGGTCATAAACGGAGACCGGCCTAGACCCACTTGGCGCTACCCCAGGAGGGAGAGGTAACTGCTCCAAGCCCAGAGCCATACTCGCTCTTCGATCCGGCGAAGGGGAAGCACGCCTCGAGCCCGGCTGGGAAGGCATTACAGGCGGCAGCAGCTCCTCAAACGGAAGTCCAGAGGGAATTGCGCTATATCCTGCCCACTTCTCCGCAGCCTGCCAGCAATGGCTGCGGCGATATATACCTTCAACACCGTGCTCAACAACGTCGGCTGGAAGGGAGACCAGCCCTGAGCCGCCGGCTATGCCGTACCAGCTTTGCTTTACACTGACACTCTCTGCCGTTATCCAAGGTGCAGAGCCTTTTGGGACTTCGCAGAGAAAGTACTCTACTCCTTGACTCCATTTGATGCCAGGAGCGTCGATGACCGCAAGTGGTAGGGATTGAATCACCGCGTACATGAATATCCATTGACCTACTCTTAAGTCACAAATCTCCTCCATCGACTTCCCATGAGCCGATCTTCGCTCATATGCCAAGAAGGCTTCGAGGAATGGTGTTGACTTTAAGGAGTCTCGGTTGCACGATTGCAGCAGCGCGTTGTTGATCTCGTCATCACGAAGCCGCTTCGAGCTCTCCTTCTTCTGTTTGTGTGGATCAAGGGCGTCAAAATTCCTCCGAGTAGAGGATAGTGATGGTAGTTGTGGAAGATCAAAGGGTACAGGAGGTTGGACTGGTGCAGTACCCAGATCGTACTCATCCAAAATCCTGCGCAGAGCACGTTGGACCGGTTCTTGTTGATCTTCTAAGCCACCTGGGGATGCGAGACCTGTGGAGCGGGTAGTCAAGGATGAGCGATCAACAAGGGTGTCATAGAGATCAGAAAAATCCTGGTATAGCTCTTGAAGCAGAAGTCTGTTCAAGCCACTTTCCTCAAAATCATTCTTCTTCGACTTTGCCTTTGGTGGCCAGGCACCATATTGGTGCTTGTACAAACTCATGACGTGTCTTCGCATTGACATGTATGAGCTCTTCCAATCCTTGAAGCGAACGACCTTGCTCTCACTGCTGCTAGTGGAGTTGGCGAAACCAGCGAAAAGAGAAGGAAAGTCAAAATCATCCAACCGAGTCTGCACATTTCGCAACCTAGTGGAGAGATCCAAATGCGCCCTCTCCATGCGTTTTCGAGTGATGTCGGTGATAAGGTGAAACTTCGGGCTCTTCAGAGCCCACACCTCGTCGTATTTGCCAACAAGATGCACAAAACCCTCATTGTATAGATCCAATGACCTCATTCGCTCTCCTAGAACGACAGCTTCAATCGTCTTCTCCAGACTTGATCGCACATCTGCAAGCCTGAAATCCTCAACGTACCTGGCAAAACTACCTGCTGCGTCTTCTCCGAGCGTAGAACCATCTAGATTCGTAAACTCATAACGTTGCAACACATCAGCAATTTTAAGTAGTATCGCGAACATTGATGACTGCTTAGTGGTAGCCACCAGTAGCTCACCTGATAGAAAAGCGAAGGCGTTTCGTATCGTGATAAGTGTTTCCACGTCTTCCGCGGTAGGCCTCGCTTGTGCATTCGAGAGATCGATTTGTAATGGCATCGGTAAGCACAAGTGAATGTCTCTCTTGATAGATCGATCATTCAAATAGTCGTTTGCAGAGCGAGATCCCTTCGGACTTCCTCCACACGATGACCCAGGTCTGGATGTTGGTGGCGATGTTGGACCATTAACCGTCAGATGCTGCATCCGGTCTGAGAATGATCGCCGCTGCCAATCGCTAGACCTTCTTCGATCGTTTTCCTGCGTTCCACCATACGCTGCATGGATCAATTTCTTTGACGAAGCAAATATGGCTGAATCCACTTTCATTGACGGGCCTCTGCCACACTCCCGCGCGTGTAGGTAGACGAAGGTGTCGCCGCTCTCATTCCAAAGCTCTGGCACCTGCATGGGATGTCAGAATACGCTACAAGCCACTGATGCCGCCGGGGAAGGGTTCACTTTATGAAAATTTGCCAACGGGTGGACATCGTAGGGCATCATCTGTTGAGGTGTGACAGCCCATGCTTGCGGCATTTGAGCTGTATCTTCGCCCCCTCGCGGACCCGAATGTCTTTTTCCCGACAGCCAACTCTTCTTCTTCAGAAGCCTTTGGTCGGTTGTAGGTGTTTGAGGTCGGGAAGTGTTCGGTGAAGCAGGGCGAGACCCAGGTCGTGAAGGTGAACGACTATCCGGAAGACTTTCCGGTCCACTCCCTATACTGACTGGTCTGCTACCAGTTGGTGACTCAGATCGGCCAGGGAGGGGTTTGAGGAAAGGAGGCGGTGGAAGCAATAGTTCATCCCTGTTATTTGGCAAACCGCCTATACTGGATGGTCTGCTGCTTGATCTGCCGGGAAAAGAGGGAGGGTACTCAGGCGGTTGCACCATAAGCTCATCACGGCCAAGGGGAGGCGGAATTGCCGTGTTGAACGACGGTGTGGCTGCTGACGACTGAGCAATCTGTGGGTCTTGTAGGCTGTTCGTTGGTCGGAGATTGGGCATTGACTTATGAGGGGTAGCCACCGAGCTTTGCTCTTTCGATGGTCGCGCAGGATGCAGGGAAGAGCCATACCGCGAGTCACTGCTCTGGTCTGAATTGTTGCTGCTCATAGAGAAGATGGAGGAGATGCGTTTGGCCATGCTGGCTACCAGAGACAATGTTTCCCCAAGCGACAAAGACAAGCAATAATCCTTATGGCGGCATAGGCGTAGATAGATTCCAAGGGCTAGAATATACGGCCGTAATCAGCATGGGCTATTAAAGGTTCTCGCACTGCGTCACCGGTGATTGAGAATGTTTGACGCTGCAAGAGCTAGAGCTAGGCCACGCGGTCGACTCGAGCTCTCGTATCGATTTTCGCACTGTATGCGAGGACAGGGTGCTTCTGGCGGAGGAATCGCCATATATAGCTGAGGAGGATTCGTAGGATTCGTAGGACGACGTGGGCTGGTCTAAGAATAAAAACTAAGGAATATTCAAGGTACAAGCCCCAACAAGGACTTCCTGCAGCTGCAAGGGGTCCGGCCAATGAAAACCTGCCTCGAAGCTGACATAATCTCATCTTGGCATCTTCTTCCCGTAAGCTCGCTGTTCTATCCCGTTTTTCACTCGCGCCAGTCCCAGTTCTGTCACTACTTACCTACGTGACATAGAGCTATATGCACAAAGTTTCACCAGGTAGGAAGTAATGACATATCTCATTTCAAGCATTGGTACGAGCTATGTACACGCGCAAGATAAATCATTAAGAGGACCTATATACACGACAACTTAGGGGTGAAAGTATATACCAGAATCGAAGAGCAAATTTCCACATCAAATCGAAGCGAATGTCTCAAACACACCATCGAATCGGTAGCGACAGCCCCTCCCACCCCTCCCAAAATCAAACACCTTGTCCAATCAGATCAATTCTCCGTTGGAAACAGAGGGACCTCAAGCCCCCACCTCCTCAAAGAAGGCAATAGTTGAGCAGAAATTGTCCATGTTTGCAGCCTGTGGAACAACGCCGGTCCCATCAACCGTAACCATATTAGTGCTAGCCTTCGTGCTGAGCGCCCACAGGTAGATCTCAGAACTACATTCCACACTGACCATGTTCTCTTGACAAGACTCAGTAGCGAGACAAGTCTGATCGTAATTATCGAAGAAAGAGTACAGACCCGCTCCATAGACGAGGATTTCCGAGCTGCTGAAAATGCGCAGACCCCAAGCTTTCTTGCAAGATTCCGTTGTGCAAGTGGAGAAGTCTGGATCGGAATATTTAGTGCTGGGAGTGAAGCCACCATTGAGAGCATCGGGGTTCGATTGCATATATGGGGTCTCGGACTGGATGATACCCATGTAGATATCCTTTGCGCCAGCGAGTTGATAGTTGTAGAGCTGGCTGTGTTCAGAACTGGTTCCGTACATCCAGACCGGACCCTGGGACTCAACAAGAATGCCGCGGCCGTTGTAGATGTTGATTTGGTCGTGGTCTGGTAGATCGAGCTCGTGATCTGCCACCCAAAGCCAGTTGTTTTCCATGTAGATGCTGGCTTGATTTGTGACGTGGATGAGGAGGAAGGCGCCTTCGCAGGGAGTGACGTCCGCGGAGGTGGTGTTCACGGAAGGCTTTTTGGCACAGGTGTTTGATTGAAGACCTGTTCCTGCGGAGCCGCCAATGCGGAAGTGGACATCCCACATGCCCGAAGCACCTTGGGATGTAGAAGCGACGTTCCATTCTACAAGGATGGCGCCAGGTTGGGCCCCTTTGGTCTCGAAGATGAGGTCGGACATTTCCACAGCACCGACATCTCCTGCTTGGCCGATTTGGAAGACTGGGGCTGGCGAGGACTGCGAGGAGAATGCGGAACCGGAGGCCATGATCAGGGGCCAAATTTCGCCTGTAATCTTGATTTCTTTAGGAACTTTGACGGTAGATGAGATTAGATAAGCACCGTGATCGAAATAGACTACTTGGTCGGAGGTGGCGCTGTCCATGACCTTTTGAATGGCGGCGGTATCGTCGGTCACACCATCTCCTTTAGCACCAGCGGATTTCACACTGAGAAAAGAGCTTGCGGGGACCGTCTCGTATTGGGGCTTAGAGCGCTCGAAGATCTTGGTGCCATCCATGAGGGAGGCAGGCTTAGTTGGTGCTGTCAGGGTACCTTGGACCGTTGTGCTTACAGCTGAAGGTGCTGCGCTATCACAAGTTGTACCATTCGCAGATCCATCGTCACCTGTGGTGTAAGCATTGCCCTGGGCCCAAGAAGCAACGACAGATCCTCCAGCGAGGACTGTGTTGTTATTTTTGCCAACTACAGCAGCGGTGCTACCAGTGAAATCACAATTGTCGATGACCAAGGTGCCGCCGGTAACTGGAACATTGCCAGTCTTGCTATAAGCGGTAACAATACCTTTAGGCGTCGCCTTGAAAACGCTGTCTTGCACAATGACTGAGCCGACCGTCTGGTTTGTTGGAGCATTGGACATGTCGACGCCAATTTCGCAGTTGTTGATGGACATTGACTTCAGATTCCAAAGCCAGTTCCAGTTCATAAAGACAGCGGTGTTGCAGTTGTTGAAGGTAAGGTTGCGAGTCGTGAACTGCTGATTGCCAAGGAACATGCCGTAGTTGCCTCCATTGAATACTAGATCGGTCATCCAGCCGCCGGAGCCGTTGTCCATGAAAATGCCTTGCTGCTTGTTACCAGACCCGCCTTTGACCATGTTGAATACGATATTTTGAAGACTAGTAGCTTGAGCAACCTGCCAGTGGATACCAGCGCCTGCTGTAGGCGGCATGGCTGTCAGGTCAATGACGAAGTTCCTAATTTGACGATAGAAATTGTTCTGGTTGGTATACCAGTTCCCGCCAGTGGAATTATACGGGTCAGAGTCAATGACAGCCATGCCCTTGAATCCAGCCGTGGCCTTAATGGTTGGGATAGTATCGGCGTCACCGACGAGCTGGGTGTAATAGTACTGGATTAGTGGAGCACTAACGCTGTACGTGCCGGGTGGGAAGTAAACCAGAGCTGGCGTAGTAGTGGATGAATCACAGCCTTCACCGCAACGGTTGCCAGAGGAGATAGCATTGTTGATGGCAGCGGTATCATCAGTAGAGCCATCACCTAGAAAGTGTGTCAGCAAATAGTTTTAGTTTATGAATAACAGTTGGAACTTGCCTTTAGCACCAAAGTCCTTGACATTGCGAAAGATTGTATAGGAAGATCCGTTGCCGAATGGAACCGTCCCTTGTCGCTGTATGTTGGCAAGCCAATAGCTTGAGGACGTTCCAGCAACCCCAGCCGCAGGAGATGCAGTAGTAGTAGCTTGAGGTGAGGCGACGGGCGACGCTCCAACCAGTGAAGACGGCACCGCGACGAGAAGGGCAGCGAACAGCGCGGCCTTGGAAAGCGCGGCCTTGGAAAGCGCGTACATGATGATGTTTGTTGTGTTGACTGTGGTAGTGTTGTTTTCGAAGCGAATTTATTGATAAAATCAAGGGAAAGACTTGAGGTCAGATAATATCAGCGATCCAGCGCTATTGAATGATAAGAAGATTGTATCACAAAGGTCTTGACAAAGGACCGTCGAGGTTGTGTAAGAAAGAAAAGTAAAGGACGAAAATTTGTTGACAAAGGAATTCTGAGGTGGTAGCGGGGAAGAAAGAAAACAAATAACAATGCAGCCGAATGAATCAGTATTGTAGCCGGTTGCCCAGCAAATTTCCGACAAAGAGGGGAAAGGACCTGGCGAGGTGTGAACATTCAACGGGAAGGGGGAAGCTATATGGAAATTGTAATACGGCGAGAGGGTTATGGTCAACGTACAGGTTCAGGGGACTTATTCGGCGAATATGAAACGACTTAGTATGATAGGTCAATATGATGTGATATTGAAACGCTTCTCCTCGACCCCCTACCCCTATGCGACTCCCTGTCTTTATATATACTAAACAGATTCCCGCCATCACCTTCCACATTAGACTGGCTGATGTGAAAGCAGGCATTTTGTTCAGGCAGATGCTCATACTGGTCACATTCGTTAAAAACAATGCTGGATGTCAGAGGGTGGTCGGAGGAAGAATGAACGTGTCATGTGTGGGGCAACTGTCAGGAATGGAGGTTGAGGTGTAGCATAGCGGTCCTACCAAAGTTCGCCGCAACTCGACACTTGTGCCGGCGGTTGCCTCTGAATAGAAGCTTCGAATGACCATCGGCCATCATGATGTGGAGTACTGGTAGTGAAACCTTGCCTATGAGTGTTGAGAGACTGTGCTTCAGCAGTCGTTGCCCCTGAAGAAAGTGTGAGAGCAATGGGTGGTCGTCGCAAGGTCACTTGGAAGTGGGGCAGAACAATTTGAAACATCAGTAGTACGTGAAGACACGCGCGTCTTCCTATGATTGTATGGCTGGTGCACAAATGAGACGTATGTACTACGGGTATCAGAATGGCGTAGCCGTTGGGCTGGCTAACTGCTAACTGGCTGCACCTTCCACATCTTAAGCGCCGGGAAAGATTCCGGCCTCTATGGGCCCCTAAAGCAGGCCCCAATCAAGCACAACCCTTCACCCGGACCTTTCACTATAACCATGCCCATGTTCAGTACAGAGTCCTGCGTTTTGTATCTTATTTAATGTCATCCCAGACTCTCTTCCATGCCAACAGTCCTTCTTTCCGACTTCATCTCCTTTGCATTTGACTTGTTTTACGTAATGCGACTAAAGCCGCTCAAAACAAAGAGTCATCCATCCAAGTGCGCATGATTCACATTTTCGACCGCGCATCCAGATGTGATGACACTTGATTAACCCCCCAGACGTCTGCACACCCCCTTGATCATATATGACTTGCAACGGTTCATCCCCTCAGGTACCATCCCTATACCCCGGATTTTGGCTGGTGCGGGGATGTGGGGAATAGCCGAAGTGGTCGTTCAACCCGTTTCTCATTTGACCTCGGCAATAACCTGCATTCGGCAGCTGTGTAGGCGATGTTTCGACTGTTGACACGAAGTAGATTGTCTCTGCGCGTTGGGAAATTAGGATTCGCAACAGCAAAGACTCCCTTCGCCAGTAGTTCTCTTTATGCCAGTCTCTGTGTATGAACCTCCAAGCCCGAGATGTATAAGGCCCCGACTAATAGTAGCTGAAATGACCGCTAGAGAAGACCAACATCGTGTAGCTCAGCGGTATTGATCCACCAAAGAGCTGCTGTTCACATTCGGCCGCGCCGTTTCCTTCCCGGGCTGACACTTGACATTCTGCATCCCACATATCACCTGGCCCAGCCGACGAATTCCTTCGGCTAGCCTACCTTCTTCCTCCCATGAGAAACATATCCTCACATTTCTGACAAGAGCTACCGCCGTTTCATCACCAGTCACCGCAAAGATGGGTCCAGGGGCGATGACAAGATTTTGATCCCGCTTTGCGCAAATTGCCACCTCCTCTGCTTGCAATGGTGCTGGCAGCGAAAGCCAGATGAAGTATCCGCCCACCACATCGCGGCTGGGCTGAGGTAGTGTGACTCCCAAAGGTATAAGATGTTTCTAAACGGTAGCCATCACAATTCGATATCGTCGGGCGTAGGTGGGTTGTAGGGTTTGGAGAATGTGATCCTGGAGTTCCCCTGACTCGAGGAGATTGGAAACGAAGGTAGAAGTCAGCTGCGACGGAGCTCCACCGGATCTCGATGATCCGCTGCCCTGTAATCAGCTATACTTCTTAGCAAATTGAAACGCAAAGCTCACACTTGCGAATTTCCCCATGCAAACTTGCTCGTGCCTTCTGCCCAGCCTGTCCGACAGCCGGGTCCAGCTATTTTGCTGAAGCTGCCATTGCTCACAGCATTTCCAAACCCATCTGCTCCCTCCCTGTCAGTGCCACCGTCTAGTGTACGATCAACATCCACTATTCGAGGCAGCTGAGCATGTTCTATGCTCGACTGAGAAGCCATTGTATCGGCTGGCCATTGTAGCAGGTCATACACATCATCGGAAATGATACAAGCATCATATTCGCGTGCAAGTCGAACGAGCTGTTGCCGGCGCTGAAGGCTCATGGTCACGGAGGATGGGTTGGAGAAAGTAGGCACGGTATATATGAAATGTTTGTATATCTTGCTCCATGGTCTCACAGGCTTGAGTGTCTGGATAGACAGCTCAGCTAATGTTGTTTATGTGCAGGTGCTGTTCATGTCATACTGGCCTCGTATTACCCTCGGAACTCGCGTGCTCCTCGCTTTTGCGCAAAGCCTTCCTCAAGTATTCGATATCGATTCCTTCCCCATCTTCAGGCACAGACCGTAAGCGACCATGGAAGCCACTATCCTCGAATATTCGCATGGCAAGGAAGTAGGTTGGGGATACCATCCACACATTCCTCGTGTAAATTGGGTCCGAGAACACCTGCAGAATGCATGCAATATTTTGGCTTGCGCCCCCAGTAACACATATTCGGTCGGCATCTATAGGAAAGATGGGCTGGTAGAATCTTGTTAACCAAGTGGCAATGCTTTCTCGGAGTGGCTCGTAGCCAGGATCAGGACCGTAGAGGAGGCCAGGTGTAGAAATCTCGGACTTTGAAAGCGCAATTGAGGACGCGCTTTTGATCTGAGCCGCGGGTAGTAGGGCAGGGTTTGGCCAACCTTTTAGAAGGTCGATAAGAGCCTTGGAAGTTCCGTTCATGTTTCGAAGCTCTCAACCGTTGCGGGTTGTACGCTACGGGATGTTGTCGGGACGTTGCACAGGCAGTGGTGGGTACCTTGAGGTAGCCATGTGAGATCACAAGCTAGGCCATATCTGGCTAGTCCCCCACGTTTCTCCATGTTGACAATATCATTCTTTAACCTCACCCTTCATCCTATCCAATGCAAAGATCGATCGTAACCCTGTTTGAAGCTAGATTCGCAGGTTGTCTGCTAAATCGGATCCTTACTATTGCTCTTCGGCTGTCTTGTCATCTATTGGCGCGCTTTCCTTCTGGGCTACAGAGTGTCAAGAAGCTATAACGGGATCTATGCCGTCCAACTTCGCATTGTTGCCGGAAATAGTCCCAAATCTTGGTCTAATCAATACTCCCCAACCTCTTCGGATGATGTTCTGACCACCCTAGGGCACAGACCATCGCTATGAAAGATAAGGACCAAGCTACTCTCACGTTGGTCGAGATTGCCATCAAACCCGTACGCTTAATTCGAGTGATCTCGGCGTCTTCAATCAATGTAACCGTCTCAGATTATGGCAAAATTAAGAGGTGACTGTGTTGTCAACATCACCAGTAAAGGAGAGACGATATGCCGAAGCCTGATCGTCTAGCAGATGAGAATTTCGCATATAGCGCATACATGTGCGTTAGCGTCGTTCGCAGGCGGGAAAGCCGATCTCAGCTTCAACGACGTCCTTAGGTTGGGTTGCTGATCATTGGTTGCCACAGCACAGTGATACGCGCATGCACACACCCTCCCATATAGCGATAATTACATCTGTGCCGCTCCCCACAGTGATACCTCATCCTTGGCCAGTTGAAGGTTCACGCTTATAGATATCTCCAGACCCCACTAATATTCAAATCTGGTCAGATTGTGGGGGAGGTCCTCCTCATATTTACAACCATACAGAGGTTCCTTTTCTAAATCGCTTCGAGTATGTCCTCATACACAGGCAGCCCACAGAACATTACATTTCAGACGGCGCACATCACTGACAGCAAACAACCTGAAACTCAAGGAGCCCAGATTGCATGTCTTGTAATCGCATATGTTGGCGTGGCCTTGCGATTTCTTGCGCGGCGGCTGGCAAAAGCGCAGATTACATTGGATGATTATGTTATAGTCTTCGCACTGGTATTGTACCGATTTCTCCTTCGATGAACCGAGACTGCTTGACCGAGAAAGCCTCGGGCTGATCAAGTTTAAACAGGGTCTTTACACTGCTGCTTTGATAGATGGGTTTATCTGTATGGGACTCGGCATCAATCCTTCGAGGCCAAATCGGGTAGCTAATCCGACGAGTCCCAGGCTTGTATTTGGGTGCAGGAAAGCATGAGATAACATTGGCAAGCCCAGAGGCCTTTGCCAAGGTATGCTCCTCGAAAGCTAGAGGAATTCATTTTCAGCTCACGCCACCTTGCCAAGGCATCTTATGCATACATCGTACTCTACCGGCCATCCATAGCTGCCGTTAAGATATCTGTGCTACTTCTCTACCGTCAAATCTTTCCCCAGCAGCGTTTCCGGTTATTGCTGTATTGGTATGGTGGGTTTGTGCTCATCTACACAACCATCTTCGTAACCTTGGACATTTTCCATTGCAGCCCTGTCGACCATGCTTGGACTACTCTGACAAAGTCGTCTTGCTTGAATATGGACACTATATGGGTTGTTGGAGGCTCCCTAAATGCCATAACAGACATTGCTGCGCTATGTCTGCCTATGCCACTTTTATGGCACTTACACGTTACGAAGGCAAAGAGGCTTGAATTAATTGGCGTCTTCCTTCTTGGTGGGTTGTAAGTGGTTTCAAGCTCCTTCAAGAGATGTCGGAAAGTTGACCTCAGAGCATAGTGTTTGTATCGTTAGTATAATCCGTGTTATCGAGCTCGGCGGACTCTCTTCATCCTCAGACCCAAGTTGTGAGTAATTCCTGATATTTAATTCAACTCGCACTAAACTATTACCCAGACAACTATGCAACCACTATAATCTGGTCTACTGTGGAAGTTGGGGTTGGCATCTTTTGCGCATGTCTTCCCGTTATGCGTCCGATTCTTAATGCATTATATTCAATCCTCGCGCGACATAGATCAGATTCAACATGCCTTCCCCGACATCATCAGCCCCGGAGCCGCAGGGATACACTTCATATGAAATCATATCGTTCCACCGATGCACTCGAAGATAGCGCGCCCTTTGCGCAGATTGAGACTAGTGTGGCAAGAAACAGTCAAGTTGTGGAGAGGGAAGCAGCTGAGCTTGGAGGTACTGGAATCATGGTATCCACGAGTATCAATCAGAAGATCATAGATATGCATGGTTGATTGAGTGTAACGTCTACGGCAAGATATAGGGCCATATAATGTACACTTACTTGATGTTCTGTTATCATGCCCGTTCCATGCACTCCTACGACTGTACCGCTTGGGAGTGCTTTTCATCTTGCTAGTGTGGATAATCTTTAGCTGGCGAATTGTCTAAAGACCAGCAAGGTGGCATGGTCCATATCGAGAACAAGTCGAAAAGTCTTAAGAGCAAAGTACCAATGGCGCCACCAAGTGCTGGAAAGTCGTTTTACTGACTGTTTCAGTCTTTGAGGATCAATAAATTCCTTGCCGTGGGCGCATTATAAAAGGAATCTCGTCCCCGCTGGTAAGCCTAACTTTGTCCACCAGGATCTAAGATATTGCCGACATATTCCATCGAGTGAGTGGCAGGATCCATGGCTTCCGGTACGTTCACGCTTATAACGCTGTATAGTCGCACACGTCTTAGTGACTGCGTGGTAACAGTCAACTACTTGACAAAGCCATCGCCGCAAGCACAGATGATGGAGGACGACTCAAAGAATTGCTAGAAGAACTTGCTGAAATAGCGGTGCTAGGGGATGAGATTGTATACTCAGACGCGGTCGTTGTCACTATGTTACACAATATATGTGAGTATTCCTAAAACTGCAATGTCTCGGCCGAGATGCGTCATAACCCCTAGGTGCCTTAGGGCTGTCGGGGTCCAGCAGTCCGGAACTGGCCAGGCCCGAATAGACCGCACGAGTCAGCCATCTTTTACACCTGGGTCCTGAAACGCTACTTGAATCTCCCCTCTTTCCCGCTTTAGGCAATAGCGGCCTCCGAGAATGGCCCATTTATTGATAGTTCCAAGCCACAAGCCTAATTAAGGCATCGGAACAGTTGTCTCCCGCTGTTTTCCGCTGTTTTGGGCTCTCTACTCCTACTCCTACATCCTACAGTTGAACTTGAGCTTGGTCAGACAATCGCAGCGTCAATTATTATTGCTTCATATGCAGCCACAACGTCCTAGAAAGCACTGTCGAACGCCCCAGCACGGTGCGCGTCAAAGACGCTTTGCAGCTATTAGCAATTGTACCATTAATTACCCCTCCCATCAATGATCCGCGTTGTTTGGAGAAGATGGCAGATAAATCACGCTGGCCCATTCATGGCACTGCGCTAGTATGCGTGCTCCTGCACGGTGTTTGTGTCTCACAGCGCAAGCACTAGACAGGTAAAAGATCGACATCACCACTTGTGCGATGGAATTTCGTTGTTCCGTAGAGGTAAGTGCCTGGACCTTCTCAGCAGCAATTCGTCCCAGACGTTCCATCTACGGCTATCTACGAGTCCGAATATCGATCTGTCCCTCCGCCGCTAGAAGACGCCCCCCGTGAGTTCTTAATAGTTTCCCTTGGTGTCAGAAACAGCGAGGATGGACATATTCGTCTCCTTCATATCCAGTACTGTATGCCAGCATACTGTCAGTGGGTGCAATGATCACCTATTAGAGATACATCATGATGGCGGTGCTCAAGATAAAGCGGATAACACCCAGGACTTGCTTATGGCCCCTAGCTGGAAGTCTCGTGGCATCTTTCGCCCTGAGCATTGGTCTTACATTCCGATCTGATCATCATTGCTATGCAGGTGTATGTGGCGAGCTACTTTTCCCATTGCAAGCACGCCTGCATGTCGTTGTTTGGTACTCTTGGCTCTCTGTATCTGTCACAATCCTGGCTTTGCGCGCCTTCCATCCATCAATCCGGCGCAAACTTCAGACACAAATATATGGAGGCCAGCTGCCTATCATTGGCAAATCTTTCACAATCAGTGGTGCACTGATCGTCCTCTGGATCCTAAGTCTCTATGGCATAATCATTGGGATATGGTGGCTTCGATTGCAAGGCTACTTCATCAATCGAGGGGAGGCAGGCGCTGTGCGCAATGGAAACAGACGTGTGGCTGCTGTTGCCTTAACAGGCCATTTCGCGGATGTGACGATGGGCATGGTCTTGTTACCCGTGGCCAGGAATAGTGCTTTGTCGTCGTTTTTCAGGTTATCTCATTCAACGACTTTCGCCTTCCATATGATACAGGCGTACGTCCTGTTCGGTCTTGTGCTCCTCCATGGTCTGATCTACGCCTCGTGGGTGAGCGTCTTCAACACGAATCCAGGCCTGACACGGCTGATATATCCGGTTCTGAATCCAACATACTTCTACAATCAGGTCTGGCCAGGAGGCAGAGGCTCACTTGAAGTCTGGAGGGCATCACTCATCTTCACTGGATCTATTACATCTTTAATTATGGCAGCGATTTTTCTCACCACATTTCCAGCTATCCGACGAAAGCATTTCAATCTCTTCTACTTCACTCATCTACTGAGTATAGTAGCAGTCATTGTCATTTGCCTACACGCCAGCACGATGTTCTACTGCACAGCGCCAGGGTTAGCCATGTGGCTCCTGGATTGGGGTATGCGAATTTACGAGCTGAGTGGGAAGATGGACAGCAGCCTCGAAGCAATTGGGAACGGATGGTTTTGGTTAGCATCTTGCAATCTCGCTAAAGGACCAGTATAGCTAGAACTGACTTGAAGTATTAGTCTAACCTTACCCCTTCCGCGTCGACGCCTTGATGGCTGTGCATGCTACTCCCCTCTCGCTCACTTCTACATCCACCACACTGGATCCTCTATCCGCGAAATCCACCCTTTCACCACCATCACGCATCTTGCTTCCCAAAAAGTTGCCACACCAAGCTCTACCGCCCGAAAACCTTTAGCCTCCACTTCCAATGAAGAGACCATAATGATCCAATTTCTCTTCCGCAAAAGCAGATCAAGCCGTGCATTCATCCCCAACACCGACCACCCACGAGAAGAAAAATCAAGCAAGCAATGGACCAACAAACTTGCCAGCCTTGTCGAAGACGTCTCTCCAGTAGAGATACAACAGCACGAGCAAGAACAAGGCTCAGAAGCCCAACCAACCCACCCCATCCCTCCCCCCCACCACACCTCCCTCCGCCTCGAAGGACCCTACTTCACCCCCGCCAACCCCAGCTTCTACAACACCGTCATCTGTCTCGTAGCCGGCACCGGCATCAGTGGCGCCATCGCCATCGCCGCCGCTTTCACCGCACAGTCAGAGCGCGAACAAGCTGTTGCTATTCCCGCACTAGACGAAACCGCTACTGTGGTGGGACCTACCGAGACAATCAGCACCAACGCGACAAATGAAAATCGCCCAAGCTCTCACCTCCCCACCATTCGGGGTAATAAAAGGACATGGACCCGCCTTATCATAATCTGGTCCGTCCGCTCAGCCGATTACATCGCCCTCCCCTTTTTCAAAGACAAAGAAATACCAGGCTTGGAAATCCGCACGCATCTAACAGGACAGGGGGGGAATGGGAGATTGGATATGGAGAAGTGCATTAGTGAGATATGTAGTGGAGCGGATGGTGATGGTGGTAGTGGGGGGAGGACGTGGTGTTATGTTAGTGGGCCGAATGCGTTTATAGAGGGGGGGGAGAGGGCGTGTAGGAGGGTGGGGGTGGAGTATTATGGGGCGAGGTGGTCGTGAGGGGGAGGATGATAGGTGAAGAGTAATAGTCTTGAAATTGTAGATTGTTTGGTTGAAGAAGATTTTAAAATGAAATTAGAACGCAGTCGCTTTAACTAAAGATCGTGAGATGCTTGTTGTCGTTGTTGTCGTCGTTGTAGTCCTTTCCTCCATCCAATGCCAAGTCATATATTTCAGTCATGATTCATAAACGACCGTGCCAATCCCAATCTCGGAGGCATCTCCCTACCAATGAACATACCATACCTCGGTCCGTCTCAAGTTCGTTCTTTCATTCTTTCAATGCTCACCAGAACCACATACGGTGCAAAATCTGTACTTGATAACAACATGCTAGGACTTGGAAACACAAAGCTCCGACTCGTGTGGAATGCTAGGTAGTCTAGGCGCTTTTGTCAACGATGACTGTTTCGTGTTCATAGTGGGACATGGCTCTTGTAGGAGAGAAAGATATTAGTATACTGAGCATAAATGGACGCGAGGTCTTCTTTCCAGGTTCTCCATTACTGGCTAGATCAGGCACTAGATGGACCTTCTCTTCCACTCAGCTTGGATGGGAGAAAAGGTCTCGATTTCGTTGTCCGAGTCTACAATTTTCACCTCGGGCCATGCGAGGATTTCACCAATTTTCTTCTTGTCTCGGTCGCAGCAGAGATCTACATTGGCTCCTTCAGCTATAAGCCTTTTCAGCTCATTTTCTGTGTCAGGGAAGTTCGGATGCTGAATATTGAAGTAGTCCCAAATGCTGATCTGGGAAGCGAGGGTCTGTAACGCTGCCACCATCTTACAATCGTCCGACGACATCTTGAGTAGCGTCTCAATGCGCTGTATCTCCACGTCTTTGCATAGTTTTGGATTAGCACCAAGGTCTATCAGTAGACGTATAGTTGCTCGGACCCGCATGGTAGAGGCTGGGCCGAATTCATCCCATGCTCCATGTGACATCGTAATGTAACCTTCGGTACCAAGTGCACTACTTAAGGCCGTGTGTTGTTCTCCAAGGCTGAGATTTAAATTGGCACCACGCTCTACTAGAGCGCGCACCATGTCCAAGCGACCATGAAATGCTGCTGTATGTAGTGCTGTGGTTTTCGGCCCAATGTCAACATCGCGATACCACCATCTCCGATCGCACACACGGTCCAGGGTGGCTCCTGCGTCTAGAAGGTAATGAAAACACCGAAAGCTTTTCGGGTTCTCGGCATCTGAGAACTGGGCAGCACAGCTGACAAGGGGAGTGTGGACTTCAGCTAATAGGCTGTCAAGTGGCTTGTCAAAGCCGTCAGCACTAGCGCCGTGTTCGACAAGAAATACGATTGCACTGTAATTGCAACTGGCCGCCGCTGACGCTAAGGCCTGTTGCATATTGGGTTTACTTGCCCCAGCATCAACCGCCATCTTCAAGAACTCCAAATTCTCAAAACTTGCAGCCTCTGTCAGGCCTTCAACATCTGCATTTACATCGGCTCCATTCTCCAGCAAGACCTGGGTTGCTGAACGGCATTCATCAAAAAGTGCTGCGGATAGAGCAGTATGTTTTCTGCCAAAATTGCTTGTTTTATTAATCTCGGCACCGTGGTGCAGGAGGCACTCTATAGCAGTACGATTATTGAGATGAGCTGCCAGAGCGAGCGGAAGCTTCCACTCACTTACCATGAACCCCCATCTCCGGAGACAATCATAGTCGTTTTCTATTTCCGCGTTTGCGTTGGCTCCATGTTCCAAGAGTAATTCTAACATGGTGTTTTGCTTGCCTATGATTGCCCAATGTAGCGGTCTTCTTCCAGTTCCGTCAAGCTGGTCCACATCATATCCAAGTTCGAGGAAGGTGTGAACGACACTGATAAGTCCAAAATAAGCAGCAACATGTAAAGCAACAGTGAATGATTTGGATGAGTCAAATTCATCATTATCTTTAAGAAACGAAAGAGGTGTCTTGCGAGGCCATTGCGGGCCAAACTCTTGTTCTCCAGCACTATTAAGTAAGAGGGCTTGCCACGCAGCCGCTCTTACTGATTCATTGTTTATTAAGGAGAGTGAATCATCCTTTGCCTTTTTCGAATCCGCCATAGCAGCATGAAGTCCCCAGTTCACTGCAGCATAACCGAGCAAACGACAAGTACGACGACGTCGATAGAATGCATCGTAGTCATCTAGAGCACCCTCGTACCTGAAAGGTTTCATGCGTAGATATGTAATGCATGTAGCCGCAATGTTCTCGTGTGCAGCCGGGAACAAGACGCCCTTATGCTTATCAAAGTACTCTTGCGTAGTAGGGTGCACTAAGCTGAACAGGCCGCGTTGTTCATCAACGATGACCAGGCCAGCACAAAAAGAGGTGAGTGTTGCCACGTCAAGGAGACCATCTGGATCTATCTCCTCATCGTTGTCCTCAATGGCTAGAGCATACCGCAGTTCTTGAACTCTTAGTGGACGAGTGGCATGTATCATCCACGATAGGATGCGTTTGCCCAATTCGGCTTGTTGGGGGCTTTGAGTGCAGACTCTATGCCACGCTTCCGAATAGGTCTTATCAATACCATACGGAAGTGCTTCTAGAGCTTTGCGTACGCCACGCTTGGTAGGAATCTGACATAGGAGGTCCATGTAAAGTCTAGCAAGGAGGAACCTTTAGATTCGTTAGGCAAATCAATCTAGAACTTGCACCCAGATACTCACATTCCCGAAAGTCGAGATAAGATAGCATCGATAATAGATGAGCCAAATTCTGGGCTTTCAGTGACCCATTGAGAGAGTTGTCCATGCTCATGCAGTATTTGCTCAAGGAAAATCCGAACATCATCGTCCTTGCTCCGAATTTCAAGCTGAAAAGCTGGGTTCAGGATACGTTCAACATCCGAAGAAACGCTGTTGCGACCCGTAACCAAGAGGTGTATGAGCGTCTTGGACGGGCCATTGGATGTACTCTGCATCAATTGGTGTACTTCCTTCATGAGAGCGACTCTATCTTCACACTCGTCTAGTGCATCAATCACGAGTATGACTTTCGAATAACTTGTAACGATCTCAGGCATCACAGCTCTGGCTTTTTCGTGCGTTAGGGGTTTTGAAGGAGGTTCGATATCGAGTGGTCCAAGGAGTTGGCATATGATGCTGCCCATAAGGTTCACTGTGCTCTGGGTGTTTCGATAGCTACAATATATACCAGCGAGACCAATACATGGATCCTTTCCAATGTCCTCCCGCAATTTGTCAATGACCAAGCTCGATAAGGTCGTCTTGCCAGAGCCGGGAATCCCTGGACACCAAAGAGTGCTAGAGGATTCATTTTTCCACCAAGAAGCGAATTGGGCACTTTTTAGAAACCACCCTCCCGTCAAATTAGCACGCCGTGATGCTACATCTGCGTGATTTGCTTCGAAATCAATGGCTGTCAGCTGAGATAATGCATTCTTACGCCTGTCTCTGTCTTGACTGATACGAAGACCCTCGACCCCCTTGGCTACCCCCCTGAGCTCATCGTGAATAGCAGCAGATAGACGGAGGTTATCATTCGTCAAAGCCAGATTTATTAGTGATTTCTGCCGTTCAATAGTGGCTAAGATCTCCTGTACGTTCTGTTTGTTGAAGGGCCACTTCAGAGTAGCTCCTTTCGTGTTCAACTTCTTATGGAGATATTCCAAACACTGTTTGAATTGCGGTAAGGGACCATTATGGGTCTGATTCAATGTCTTAAAGGTGTCAGCCCAGGACTCGATACCGTTGATTTCCACATAGTCATTAAGTGTTTGACAGAGGGCAGTGGTTGCGTTAATCTCAGCTAAAACCTTTTGTCGGTCACTTGATGCGTCTTTGGCCGACTTTATCAAACTGACAACTGTAGTGCTGATCTGTACAATAGCTGCAATGCCTCCAATGATGCTGAGCGGATCTGCCATGGCTCATCTGTCAGAAACATGAGACATGCTCCTAGACACTTCAAGCAGTGTCAGAAGTGAATACTATTCTCATTAGTTTACGTTTAAACAAGCACTTTCCCTTCCCGAGAAGAGTGCATGACCATGACTGAATCGGAATAGAAGGGTTCACCCCTCAACCGTATAACCCTATAGGGCTGGACCTAAAGCTGCTTATTCCGCCCCTAGAAGATCGCCCCGAAAGTCCCCGCAGCGATGTACCCGTAACGTATAGCTTTAGGGTGCCTCCAGGGCCCGATTTAGAATTTTAGGCCTTAAAGCCCCTAAATGTTGAAGTTCTTGCTCTATTAGGCGCCGGCTTAGGTACAAATGCTAGGTAGGTTTGCTACTGACCTCATTCATTATTCAAATCTCATTATTTAGGATATTGTAGGAGTTGCAAGATCTGGTTTTATAATTTGAAAAACGAGTATTTCTGTTTGGCGATGTTCCCTAGGTGAATTGCCATTGAAATGTCCCGTTTTGGGGGCTTTCAGGGTTTTAGGGTTATGGCGGTTTGCTGTTACCTAGAACAGCCCTAATGGCGCGCCCTGAATAGCTCGTGCAGATAAGAAAGATAACAAAGCTAAACACAACATGCTGCGGGGTGAGTACAAGATGATGAAGCCTGTCTTGTTCATTGTGAGAGAGCAGCGGAGACCGAGGAGCTGCTGCTCAAGTACCATCAACGATCCACATTCGCTGGACATTGTTCTGCCAGATGATTCATTGTCAGCATGGCTTCTTTTGACCTTCTCATCCTTAACGGCCTAGTCGTAACAGCATCTGATATTGGCCATTACGATATTGCCATCAAAGATGAGAAGATTGCACTCCTAGCCCCTCAAGGCTCACTTGCCGAGACACAAGCCAAGAAGGTCATTGATGCAGAAGGAGGGTATGTCATGGTAAGACTACGAAATGATTTCATTCCTGTATACCAAGCCTTACCAAGTGATGATATAGCCTGGAGGGGTTGATGCACATGTTCATCTGGAAGAACCACCTCTTTTCGGTAAAGGACGAAGCTCAGATACTTACGAGACAGGTACTTTATTCCTTTCTAAGCAGTAGGTCACTAATTAAGTGAACTATAAAGGAACGAGATCCGCAATCTGCGGCGGCACAACAACCGTAATCACGTTCGCTCCCCAAAGCAAGAATGATCCTTCTCTCCTATCTGTTCTAGAATCTACCCACCAAAAAGCGAAAAACAATTGCTACGCAGACTACTCCTTCCACATGCTCCTCTCCAATCCCTCCCCGTCTGTTCTCAGCGAATTCCCCACCCTCCGCGAAAATGGTATCTCATCCCTTAAGATCTACATGACATACGAAGCCCTTCAGCTCCGCGACAACGAGATCCTCGACGTCCTTCTCACAGCACGCCAAAACAGTATCACGACCATGATCCACGCCGAAAACGGCGACATTCTCTCCTGGATGACCAACAAACTCGAAGAAAAGGGTCTCTTCGAGCCCAAATACCACGCCACCTCTCGTCCCCAACTCGTAGAAACAGAAGCCACTAACCGCGCCATCACGCTCTCCGAACTCATCGACACCCCCATGCTAATCGTGCACGTCTCTTCCCCTTCAGCAGCAGAACATATCCGCAATGCACAGACTCGCGGCTTACCGCTCTACGCAGAGGTAAAACCTCCTCTCCCCATACCCTAACCCCTCTACTCAATCCTTAGCAGCTAAACTAAACACCCCCCACCAGACCTGTCCCCAATACCTCTTCCTAACCCGCTCCCACCTCTCCACCCCCTCCTTCACCGGCGCCAAACACATCTGCTCCCCCCCTCCCCGCACCTCCGCCGACCACCCTCTAATCTGGCTCGGTCTCCGCACCAGCACCTTCACAATCCTCTCCTCCGACCACTGCCCCTTCCACTACGCCGACCCCAAATTTGGAAAAAGCAGCGTACTCACCCCCTCTCACCCCCTCGGCAGATTCAAATACATCCCCAACGGCATCCCCGGCATCGAAACGCGCCTCCCCCTCGTCCTCAGCGCTATAGAAAAAGACCCCAAGAAATTATCCCTAACAAAATTCGTCGAAGTAACATCCACCAATCCCGCAAAACTCTACGGCCTCTATCCTCTCAAAGGCGCACTACTCCCCGGTCTCAGCGATGCAGATATAGTGATCTGGTACCCCCTAAATACATTAGAAGAATGGCCGATTAGGAATGAGGATTTGCATCATAATGTTGATTATACGCCTTATGAGGGGATGATGGTGTGTCAGTGGCCGCGGTGGACGATTTTGAGGGGGAAGGTGGTTTGGGAGAGGGAGGGTGGTGGGGTTGTGGGGGGGAAGGGGTGGGGGAGGTTCGTGGAGAGGGGGGAGAGTACGTTGGGGGGGAAGAGGGGGGTGGGGGAGTGGGATGTGGAGGCTTTTTGAGGGGGGGTTTGTGGGGTGGGAGGGGGTTTGTGGGGATGGTGGGTGACGGGATGGTCTGTGAGCGTGGTTAGTTTGGGAAGAGAAGGGATTTGGCTCCATTGGATGGCGCGGTGCAGGAGGAGAGTGTCACATCGAGGGTAAACACCGCCTCGGTTTAGAAATCCAAAGGAACCCCCTCAGCCCTACAGGATCGTTTGGAAATCCAAACCTGTTCGCGTCTGCCGGGCGTAGGACGAATGGTTGGGATCTACTGGGTGAGGATATACATGTATGTGTGAATCGATTCGGGTTTTCGATTGAGCAGTAGAGTAGACGTCAATGACCGTTATTGCCATTATTGAATATTCAAGTCGCAAGCAACATTTCTCTTTCTCCATTGTCGATGGTTCGGATTGTCTATGACCAGATGATCATGATACCGTGTTTGCTTTGTAGCAACTCCTTCTATCACTCCAACAAATCTCCTAGCTACTTTATCGTACATTCCGTCAAGCAACCTAGTACCTTCCACTCAGTCCTTTCCCCTTTGTAAAGCTAAAGGAATAAGCCTCGGTGGCATGTTGTTCTTCTCTATGTCCATTCTTTGGATCGGGATAGCTTTTTCCAGCAGGATTCGCCTTGCATGCCGAACAAGCCCTAGCAGTGCAATTCGGACACTGCAGAACAGATGGGACAAAGCCACAGAAATCACAGTTCACTCCATCATCTGCAACAAAATCCCAGAATTCGCTGTGGACTTCGAGGTGAGCACGGTGGACGGTTTGTAGATAGTTTGGCATGATGTGATCAGCGTCAAATACTAGAGGATCGGCGGTCAGACTCGAAACAAGTGGCTCAGGTTCGCTATTCATGATGTTTCGAGGACCTTGTGACGGCGAAGAATAGGGCTCCTGAGGGGGGATTGGTGTCTCGGAATTGTCGTCAACAAGAGGATGCGAAGCTTGTGTTGACCGGGTTGGAGAGTCTGGATGCTCAGTATTCTTAGCTTCATTATCCTCATCACTCACCACCTGGTCCAGCCAATTGTAGATACGTTGATGACGGAGCGGCTTTCGATACGGTTTTCCTCCTAGGTCGGCTTGTTGTTGTAGCTTGAAACTTGGGTCATGCTTATTGTGTTCTCCAGACCATGTCCCTTGTGTGTCCGAGTGTTCAACTGTTGCTCTTTTCCCGTTCGGCTTTCGATCTCCTGACGCTGAGTCGTTCCGGTGGTACTGCTCTTGAAGCTCTAGCTCCTTCTCTTGGCTTGATTGATAACGCTGTCGCAGCATGCGAAGACACTCCTCATCATCATCGACTTCCAATGTCTTGAAGGCAGCTGGGTTGCGAGAAGAGGCACAGCCGGCTTTTTGTTCTTGATTATCTCGAGCTAATTCATGTTCCAACCGCAATGCTAAGACCTCCCTTGCCTTTGCTAGCTCTTGCTCTGCGGTCTCTGCTTCATCGGCCAGACCATTTACCCTCTGTACACGGCATAGATTGTGGTGTATACTGATGGCTTTGGTTAACACCCTTCCATAGTGATTGAGCTTGATCGAAAAGTGATCGACTGTATCACTACCCTCCTCGTCTGGGAAACACCCTTGCTCGGCTTCGTCTGTTAGAGTTGATCGTCCCAAGACCGCCTTCAACCTGGTAATTTCTTCATCCAAAGCAATGATCTTTTCTGATAGCTTCTTTTGCTTTCCTGGAACCCGAGCGATTTTCCTGCGCTTATGTTCCTTGTCTCTCTCGGCACGCCTCTCCTTCCTCCTCTTATGCCTCTCTGCGTCAGCTTTTTCTTCGCGCTCTTTCTCAGCCTTTATCCGTTCTTCTTCAGCCTGCTGCCATGACGCTTCATACTCGGTCCACGAAAATGACCCAGGTTCACTGGGCTGGCTCTCATGCCAATTATCATGATCCCATCCTTGATCATTTTCCTGCTTTTCTTCCTCCCCCGAATTCTTGAAATCGTAATCTGAACTCTCATGCCATGGCTGAGTCCCGCCCCAGTAGTCATTCGCTGTCGTCTGACCGAAATGAGAATAGCCAGCTGGTTGCCAATGCGCAGACGAGGGCATCCCCCACGCTCCATCGAAGCCGTTCCACGTATATTGTGGAGTGAAGGGATTCAGTACCCTGCGCTGAGATTGTAGATTTGCATCATATGCTAAACGAGATGTCGGGTCGCGAAGAGTGCCGTAAGCTTCATTGACCTACGAGTTGATGAGTTCATCAACGTGTTGATCAACTGTGCTGGAAGATTGACTACTCACTGCCTGCTGCCTGGCGACAGCGTGACCATTGCCTAGATTCTTGTCGGGGTGACACTGTCGCGACGTTGCCTTGTAAGCTCTCTTAATGGCATCATGACTGGCATCTTGGCTTATACCCAGCACGTCGTAGAATGTTCTATGTTCTACTCTGGCCATGTCGTTTGAGAGGAAGATCCGAACAGCGGGTTGAGTAATGTGGCGTAGAGATAGAAGACTCAAAATCAACTCATGCAGAAATAGTCAAAAGAGAGGAAGGTCAAATGGTATTTGTTGCTTATCAATGTGAAGTGTTGTGGCATTGGACCCTGGAGGAAGTTCTGGCCATCACTTTCCATGTATGAAGTGGTAGTCTCAAAGAAGGTGATGAAACAGCATCAGTAGGAATACGCGGAATTATCGGCAAAGAAATGTCCAATGTTCCATTCGCTAATCTTATGCAGGGAGATGGGCTCATTTGCCAGTGAAGATTCCACTGACCGCTTGAACCTAATCAATAGTTGAATGGTGAATATCGTACTTTCCGTGTTAAGCAAATTTTGGAGATACGTTAGCGGCAACCCAGTAAAATTGTGCGCGTAGGAATACTGCGAGGTGCCATGGACAGTCCACCATCTCATTGTCACGATTCAAAGGCATTAAGCGCGGCAACAACGGTGGCGAAGAGGATATTGACGCGTGTCAGTAAGCGTGTTGGGCATACAATACAGCACTTCATTTTTAGTAATCGAGTTCATGGCCTCGGTTTAGAATTCCAAACCGACCAGGTAATCCTCCCGTACCTGTTATGCCTTTGGATATCCAAACCTAGAGGTATCGCCCATCTCTAGCCCACAATTGTAATTTCTGCAGGTCTGCTTCATTTAGCGCGCCATCTGGACTTTGATGCCATGAATACTTAGAATTCCCTGTGATAAGGGGAGAAGCATGGCACCATCTCCTTCATTCATTAAAAAGTAGGCACACAATGCATGAACAGAACGTTACATCGATTGGTCCGTGTGAAAGCTGCAAAATAATGGCTTCATTTCCCATTAGTATGAGTAGGCTTAGCATCAAGGGATCTCAGTCCTGATTCATAGCCAGAGTCAAACTTCGTGTGAGCTCGTGGAGCGGTGTGTTGGAACTTTTGGGATTCGTGAACTGTTCATACGGATAGATGTACCATAACCTGCCCTCATAATCGAGTATTCATTCCTTCGATGTATTACGTGGAGGCCAATCAGGTGCCGGCGCTGAAAGCAAAGCGCAGATATCCTAGACAAAATTAGCCAACTCCTCATGACACTGTCTGGCCAACTATTGACATACCTTTCGCCTCTTCCTGAAGTCATCGTACAAATCCTTCCATATCTTCTTATCACTACAATCATCATTGCCAAGCGTCCCAAGCTTACACCTAGGCATGACCTCCCCTATCAGCTGATGCGGCCACATAATCCAAGGTTTTGGCAAAGGCCAATCCGAGAAATGAACAAGACTTGCTTCCATCATAACCTTCTCCGGATCCCACGGCTCCAAAGTGTTACCCAAGTAATTCCTATGATCCGCATTCCTAAACTCCCCACTCAAAAGCCCATACTGCCGGTGCGGCAGCACCATAGCCGAGTCACCGTAAAGCCTGTTCAGTATTTCCATATCGTATTCATTCTTCGCCCTATTATCAGGCCTTGCAGCATCCATCAACTGCTGAAACTCATCCTCCGACGGCTCCAGTAAGATGAAGAGGCTTGTCAGCCTCCTCTCCTCAGGCAATTTCCAATACGCCCTCAGCATAGCCACTGGCGCCTTCGGCAGCATGAATAGCTCATCCAAACTCTTCAAGACTGTAACATCCGAATCCAAATGCAATATTCGATCATACTGCGTTTGATCCCAAGCCATAAACTTCGTGAAGCTGACATTCCACGCATCAAAGTCCGGTTTGTCTATCTCCACCGGCAGAAGCTTGACATTATACCAATCCCTCGCCTTGACAAGCAACTGACTGTCTCGATCAGATGTGCTCGCAATGTCAAGATCCCATTCTTGCGGGTAGAAGAGTATTCGATCTGCTTTGCTACCGAGGCGTTGTAGGGCTTCGAAGACCATGACCGCATTGCACAGGTATGCACTGTTGGTTGCGTATTGGCTGTAGGCATAGCGAGACCAATCCACGTTTCTATATATGAGAGAAGGTGCGTGCACAGGAGGGCCGAGGGGAAGGAGGTGGAAGGAGGAGGAATGCCATAAGTAGAGCGTCGAGAGTGCTAGGAAGATGTAGAACCATTGTGAGCGGCGACGAAGGAATGATTGGGATGGTGGTGAATGGGAGAGTCGGATGGGTTTCAGGGGCGGAGAGTAGCGTGTTGGCATTCTTGGCCGAGAGGGGGCATTGTGGCAGGCCTCAATTTCGAATTACATAGCCCAGCTTCTAAGCAGGCAGTCTTTCAAGTAAGGCTAGAAGTGTCAGTGAGGTCCGAGCAAAACATCAATGAAAGCTGTATGCTGACTATGCGGTCAGTATTCAATCTAATAGTTGGAACGCGTGTTGGGCGTGAATTTACCAAATTTGGGTCTGCTTACTATTTCACTATGACTACGCATGCTCATACTATGTACATCTTAATTGCAGCCTCGTCTCATTACCCTAACCAGGGCACGCAATGTGACAGTATACGATCTCACGTGGATAATATTCTTGTTAGTCTTGAGGTACGTAACAGCAAGCGTTGTACGATTTTGTGCGAGAGATACTTGCGGAGCAAAAGTCACTGCGAAGTGCCAGCCTCAAACAAATAGCAACGCGGGGCAAGCAAATGTCTTGGGATGGCGCGTGTCCCTGCCCATTATACCAAGCAAATTTTATTTCAATTTACACTACATCAAATGTTGTTGTGATGACGAGTGATGGTGTTGAAAATCTGTATGCGGAACCAGCTTTTAAGGTAATCATCGCGTAGAGGATATCGTAGCATCTCTGAGATCTAGTATCCATGACGGATCAGTAAGATCATGACAGTCCCATGGGGAGAGACATACATAGGAATCGAAGCAAGCTGGATCTCCATCAGCGTCGGCCGGAACAAAGATAGCAAAAAACCCACTGTACTCGTTTCTCGGGAGAGCTTATCTACGCAAGGTCTGCCAAAGGGGCGAGAGGAGCTGGGTCTCACGAAGTCCGTATCAATCATCTTCAGCATCACAGTATCCTGATCCTAAGATCATGAACTTCGGCCATGCCGAAGAGGCGGCAACTTCTACTTGGATTAGCTTGATTCAGCACGAACTTGAGGCTTCCTTACGAGCAGCGTCATCTCGGATTTCTTTGTTTTTGCTGCAGTACCAGCTGTGACCATGGGCAGGTGGGAGTGGTTCAGAGGTGGGTACAACGCTTGCAAAGTGCTGACCGAGGGGCACTGGTTCAAGCTGGAGAGTGCACATGGCCACTTTGAACAGGGCATGGTAATTGGAGTGGAGGATTGAAGGATCGATGATCGCAGAGGATAGGTAAGAGATCATGTCAGAGCCACTAGAAGTTCTCACTGTTGAGTGCATTGATGGCAGAATCAAGTAAGCTAATATCACTGTGGCAGGGGGATACGACCAGCCTCCTGTCAATTCGAAGTCCCGGAAGGCTGTAAAGTATGCCTCCAGCCCGAAGTCTTCGGCCATAATCTACGCTGATTGTTTAGTCTCAATCGTTGACTCATGGAAGATGGAACAGACCTTTCTACACTTCGCAAACCTGCCACCCTTCTTCGTGTATGAATTATCCTCTACCTTGGCTAAGAAGATATCGACTGCCTCTATGTGCTCATCATGTCCCATGCCTAGCTCTGCAAGAAACCCTTCGAAGTGGTATTCACAACCACAATCGTCCTCGTCCATGAGATCACATTCAGGGCCGTCCACTAAGAAATCCAGTCTCATCTCCTCGCAGCTTTCCTCACTAAGATGCTCAGAGGATCGACACTTGTTTGCACAACACCTCGTACTTTCATGCCAAATTTGCAAATGCTTGTCAAAAGCCGCATCCTGGACTTCAGTGACGATCATCTCAATCAGTTCAGGGGAGAGTTTTCCAAGAGGTGCTCCGGGTTGTGCATGCTGTGCACAAAGCTTGAAAACATGAATTGAAGCCTTGGTCTCAACGTAAGATTCCATCCGAGCTCCAAGCTGAACGGCATCAACAGGTGTGGCCCACGTCACAGTGATACCATTGAGCAGCATTTTGGAAAGACAAGCTTTTCGACTTTTCTTTGAAGTAAAATTGGCCTAGATGTGAAAAAGTCGTCAAGACTACTTCTTGAGGTGAGTTGATGAGAATAACTGAAGTTGAAGGGTTGACTGAAACCTAGCGTGGCAATTATACTTCAGGTGTAAGGGTAGTTGATACTACATCCTAACGTGACGCATGAACGCTCAGTGTTTGTTGTATTGCATGCGAGACTCTTATGACGTCGCAGCTATCATAACAAAAGACACCGCTTAGGACCTACCTAGATTTAAAAGCGGGAGGGCGGGAAGGCACACCCCGAGGATACCCTCGCCCCGGTTACCTAGGCGACACAACTGGTCCCTAGAGATGGCGCCAAGGCGACCCGCTTTAGGGTATATCTAAGGCGCCGTCCACTGGCTTTTATGTCAAACCCTCTAAGGCTACGCAGTAAGAGGGTGAACTGTAAGGCTTAAGGTGATTTGCGTGCTATGATGTGCGAATCTGCTGATTCTGAGAGGACTCGCCACTGCAGCTAATGAAAAGCAACGACGCGTTCCGAACAGATCGTGGCACCTCCGACTAAGCTGCGTCCAGCTTTTCTCCCATTCCTTGTCTCTGGCTGCGGTCATATTCCTTGGATGTTGGCACGTTGTTGGTGTGTATATACATCTTCACTCTTGGCTTGTAATCTAGTCAATGATTGCATCCTTCCTAGACCCCGAGCAACCACAGCCTTCAAAGTCGCAAGACTAATCAACAATTTCCTTATCGGAGTTGGTTTCAGATTATGTTGTGCCTTGTCACCGCCGAGAACATTGGACGAATCTTAATTGGAACGCCGAGATCAATCAACTGTAGGGTTTCATTGCATTTGTAGGATTCATACCCCTGCCAAGCGCTCAACTACGTTAGATACTTCGGGATGGGCAATCATTGGTTGTCCCCATCGAAAGTTTTGCCCAAGTCGTGAAGCTAAACAGGGTCTTTGTTTCAAGCGCAACATGACTCGATGGCTTAGAGTTGGGACAATCGTCCCGCTTCAATATTATTCGTCTGCTCTTCGGCTAACAGTGCTACAGTTCTTGAGGCTGTGTGGTTTCCTACTCTATTCAGTATTTGTGATCCGAATGCAACGACAGGATACATCTATTTGTACTACGTCTGAACAGTGGGATGACACCATACATCGAAATGCGAGTTTTGCGGCTGAGTAATGGATTTTGTTGTCTTCTTTGTCTTACTTCTATATAATGTCGGAGCTCCTAAGCTTGACCACATTCTCGTCTTTGCATCTGTCGTCTGATATCAATTACGCACAGTATCGAAATCCGCAAACATGAAAACTCAAGAGCCACGGTATGACGAACAGCTAGAAAGTACAAATTCCAAGGTGGTTTCACCTGCAATACCTTCCCCAACGAAGGAAATGCAGCATGATCAAGCCACCTCCTCTCCTAAAACCTCGAAACATATAGATCCTATAGCTCCAATCATCATGATTACTTCGCTCGTTCTTGGCGTGGGCTTCGCATTGGGCCATCACTTTTTCTACAACTCTCGCGACAGTACATCAGTCGGGAACACTACGCAGCAGGAATGGTACATTCGTGTTGGTACATATTTCGCATACTTGGTTACATTTACTCTGGGTGTTGCAATAGCAACAGCTTATACACAGCAATTCTGGTACTCCTTGCGATCGCGATCAGTCACAGTTGAGGAAGTCGACTCGTTATTCGCCTTTTTGGTAAATGTGACGCCGTTCCTTGACACCAGGCTATGGCGGGGAAACTTCATGCTAGTGTTCATGGCCGCAATAAAATGGTTGGCACTGTCATGATAACAAGAAAATCGTCAAATAGCTAATTCTAATACTTTAGGTTAGCACCGCTGGCAGGTCCTATCACACCAGGAACCTTATCCGTATTTACTTACTCCGTAATCGAACAACAAAATAGTCCAGTACCACAACTCAGCACAAGTTACGAGCACTACATCGACGCCGGTAGTAAAGGGTATGGTGGGCCCCTCCCGCTAGTGTCGCGACTTGCAATGTCCAGTGCATTCCAAGGATCAATCCTGTCCATTCTCCCACCTCTTCCGAACTCTTCCTATACCCAAAAATTTACCGCACCGGCCTTACAATGCCGTGACTTCAACTCCACAGAGAGGGATGCATTCTTTGACAACACTCACCCTTATACACAGCGTCGATTCCCGTCAGATCCAATGTCTGCAACTAGTAATCAAGCTATCACTTACCTTGCATGGGCAGGAGACGCCACAGAACAATTCAACTTATCCTCGGCGCCACCGCCATTGGGGGAATCAGTAATGTGGCCAAGTGAGCCCACAACTGACTCTCTTAATATTGCATCCCAGACTACCTTAGCTCAAAATGATCCAAGTGCAACTGAATTTGATGGACTTGGCGTAAGCTCCAATTGGACAATGGTACAATGCTCTCTACAGAATGCCTCGTACGAAGTCGATTTTCATTTTGAACCTGGAAAGCCACAAATCTTGGATATAAAGATTCCAAAGATCTTCAACGCAATTGTTCCAGGTCCAATCAAGCTCGAAGGCAACCAAACATCGCTTTCGGATAATCAAACTCTGATCGCTGAGGCGTTGATTGACGTATTCGGCAAGATGATGACTGGAGTAATCTCTCTCATCAAAGACACAAATACCACATACAGTTCAACATTACAGATCCAGAACACAGTTCTTGATCCAACTCGCGGTGAATATAGCAACGGCACAATGGTCCAGCAACTCTTTCAGAACATGAGCTTAAGTCTCCTGACCAACAATGTCTTCCAGTGTGTATCCCATATATTTCTTACCGCGTCCCTGTATTATTTCCTCTCCTTGAAAACGGATCCCGCTAACCCCTATCGACGAGATAGTGAGCCTAACGTCACAGCCTCGGTAACAGCCATTAAAAATGGCGCGACTTATTACTACAAACCTTGGAACCTCTGGCTTGCTTATGGCCTTGCCATCCTCTCCGCCTCCTTTTGCGTCCTTAGCGGCATAAGGTCTCTGTACAAGAACGGATACTCCTATAACAATACCTTTTCCACCGTACTTCGTACAACCCGTGGCAGCGATCTTGATGAGCTAGTTGACCGGGCTGAGGTAATCGATGCGAGGGGTGCAAGTCCTCTACCGGAGCAGATCTCCAAGGCCCGAGTTGTCTTTAAAGAGCGCGATGGTGCTGCTGTGGCGCATATTACAGATTCCTCAATGGCAGCATAGGTTTACAGAAGAACTCGAGCCTCAAAATTATAGACATATGTTTCTCACACCACTTAGGATACTACCTAGAGTACTATCTAGGGCACTGCCAGGGTATGCTGTAAATAGTAGATGTCTTCCAGAGAAACGAAATCATCTTAGCAAATCTCACATCTCGCGCCTAACGTGGTGAATTTTGTTTGCCCAAGATGAAAGCCTCGATATTCTCGAAAGATCTCGTCATCTTTGCATGTAAGTAACAAAGCTCCTGGCACTCTTCTCAGGAGGAAATCCACCTGCGAGGATTTTGGAAGGTTTGGGTGATTCAGAGGGAGCAGGCTTCCACAAGACGGGACTATTTATGAGATCACTATCTTGGTCAGACCATACCACCGCAGTACAAGCTTACTTCTGCAATGATATCTGTATCACTCCCCAAATTTAGCCTCCAGCTCTCAATGCGCTCAGAATCCCAAAGCGCTCAGAGTCCCAAAAAGGCCCTCCATTACCATTGATACGCCACGCACTCTACTCAGCAGACTTTTTTCATCTGGTATGCAATCTTTTCAACATCATTCCCAATAGCGATGAACTGACCAAGGCAACAGGAACAACTTCATACGGAGCCCTGTTCTTGTCATAGAGCTATGTGGTGCGGATTGGTATGTGGACTTCAGTGTACGGAGTAGCTGTTACAAGCTCGAGCGCCAATCGAAGGTGACAGAGATTAGCCTCGGAAACTCAGACCCTGCTGCGCGGATTGGCCCTCCAAGCAGATCGCTCTAGAAGTAGGGCCCGAACGGGCCCGAATGGGTCCGAGACCCTAAGTGGCAAGCCTATTTTATAGGGGGGATCTAGGCCAAAATAAGGGGCCCACACAGTAAGCGGGTCATCTCTTCTTAGTCCGTGGCGAGAATGACGAGGCTGACCATTTGACGACATCACGCTAATATGATTAGTGACCATAGTTGTTACATTAGTAACAAGGCTGCTCCCACATTACACGAGATTCTGTGGATTACTGAACGCAGGACGACAGGGATGGTCGTCGCTCCCATGGCCTACACCGTTATCTTTGGCAGAACTGGTGGCGGTCTGTGTTCGATACTCGTATTGATCTTGTAAACGTCGTGAGGATGACTGATGGGTCTCAAATAGATTTCTAGCGATGGGTATAAAGAGTTGAGCTCGGCAACATATCCTACCTCTTTTCATCAAGCATCCAAACAAATATTTCAAGCCATTTATCCAATATCCTTTCCAAAACCTAAACAAGCACTTCACGCCAGTCATCCGACATCCTTTTCAAAGTCCAAACTACACCATGTTCACCAAAGTCTCCCTTGGCGCAGCCGCCCTAGCGCTCGCCTCCACAGCAGCAGCCCAGTCCATCACACTCAACGTCACTGGTCTTCCCAGCTACCTGACCTCCACCCTGACCGGCTACACAACCCTCAGCTACGCCAACAGCACTGCCTACCTTGGTCAGATCAGCCAGCAACTCTACTCTGAAAAACTCCTCCTTTCCAGCGTCGGTGGCTACGGCCTCGCCTTCCAATCCTGGCACTCAGCTCCCCACGAGCTACAGACCATGTACATTAACCCGAATGTTACTGGTCCAGTACTCTTCACCAATCCTGGCAGAGATGTGCCAGCCGGGTTTGATGCGCAGGGATTTGGATTTGACAATGCGGCGGGTGCGTTGACGAATAATGGGGAGAATAATTTTATCTTTTGTCAGGATGTGGAGGAGAGTTCATTGAACAGCTGGGAGCTGTGGTGGGAGGGAGCTGGGATGCCGAATGGGGTTAGTTGTCTGGTGGACGTTGATTTGATCAAGGTGGGAGAGTGTGAAGATTAGGTCCTGGGGGAGGATGTGATACTCATTTGCATGAGTGGAGATGGATAAGCTTCTCTGTATGATATGTAGATATACACTAATCAGCTTCTTCAACCGTGCGTCAATATCTGATGACATAATATATATATTACCCCGAACTTAGGATTGCGGGTTGCCGCTTGAGTCCGAGAAAGGGAGCAGAGCCGTTTTAGAGGGAGCACGGTTCGCAAATGGTTGACCGACTACTTAGCGATCTATGACTTAGTCGATTCAATTTGCTCTTTGAATCCTTTATATCTAGTTGGTTTGAAGCTTCAACCAGCGCTTACTTGTCACTAATTGCTAGTTACTACAGTCACGTGACAAAGGAAATACTGCCCGAGCGTCGGCTCAACATACCCTAGGGGCTGGAATATCACAAATTCATTGCATTTTCATTTCTGGAACTATACAAGGTTCGCAACTGACAACTCATATTTCTGGACTCGATCTCCATTGGGCGACTGCGCTGTTTATGTCACTAACCAAAGTCCTCAAATCGATAGAGGATCGTTACTGTGATGTGCGTACCTCTGTACCGATGTAGCATCGTGGTAGAGCCGCGATGCGACAGCCGCACAGGTTCATCGGGCTTCAGAACACTTTCAACACTACGACCATCTATGGTACAAAAGGACCCGCAGAGTGAACATGGAACCGGTCACGGCGGTAAGACGCAAGTTGTGCTTGATATCCTACGCTGTAGACTGACTCAGATGGACAGGTTGGTCTCATAGCGTCTATAGTCAGCATCGGCGGAGCCGCTCTCCAAAGTGCCCAAACCTTCTGCGATCTCGTGCAGTCCATCAAAAATGCGCCGGCGGAGCTTAGCGTGATCTTAGCAGACATAGAAACATTCCACCCCACTATCAACAGCCTGCATGCGGCTCTCTCAATGCAGCAAACCAAAGACCACGCCATGTACGATGAGGACATGGTAATGAGAGTAAGGGACCTCGAGCCTCCATTGATCAGTTGCTCGAAACTGCTTGATCAGCTGAAGGTCACAATCCTGTCGTACCTGAAGCCTACGGATCAAGGGCAGCGTTTGAAATTTCTAAGGTGGTTCATCACCAAGAACAAGGTCAACGAAATAGTCGGGAGCTTCAACCACAGCAAGGTGACCCTGAACACGGTGATAGTCTCTATTACGATGTATGTTATCAATTTCTCATTCGTGAAAACGGACTGTATCCATACTTTATCAACTTGTGCCCCGTTTAGCGTTGCATCTAGACATTTCAATAAAGGAAATCGTCTAAAGGCTCGCTTTAGGTTTTGTATTTTCCGACTCAGAGACTTCGAATCGAATTCAAAAGCGCCTGTCAATCTCGAACAGGTTGGAAAGGACACCGATATCGGCTCTGCACTTCAGCGCTACGTTAAGGCAGCTTCCATAGCTCGCTCATTGACGTCCTCAATGCAGAACCTCGATATGGACGATGTGTCGAGATATACTTTCCTACCGGAATCAGTAAACACAACCCCCTCAACGCACTTGTCCCAAATCTACGACGCGACTCAGAAAGTACGAAAAGCTGACAATCAACGTACCGCCCTTCATAATGCCGCCAAGTCCGGTGAAGAATTATACATTGTTGAAATCCTCCTCGAAAGTGGAGCAGATGTCAATGCAAAAACAGCAAATGGAACCACGGCCTTGCATCTAGCAGCCCAGTACGGAAACGAGAATGCTGCCAGAGTACTGCTGGAGCATGGAGCAAATGTACATGCACGAACGGTCCCCCCAAAGGACGACCTGATAGGGCGGAAATTCGCCGGAGGGAGGACACCCCTTCACTGGGCGGCAGTTGAGGGGCATGACGCCGTAGTTGAACTCCTATTAGACCACCATGCAGACCCAGGGGCTAAGAATACAACCTACCGAACCCCACTTCAAGAAGCCATTATGCACGGCAACGAGCTTGTCGCCCGGATCCTCATCAAGCGCGGTGCGCCCATCGACGATCAAGATGATGAGGCATGGACTCCATTGCATCAAGCCAGTTATGCAGTCGGTCGTCTAAATGCTCAGACGGGCCAGGCCGCGATTGCAGAGCTCCTTCTAGATAGTGGCGCTCACATCGATGCGGTCACAACCGATTCTTCAGTATTGGGAAATGATAACCATTGTCGCTGCACACCTTTGTTACTCGCCGCCGCGACCAACGCCATCGAAGTCGCAGAGCTGCTTGTAAAACGTGGCGCTGATCTTCGTGCTTGTAGGAAGCGAGGGGAGACTGCCATCCATGTGGCAGCGTGGAAAGGCAATATTAGTATAGTGCGCATGTTGCTAGACGCTGGCGTGGAGATAGATATCCGAGACAAGCTTTGGAACGAAACCCCCTTGTACAAAGCCGCATGCCAAAATCATTTGCCAGTGTCACAACTACTCCATGAGCGTGGCGCCGATCTTCGCGCTTGCAATAGGGACGGCGGAATGGCTTTCCATTATGCGGCATTCTTCGGACATGTTGACTCCATACGCATGATGCTAGACTTTGGTGTCGATGTTGAGATCCGAGATTTGGAGTGGAATGAGACCGCCTTGCACAAAGCTGCAAGCCAAGATAGATTGTCAGCAACCAAGCTGCTTCTCGAGAGGGGCGCGGACCCGCGAGCCGTCAGCGGTTGGGGGCGAGATGTACTGCAGCATACAATCGCAGTGCAGAAGAATGGCAATCCGGAGATTGTGAGGCTATTGAAGGAACGTTTGGAAATACTCAAAAGAAGTGAAGAGGAGAAATTGCAGGAAGGACTTGAGAAGCTTCAGGAATGACTGCCCTCAAGTGAAATACAGATCTATCCAAATCAACACTTGACTATCACACAGACACCGGGGTTTGAACGACGTTGCATTTGATCCGAGCTCAACGCGCAAGCGAGGTATAGTCATCATCTTTTGACGGGAGCTTGTACTGCTTATAGTGATATGTCACCTATCTTTAATATTGTTACGGTTTTCTCCTTGATACGACGTGGTGTTTCCCCCTTACTATCTTCTACTAAGTCTCTGGACCTAGCATTTGGCGATAGCTTTTTCCTATAAATCTTCTGGCTGCGCTTTATGTCGGCCCGTATCCGCAGAGGACTAGAGAGAAGAGATAGAAGTAGGTATGGTGGGTAGAGATATAAGGAGCAAGAACCGAAGATAGAAAATAGAGGGTATCGATCCCCTTTATACCCCTTGGCGGCCATTTTTGGAGGCCAACCAAAATCGGCTGTGTGATTGTTCGAACATGAGGGGTTAGATAAGTGGAGGATGATGAGGAGAGCAAGCTGGGTGATGCATTACCAAGTTGGGGTGCCGTATCACCCCTGCTCACCCAGCGCGCTCGCTAAAGCGGCGCGAGGGGCAGATTTTTGTCGCCTTCAACTGCCAAGCTTTCCAGAAAATCTTGCATCTGCCAAGTCCGTGGGTGAGTCAGCGTTTAGTGAGGGTATCGGAAAACGACCTGTCAAAACTTACCAAGCTTGAGCTACCAATTTTTGATCAAAGTGCTCGTCTTTTGATTGCCATGGTGTTTAAAGAATTCATGTCGCTGGGGCGACCCAAAGGTTGGCTAGTACTAGAACATTGTCACCCATCCGAAAGCTAAGTCAACGCAACGACCTGAAAAGGAAATCAAGGTGTATTCTCTGATGGCAATTCTGGTCTTAAACGACTCCGGCTATCTGGCTCAAGCTCGAATATCCATTTAGTAAGGATTGCAGTCGCTGCATCTGGATTCCCAGTGAAGCGAAAATCTCTGCCTTTGAGAGGCAAGCATGTTATTAGGTGATTGCAAAGAGGTCGCTTACCTGTATATCAGAGACTGAGCTGCGCATGGATCTTATGTTCAAAGGACGAAATTATCTTCTAGGACTTACACCTGCAACATGGCTGGTATTTCAGGTCTTTTCTGGAAGATGATTCTCACGCCGTTGTACTTTCACCATTCTTAACGCCGGCAACTGTAAACTGGCGACAATTCTCAGCATCGCGGATGCGCATCTGCTTGTCCCAGTTCCAGTATAAGCTTGTTATAAGCAGGAAAGCCGTCCAAAAGCAGCGGTATATGCCTGGTTGAGTGCTGCAAGGCAACGTCTGACACACAGAAAATCTTTGATTTACCCACAAAGCATCATGTTGCAAGGCCACTGGTGGATAGTGGATGCTTTGCCGATTAATATGCAAAAATTCTATTGGATTCTATCTTCTTAACCAGATTTCTAGCTACTCTCGGTAGTGGTATCAATTATACTTGCTATCTTCTTGGTCGCGCCCCGCACTTACGGACGTATGCCAATTCAAAGCTAAGTTATCAAGGACGTGGAGCCAGATATTGAGTGTCGTACAGAAATATTCACTTGTTCCGCACTCCTGTTAAGCCCAGAGAACGCGGGAGTGTGCATAGCCAATCGGACAGGAATGTCTCTCCGGATGAGTTTGCCTTACGGATGAGTGTTCCAAACTTATGTTACACAAATGCCTTGACACATCCCATTCTTTGCGAAATGAGTTTTTAGCAATGTTCAGATTCTTTGCACGGTCGTTGTTCCCCAATCTCAGAAATAAAAAGCTCGTTTGCGGCTTCCTTGCTTCCTACAAAACCGCAAACAGCCATCCCGCATTCCAGTCAACGACATAACAACCCGAGCATAGCCAGCGCAATCAAAGCTTAAGATCGACATCAAATATGTCTTCAAGTAACTCAACAGAATCAGCGGTGAGCGCAGGCGTATGTAAACTCTGCTTTTAGATCTGCTAACACCTCTTGCTAGATCTTCGCCCTCACACAATTGACACAGCAAATCAGCGAAGTCCTTAGCAAAACTCTTGCTCAAAGCCAAGAAAATAACCGCGCCCTTGCTGCCATATGTGGCACTCTCTCCTATGAGTGGGCGCGTGCCACATGTTCAGCCGGATCGACGACTATGCCACCGTCAATGCTGGGATTGATCGTGGCTGTGTCTGCTGTGGTATTGCTCATCCAGATGAAGCAGCGGTGAAACCGCAGACGGAAATCGAAGCCTGCGGCAAAGGAAAATGATCTGATGTTACTGGGCATGGGAAGAGTCTAAGTCAGAACTTGAGTAGCAGATAAGACTGTTGGACACGTGTACGGCTAGATTCATCACTAGTCTGCATACGAAACCTCCACTCGGGGTACATACCCTTTACTTCCCATGGGCCGATACTTTGCCGCTTCGAAGCTGTCCCCGTTCAAATGTCTATTTAGATTGTCCTCTCGATCGTTCGTATAACACTTGCCTTCCTTACTACTGTTCTTTCCAATAGTACTTATCTATTATTATTCATCTCGAATTCCTCAAACTCAGTCATCACGAATGACCAACATGAAAATGCCTTCACTCTGAAATGGGAAACTTCTTTGGTAAATTTTCCATTTAAGTCTCCGTCATCAGCACTCTGCTAAACACACCTTCGATCAGAATCGCCAGTGAATACCAATACATATATAATTGCTGCTTTGACTTGCCAGGGGACTTAACTCCTTTGCGCTACCGATACCTCCTTTATCTGCAATAACAGCGAGGTCCCACTTTTTTCTTGATAGAAAAGGCTTGCTTTACACAACAATATGAGCGTTACAAGGACATCATAAGTGCTTCTCTGAAAGACTGTTTTCTTTCATGTTGTTGTCAAAGGTACGCGGATGAATATACGTGATGGTGTTCATGCAGCCTCGTCGATGGAACTATTCCGTGAAGTGTTATAGATCTAAACGTGTCGACGGTGCCACCAGGTCAGACCCCGCATACTCGCCACACCGAAATCTCTCATCCAGCTACGCATAAATCTACCCACATCTTCAGCACCACTGACATACAGCACCCAAAATGTCTCATTACACGCCACAAACGCATTACGAAGTGCTGGGCGTTGAACCTTACGCTGATATCTCTGAGATCAAGAGCGCCTACAAGGCACGAGCTCTGGAGATCCATCCCGATAAAAATGGCGGCACTCCCAAGGCTAAAGAAGCCTTTCAACACGTACGTTGCCCCCTCACTCTCTGAATCTATCCAGTAACAGCTCCCAGCTCGTCAACGCCTACGAAGTCCTCTCCGACGTAACGAAGCGTAGGACATACGACCAAACCCTGCGCCCAGCCAACTTCTCGCTATCATGGTCCGCCCAGCTCGTAGCAGTTGGCCAACCACTTTCTTCGTCTAGCTCTTCAGAGCGGCCTAATTCCTGGTGGAATGGGTACGAAGAACAGGTACGCAAACTGCAGGAGATGGGAGAACAGGCACGTAAACGCGGAGAAGAGGAGAAACGCATACGTGAGGAGATGGAAGAACTGGATCGTAAACGCGCAGAAGAGCGGCAGAAAGCAAAACCACGCGAGAAGGAGAAAGAGAAGCTGTATTGGGGGTCCGTTTGGAACTAACGAGAGCGAGCGAAGCAGAGGGAGCGAAAGGAGAGGGAGCTATGGGAGCTAGAGGGGGAGGGAAGAAGAGCTCCGGGAGAGTGGGAGCCGAGGCCGAAGCAGACGGAGTGGTGGAAGGAGATCGGGTGGTAATGAGACCATCCATCCATTTCACAAACCACACCACACAATATCAAAAATCAGTGCATAACCCCCAAACCCCCAGATTATGCTCTCTATGCAAACAGCCCACCCATCCCGCAACCAATCACCCAAAGATAGATCCCATTGCTAAAGCAAATACGACTCACAGACAACCCCCCCCCCCCCCCCCCCCCCCTCGCCAAACGCCCATGATTCATGATCCACATCCCCTCCCACCCTCGCCATCAAACAATATCAGCGCCGATGACAAAGCACCCAAACCCCCAAATCATACCCTGTGCGCTACACACAGCACACCCACCCCTCAACTAATCAACCCAATCAAAAACAAATCCCAAGCTTGAGTGATAGAGGAAACATAATTCACATACAACTCTACCCATCCTCCAACCAAACTTCAATGATGCACACCCCTATTCTCTTCTCCCACCCTTCGCCATCATATCGCCCACTTAAAGAAAATTCAAATCAATGAGAAAAAGGAGAAGATGATCATCAGAACTAAGCCTGAGAAGGCTATGTAAAGCAGACTTTCGCGGTCATGCTTGAATTTTCATCTCTCGGCTCCCTTCCACCTCCTAGCTCCCCTCCACCTCCTTCTCCCTACATCTTATCCCATACCATCCCGCCCCCCCAACCTCACGGCTTCCCTCATACTCATACACATCCCTCGACCCCCGGAAAGTTCCCTCATAGCTATGGCCATATTCTTTCACATACCCCTTCATCCAATCATACAGAAACGGCAATGAACGCTGTGTGTTTTTCAAGTAGATAGGTAGGTAGGTAGGTGAGGGTGAGATGAAGGCTGCCTAATAGAATTGCTGGTGAGTGAGGGGGGGGGGGGGGAAGATGTAAGAAAGGGGGGAAAGGTAGGGGAATGGGGGAAGGAGAGGGGGAAGGGGAGTGTTGGTGGTAGGTTTTTGGGGGGGGGGTTTAAAAATGGAGGGAGTGAGGATGGGATGATGTGGAAGCTCTCGCTCAAAGTCAGACCCCATAGGCGTGGGACTCAGAATCTGCAGGCGGCATGCATGACAAGCAGGGCGGTCTGTTATAGGCGCTGGCATTTGTCGGTGGTAAGATGGATAAGTGGGTTCGTTCACGGGGATGGCGTACGGATAGACCGCTTTTTCAGGTGATGATGTTTGCTCTGATGTTTGTGATTTTGGTGCTGGGGGCCGAGGGGGGATACGGTGAGGGGAAAAGAGTCTTGAGATAGGGAAGGAGAGAGGTATGGTGAAAGCTATACGTGGGGTAAGAAAGCTGTGCTGGTGACGCAGAGTTGGGGATAGGAGATGGTGGTGATAAGTGAGAGCCGGGGAACAAGAGTATGATCCTTTTTCAAGTTCGGATACTGGGAGTCGGGAAAAAAGGTAGCGGGAACCATTGATAGTTGAAAGCTGTGCCTACGATTTGAATTGCGGTGGCCGAGGGATCATGAATGCTGCTAGAAGTATCTTTTTATAGGGAAGAAAGTCGATATGGAAAGCAATCAGGGGGGAATCAATTTCATTGCTGCCGGAAGACAACGATTTTTTAAATCCATCAAAACATCTCTTCAATTTCAAAGAAGCCAAGCGCAAGAGAGTATCACCCAGTCATATCCTAATCCCATCATCTTCTGTCGCATGTAGACGCCCGGGGTGTCGTAGAATAGGTCATTCAGCCTACGTTCTTATCGAGCTTTTGACCCCCGTCGTCGCGGTTATCAGGCATTTAGCAGCAGCACTCGCAGCACTCGAAGCAGGCGAGGCCAGCGCAGCTGTTGCACCGTTGTTATCAGCATTCCACCTCTCATTAAACACGTTGTATGTTGGGGGAGCTTAGACGTACAGGCCACAGCACACATCCTCTTTCTCACCTCCACCACGAAGGCTCATGGTCATGGGTTCTTGGGGCTTCTGTGACACGCAAACGTATTAGCTTCTATCCTTCCCGAAACAAGATTTGCGGCAGCTTGGCTGATATGTTGATGCCAAGTGATAAGACAGCGGGTCGCATATGTTGGCGGAGTGTTGATCACAATTGGTGTTGTTGGTTGGTTGGATGTTGTGGGGGGGGGTAAGACTTACGGGCTGCTCATCAACGGCGCGAGGAGCGTCGGCGGGAGAGGAAGCAGTCATCTGCTGGGTGGGGAGGGGCTGAGCGATTTGAGCAGGCATATTGAGCAATGTGTACTGGTATCTGTGTTGAAGGATCTTGGCGAGAGTTGGCGATGAAGAAGAGTTCAGTTGTGGAGGAGTCGAGTGGTTGGGTGAAGAAGGAAAGAATGGAAGTGGAAATGGAAGGGGCAGAAGCGGGCGGTGAGAACCTTTGTAACTGTCTTGGGTAACAGGGCTGTGCCGGCTAGCACTCAGCTGATTGCAGGAGTATCTTACCCCTACTTTACTTACTACCCAAGCCACTAATTTTAGAAGGAGCGACGCGCGGGGGCATTCCAACTCGGCGCTAAGATCATCCATCTTCTCCCTCCAACCAATACACCACCTGCTACCTCACATCCATCAAGCATGTTCTAGGGGCATCCAGGTTAGAGCCCGTCAATGGGTCCCTTGCCAATCATGCTAATAATAAAATTTGGGAGGGGTGCTCATCCCTGACTGATCAAGCTTGCGGGGACTAGCTACCTACCCTGCACCGGCAATTTCGGCCTTAGGCAAGCAAGCTGGGCCACATCCACCACCTCCTGTCCCACTTCTACCTGCCAACACCCTGCACACCTACACATCACCATGCTGATCCTTCCTACATCCTTCCTAGCCGCTTGTCAGGCCCATCCGAAATGGTCAATATCTGCAACTTAAGCACGCGAGTGGCAAACGCTGCCGCCTACAATACCGAGTGGTGAAAGGCTGAGTGAACAAGGCTAGCTTGGACATATCAAGACAGACTTGGCTGCGTGTAGTCAACGAGGGATACGGTAGAGTAGTAGAGACCCTGTCGTATGCCTGCAGAGTGCAGAAGGTATCCATGGTTTTGCTGGAGGGATTTTCGGAAGGCAGAAAGCCTCTGGTGCCACCACCTATCAGAGGCAGTCCCAAATAAGTGAAGAAAAGGCTATGATTGACCCACCAACCATAACCTTCTATCCCACGATAACTACCAGCGGTGAATTCAGCCTTGTGTTCCCCACTACACGCCCGCTTCTGTGAAGCTTCCGATGGTTGCCTTGTTTTGCCTCAAAACTGCTAACCACGTGTGTGACTCAACACCCCAACACTTTGGCACGTGAATTGGCAAACCGAGTCATATAAGAAGTCCCTCTTTCCCCCCAAAGTTCTGCTTCCAACATTTCTTCATCCCTCTACTTTCTCTCAACACATCAATAATTTTCGTACTATCTGCTTCTTTGATTACACTACTAACAATCTGGAACTGAGCAACAACCACCAAGCCTATTAAACATGTTACCTTTCTACCTTTTCAACATGCTGATTGATCTTCGATCAACACCTATATAGTCATACGGAAGCTTTGTGGAATATGGATATCGCACCACGGCAACACTTGGGAACCACACTTAAGGATTGTATTGCTTTTCGAACATGTTTAAATATTTACTGCCTGCCACATCTGCGGATGTTACGAACTTCAATACATTGAACATAGGGAACGATCTGAGCCTCGACCTCACAACACAACCACGAAGAATCATTACATAAATATGTCAACACTACTGATGTCGCAACACGGCCCGGGAAAGACCTCCTAGCTTAACGATACATACATATCTGTTATATTGAATTAGTTGCCATGATATCTGCTGTACTAACCTCTACTCATCGTCGTCGACCTTTGACATCTAGAACTCCACTAGATCTCACCTTCAGGAAGCTGTAATAAATATTGAATCTTCGATCTTGCACTTATACATTTACTACCATTACTTCGTCTTCTAATCAGTCAGGATATAATCGATATGGAACATTACAACAACTTATGAAGTACCTCAAACGTCTTACAGTCTCCCGAAACCCATCGAGTGCAGCTATCTTCACCCACTTACCAAGGAATTGACGCTTCGTGCACTATCTAAACATTGCTGTCTTTGGCTTTTCGAACATCTCGTCAATCACGACTCTGTGCATTATGGTATCGAATGAACGACATATATAATATTACCGTCAAAACTATTACCCTCGGGTTTATTACTCTCGGTTTTAGGACTACGTAACTCTTAAGGTACCTTTACTGTTATAATACTCGCCGATCTCGAAACAATATCTGTCGACAGCAATCGATCGTTAATATCATTCATTATCTCCAAACATGATCGATATCATTAATGGTACTATTAATGACTTACGAATCTGCAATAAATTTAATAATAATTACATATTTGTCTTCGTTTTCGAACCTATATCTAGTGACCGAAAGTCTCAATCCTCCTGATAGAACAATCCGGTCAATACTAGCATTATCATAAATATTACAGAAACCTCAATCGTGGAACCTTTTAATTAAAAAGAACCTAAATAGGGAGACCGCCTAATAACAAAGCCTATATGTGGACCAATCTCTCAATAGTGGAAGCTTTCGATGGCAATAACCAAAACTTCCCCAACGCTAATGGTTCTATCAATATATAAAGGCTATTAGAACAAGAAATGAGAAATGTCGAGTCATACCAAAACAGAAACATACATAAAACGCATCAAAGCATAGGAGTGGGGTACGAAAGCTCTTCCATATAACTGGTTAGTGCAGTACATCAACACAGAGGACCCAAGGAATCACTATATCTGAAACTCTACAGCGATCCAGACCTGGAAAGGAATACTTTACTAAACAGCATTCAACCTACCGACACACGAACCAGCACCATCCCTGCACTCGACCAATAGCGCGACCAAACAACAAATCAAGACAACCGAACTTCTGCGCCTAATCGAAGCCGATCAATCAACTATACACCAAGCTATAAGCCCAGCTCCGAATCAAACACCCAAACAATAAATATTACCCCCATTTCAACACCGAAGCTTCCAAACACCATTACCATATAACCCAGATCTCTCAACCCACCACCCCAACCACCTCTCGACCCGGAAACCGAAATCAAACCTACTAGCTCAAGCTACCAGCAACCGAAAGAAATATATAAACAACATCTCACCGCCCTTTCTCTTCAATCCATCGAAACTGAGCCAACAATAAAATCACACTCGCCTTGCCATCATACGGACTCGACAACCTCGGAACCTGGTTTTCGCCCTTCTTCGACACATCCTTAATATTCGTATTTCTTGTCTTTGTTTGATTTCTTTTTGGGATGTAACATCTGTGCCATCTCACCGTTTGGGCTCGTCTTTGGAAAATATTGTTTTTGATTTGTCACGGGCCATGTTTGATTTATAAGTTGCTGGTCATGTTGATGCAGGGCGGCCCCATTGTGGAGAGACCGTTATACATGGCTCTATGAAGGGGCCGTGGCGAATGTATGCAGAGTGGAAGGGGAGGTTTTGTTGGAAAAGGGGTAGTATGTTCTGCTGGTTGAATTGAGGTTGGGAAGATAGTTCGTGGAGGCTTAGGTAGCCATTCATTCAACCGTTTTAAGGTACACATCGATCGCGGTATCAAAGCTTTTGATTAGCCTGAAACTTAATCGCCGTGAACCCGTCCCATTCAATCCAATCATACCACAGTGCTTCGCGAGTCAGAGTGAAAGCTGAAGATGTGAGGCTATACGAAATCTTTATTGATTGGCCGAAACCTCAGTTCTAGGGCCCAAGTCCTTCCTGCCGTCAGCCCATCTTGATGCTGCTACTATTGGCCGCGACGAGGAGAGGAAAGACCTCTTCGTTCTAGACGACGGCGTGATGGCTGAGCTGTTTGGGTGTAGATAGGAATATGTATAAGCATAGGTGGGTGGATCAAGGTTGTAGTTTGAATTGATGTTGAGGTGCTGAGTCCGAGGTGTAGAAAAAGTGGTTCTTAGAGATGAAAAAGGATTGCGGAGTAGGAATGTGTGATTCCCCCTCCTCAAAACCCCCGCCCCTCATGACAACTCCCTCATCCTTAAATTCCTCCCTCTCACCGCTTCCACCCCGTTCTTCCCCTCCCAACATCTTGAAAAGTGAATTAAATGCCCCCTCATCCGTCGCACATATCCTACATAAAGCGCCCAGGAAAGCACCACCGCAACACCGCTTAAGAGCACTGGAAACTTGAATTCATCAGGATGAGGGAAAAGAATGGTAGAGGCGTAAGCGAGGAGTTCGAAGAGGTTCTGGAGGGAGGTTTCGAGAGAGGAGAAGGTGCCGCGGTGGGGGGGTTGTACTGCCTATTGAGCGGTTCAGCAGGGAGGGAGGGGGTAACTTCCTCTGAGGGCAAGTAGCAGGAGCTGGTTCAGAAAAGGAAAGACGTACTTCCTGAATGAGAATCTGCACGCTCAGATCAAATCCCCACAGCCCCACTCTACTCAAAATGACCCCCAGTACCAGCCCCAACGCAGCCAGAGAAGTCGGCGAAACGAACCAGAACAAAGTAATACCACCCACAGCACAAGCGGCTTGCCAATTAATAGCCCACAGACCTGTTCGCGTGGGTCCGATTCTTTTCGTGATAGCTGGAGCTAGCCACGTCGCTAGCATTTCTGATATGGCTGCGAGTGTTCGTAGGAGACCTATACGAGTGGTGGAGAAGGTCGGGGGACTGTTGGGCTTTATATCGCGTACGGAGAGGAGGTAGGTGATCATTTGGCCGGAGAAGGAGAGGACGGTGAAGTAGAGGAGGGAGAGGGATAGGGAGGGGAGGAAGGCGGGGTGGTGGGTGTAAAAGGAGAGGGGTTGGAGGATGTATTTGAGTTGGGTGAGTGGGTGGTTGAATAGAGAGTTGTTTGTTTGGGTGGGGGAGCAGGTTGGAGGAGAGAGGGTGTTGGGGCGGTAAGAGGCGAGGGCGGGGATGATATGATAGACCTGGCTGGATGTGAGATGGTATTATTGCCATTTCAACGGGGGAACAGACCTTGGCGATGGCGATGTATTCAATGAATACCGATATAAGATTCGTGATAAAGATAACTAGGAGGGCTAGGCGAGGACTAAATCCATCGATTAGAGCTATTGAAAGTGGACCAAGAAGTTTGCAAGCAAGGTCGATCCGCCGCATTTGTGAGTTTAGCACTTAACGCGTTTAGCATGTTGGGTTTATAATAGAAATGCAATCATCTCAGAGGAATATATACCAACCTTCGAGCTCGCACTGAGTGTTTTCGGCAATCACTACAACCTAATCATCTAATCAATCTCTCTTGAACCACCACTTTTCGATCTCGTCGGTGCCATGGCTTACCCAGTCTCGTTCGATAGTGATTAAATTCATAATTGAGCAGAGCTTCTCCATGCACCCAAAAGGTGCAAGTATAAGCAGTGACACAGCAATATCCCACCCTCCATTCAAGCTAGACTGAGATGCTGCAATGATAGAAGCAGGAATAACGGCAGCCAGCCATAGAAACACCGCTAGCCTTTGGCCAACTAGGTATCGGTAAGATTCGGATTTTGGGATAGGGACCAGCTCATGTAGTAATGCATACTTATCGAAAATCTCACTATCTTGAGACGATCCCCACAATCCACGTAGCGTCCAATGAATGGGGCAAAGCAGATAGCACTTCCAGTTCGGAATAGCGCGTAGACGGACACAGGTAGTAATGTTTCCTGGAAAAGACGTGCCACGACCAGTAGAGTAGCGAATTCGAAGGTCCGCGAATTCCAGGTAGAGAAGAAGTGTGAAATATAGAGGCGACGTTTTAGATGCTCTTCTCTTCTGTTTTGGTCTTCGGTTGTCGGTACATCATGAACAGCAACACTGGTGTACGGTGGTGGAGACAAAGACTCATCTCGAAGGAATGGAACGTCCTCTTCGGTAGCAGGCATAACTTCATCATTGCTGTTCAGAGGTACCATGTTACTAACGCCAGGGAAAAGGTTTCTGGTTTAGGTGGGTAGATATTGACGTCCTGTAGGTGCGAGACCTGAAAGATTTACTTGGCAGCGTACTGATAATAGGACCTTCTGGCCTATGAAATCAGTACCTTCTCGAAGTATCTTTCTGCTGCCGCTTTCTCAGGCGTGACCGGCATGTGGGAAATCTGGTGCATGGTTCATAATAAATGAAGTACGGAAAACACTTCGAGCGCTGGACACAACAGCGAGTGCAACAATCACGACAGTATGCTCTGAATGGGCGAGATGCCCAGAATTCAATACAAATAGTAACCGAAGAACCACCTGCTCTTTCGGGCAATAAGACTGACCAGTAATTCAGGCGCCAGTGCTACGCCTCAGTTGAAACGAAAGATCAGAAAAACTTGTCAGGTCAATTTAGCTCGAGCCTGTTCATGCAAGCGGAAGTGATGAAAGTAAGAGAGCTGAAATGCAAGGCGTACTGGCTGTATAACAGTACCGGTCGCGTTTCTAAGCGCTGTAACAAAAATTCTAGCATTACGCCCAGTTATGTAAATGCCAAGGATCAGGGCTAGGGCATGTCCGGCGCTCCCCTGAGTATATTTGCGCGCTGCGCGCCCGAATGCTCCCCCCATCATACATACCATTGATGTTGACTGTAATGAAGTTGATAACACATTGCTGTCTGGGTGAGTACAATCATACAATTACGAACTAAAATTTGAGTACGTTCCGCGGCGTCGTTGCTGAGCCTCGGGCGGTCGAACTCATTTCCTGCAGGATTTTCTTGAAACTTGATAAATTTAAGTTGCAGAGTGGTATTGGAAAACAGTAATTTTAATCTGCACCATAGAAAGACCGTCGCGCCTCCCATTATTGAAGTCTCTTCTTTGAGGACTGTGAATATCTGATCTTGTGGCCTTTCAATAGTCTGACATCCTGAATCTCGCACAGGGAGGAATATGGATTACTGCAAATCATACGTTCACAAAAGTGTGCAAACATGCAAAGTTTCAGCTAGGGAGCCTAGGGGGCTATGTATACCCCTGGGTTGCGTAAAGAGGGGCCGCAGAAAGACGGAGAAGGACATCAAGCACGCAATCCTTGGTTGAAGGATTCATTGTGAGGACTTCTGATCGCTGCCTAGGCGAGTAAGTCCGTTCATGCAGCATGGCTGCGTCCTATTTCCGTGTGAAAGGCAGCAAAATTGCGAGAAGTCTCAGCCCGTCTCGAATCATGTGCAAGAACCTGTCGCAAAATATATGCACATATTGCAGTAAAGAGGCAACGCGCGCCGCCAATCATGGCAGTGCTATTTGGGTATATATTCTGCGACAGAACCTTGCGTATAGCTATTCTCACTGTGCTGGCTTGTGAATTGAAATTTCCTCACTTCAAATTGCTTGAGCCTTGATGCCGCCCCTTTCAATCTTCCTGTTCTCGTTCCTGTCGCTCTCTGTCCGCGCTAAGATGGTTTCTTCTCGTGAGTCATCAACCTCTAGAAATATAATCAAGTCCTCGCACACTCCTCGATTCAAGAGTCAAGTCTGTGTGCAGGAACGATGAGCGCCCAAGTCATCAATGCACCCCGGCTAATTCTACAGCACCCTGGTACAGCTTCGATACTCAATGTCTCTAGTCAATTGTTCCCCAATACAACTTCGTTCAACTTCTCAGACTTCCCCTATATTATACCTTATGGCCAAACGCAAGACTGCAACATCTACGGGCCCGTCTGTCAGACCGGCTCCATAACAGTCGGAGTGAACCTGAGTACCGCGACTACAAATACTGTACTACCATGTTCATCCTACCTGAGTACACAGTTTGCGCACCTGGAATATGAACAATACGAATTATATCCCGGCGTTAACGAGAGTTCGGAGTTGGCGCAAGATTTGGTGAATGATGGGTGGATAGGAGACGTTGATTTGATTGTGCGTCTAAGGGATTGGAACATAAATTTTGGTCAAAGTCCGGAATGCAGATCCTACGCCGAGGCTATGAGCAGTGGCAAATACACATTTTCGGAGTGTGGTGGTAGCAATACGGTAATCTCGGCCAGTCCGGGGGTATCCCAGGACTACCCTTCAGAGATACCGCCCGGATTGGTCCGATTGTTCGATGTGTCTTTCTATGAAACATGTTGCGGAAATTGCTCACTGAAGATACCAGCAGTAAGGCTCTACTACTTTCCGAACAAGAGCACAATCGACTGTCATAACAATCAGACATCCGAATATCAGAGGCCCAACCTCACCTCAGTCGTGTCTGCTGGGCATTTAGAAAAGCGAGTACACTCGCTTATTGCCAATGGAAGTACTGCTGTGATCAGCGGACATACTTTGTAAGTAAAGCATTCGATCTCCAAAATTAGACGCAAGACTAACGCGCGCGTACCGTAGTACTTCTCCATCGATCTACCTCCAATTCATGGGCACAGCGGCGGTGACCGATGAATGTACTACAGTCGGTCCCAAATTGACCAATCCCATCCTCACTCTTTCACCCGGCGTGCTCACGACATGGATCCCAGCTCCTTACGGTGTAGAGAACGACGATACTTTGAGTTGGTTCATTGGGGATGTTTGGTCTCCTGATGACGCTTGGTTCGAGCTCGTTCCTGGGGTTCAACGTACGGCCCCGCTCAATGTCAACGATCTGGCTTGCCCGACGTGGGGCTTGGGACTAAGTACCGCCACCAATGGCACCATCTTCACTACTGTAGGCCCGCCATGGCTTCCATTGATTCAGCCGCCCACTGAAATGTTTTCTCTCAACCCAACGTGGGCGGCAATATGTACCGCCATAGACAATAACTTTGAATTCATGAGTTCATTAGATCTCTTTGATCCGCCATTCGCCTTGACCGCCGCACCGTTACTACTGCCAACTCCACTTCCGCGTCCTGCGTCTAAGCCTGCACCTGCTCCTGCAGACCCAACGTCAGTACCGGAGCAGGCTAAAACCTCCACGGAAGCCGCAAAGCCAGCATCTCTGCCCAATGATCCTGCGGCTCCGGCAGAAACGGGAAACCCTGGAAAGAACGTCCCCGCACAATCGCCCAATATAGCCTCGCCCGACCCAGCCAGGTCAGCTAATCTACCGGAGAATCCAGTGGCCCCTTCAAAGAATGAGGGCGATCCACCGACCGATCCATCGTCAGATCCATCGTCAGATCCCAAAGTACCTGTCGTTCCTCTGCCACAACCAGTAGAAGACCCTCAAATACAAGCTCAAGGCCTAGGGGCAATCATCTATAATGCATTTGGGAAATCAGCTACAGCTGTTCTGGCAGTGGCAGGTCAGACCTTCACGCCAAACCCTTCAGCCTTCTCTATAGCCGGTACCGTCGTATCAGCTGGTGGTCCCGCTGTCACAATCGGCGGAACGGCCATTAACCTCGATCCTTCCGGAGTTTTAGCTGTTGGTGGCAACACCATCTCTCTCACAAGTGCATCGTCCATTCCTTTGGCCGAAGAGGCATTCACTGTGGCCGGCCAAACATTCGCACCAAACCCTTCAGCTTTCTCTATAGCCGGCACTACCATCTCAGCAGACGGCCCAGCCGTTACAGTTAGTGGAATTATCATTAGCCTTGGTCAACATGGAGCATTGAAAATAGGCAGCAGTACCATCAATCTTCCTACACCATCCAATATCTTCCCCAGCAAAGTGTACACAGTCGCTGGCCAAGTATTCACACCGAACCCATCCGCGTTTTTCATAGCAGGCACGACCATTTCAGCAGGAGGTCCTGCAGCCACAGTTGGTGGGACTGTTATTAGCCTCGAACCTTCTGGCGCTTTGGTGATCGGATCAAGCACGATCCCACTGTTACCTAAGACGACGTTTATATCTGATCTTGATATAGATGGGTTCGACGTCGTAGCAAACTCTTCCTTTGCCGTGGTCGATGGGGTGACAGTGAGCGCTGCTGCGGCCGGGGTCATTGTCTCCGGGAAAGTCGTCAGTCTGGAGGCTGGAGGTGCGACTTTGGATATAGGGACTGGACGTTTTATTCTTCCGACGCCAGTGACAGGAACGAATGGTTCACTCAACGTCCAGGCTTTTGTGGGTGGGCAGAGTAAGGGTTTCAATGTGTCTATACATTTGGTTTGGGGTATTTGTGGAGCTCTGATGCTGTCGATGTGGCACTGATGCGGTCGAAAATCAGCTGCACTAATAGGGCGACGCCGCTCCTCAGTATGTGTCTGCTCGTACTGGCCGGGTCAGACTGTGCAAGGGGCCCCAGAACACTTGTGAGTATTAAAAGGAGTAATAAGCTGCGCCAAACACTAAAAGGTGAATATGGAAAGGTACGTAGAAGGGACAATGACGTTTCACTCTACAATGAAGGAATACACGAGAGTTTTGGTCGGATTTACAAATTGTAGAAAGAGGTGAGAAGTTTCATTTTAACCTGCGGAAACAGATAGTATCAGCTTAACAGGAGACAGGTGTTACTTAAAGAGGCGCCAGCATCCCTCCTTACATCAGGCTTCAGGTCAACAGGGGTTCGCGGGAGATGAGATGAGGGTGTGTGAATCATTACTTTGAGGGGTTCCCCACCAACCACACGCCCTAGTCCTCTTCGCTCCCACCAGGAGCAATAGGCTTTGACCCTAAAATTACGACTTCCATATGGCCTTGAGGAATCTCCTGCTCGAGCCTGTCAATATCATCTTCTCCATCCCCCTCAGATTTCGTAGCAGAAGCAATGTGAAACCCCTCATGAATAAGACAAAGTCGAAATCCATTCTGCGGCCCATGGCGTGCGGTTTGATAAATAAAGAATAGCATTGGAATGCGTAATGTATTGTCAGTCTTGTTGCGGTTGCCAAACCAATAGATATGGTGACGCACAGCACCTGAGAAATTCGAGACCTCATCCAATGCACCAGCTTCAGCGATGTGCTGAAGAACAGCAGGCGAGAGCGGATTCGACGCTGAGACGATATGCGATTCCATCTGACCAGGTACCTCGATTGAAGCACTGTCCATTCTCGAGACCTCGCTTTTTCGCTTCTTTAACTGGCTATTCTGTCTATATCAGCTATTTTATGCCTATGAAAGGCAAATTCGAGAAGAAATGCCATCTTACTTACAGGGTATTGAGCCTGCTCCCATTGGACCCACAGGTAGGATTTGGAACCGCAACCCTCACAATTGGGAGCGCTTTGCAAGTCTAAGCAGTGCAGCGATTGACAACGAGGGTGGTACTTTACATTATCAATTTTAATAAGTGCACTGTTAACCCAGGGGCCCTATGGTCTTAGTGCATCTATGTTTGTTGTTTGCGTACAATTGTAGGGGTGGTAAGCAGTTCGGTCGATGGTGATTACAGAGTACCAGACCGAGAGTTGCAGTGGGATGCTATTGGCTTGATAGCTTTGTCAGCTATGCAGCCGATCGGAAAGCTGCGCCGTAGACAATGTTCTAGACCGTGCGCCCGACTACGCTGATGGCTTGGCCAGGAAGCTCGTGGTGTGGCTGAATCGATGCCTGATTTACTAGTAACGCGAGCATAGACCTGTCAGAGTGGTCCATGTTGTAACGTTTGACTGTGGCTATGCGTGGCTATGCAGTTGCCATTGGTGAGGCTGCGCCATGGGCTTATCCTCAGGGGGGCGGTCCCGCGATGTTCAAATGTAGCTGACGACTCGAAATTTTCTTCTTCCTGCCTGACCATACCTCCAACTACCATCACTACACCACCCATCTTTGTCAAACTTGCCTTGAATCATACGTATCCCACAGTAACAACAGTCCAGGTACAAGAACGACAATGGAAGCCGTTCGTGAATTTGGCTTTTCTGCAGAGGACTCTCTCTAGTGAGTGACCCCCCCGAGGCCTCCACCCAAGTAGGCAGAATGGTGGCCAGAAATTTGCAGCTCTACGTTCATTGGCAAAATGGGTTGCAACTGACATGAAGACTGTCAACGAAATTTCAACTGACGAATACACTGTACTATAGCATAATCCGGGAGGACGATAATATCGACTATTGGGCTTTGGCCAAACCCAGAATCGTCAGTCTCTGGCGCAAAATCTGGGAGGACAATAGTCGCAGATTCGAAGCCTTCAAGGCCAAGGAAGCATCGCGGGTGGCTGGGGTGGCCATCGCCAGGAAGTTCTTTGACGACAATCCCACCGTTGATCTGGTCAAATCTATGCGAAAGGCCACCCTCAAAGATTTTGGAGACCACCCTTATATTCCCAGCCACAAGCTCGACGTTGGTCCGGTCAAACCTACTGGCTCCAGATTCGCTCAGACCCAAGAGACCTCATTGGGGAATACCACCGGCTACTATCTTAGCCCCAGCTACGGGCTCAACCTTGATCTGGTCAAACCTACACAAAAGGTCACCCTCAATCATTTTGGGGATCATCCTTATATTCCCAGCCACAAGCTCGACGTTGGTCCGGTCAAACCTACTAGCCCCAGATTCGCTCAGACCCAAGAGACCTTCTTAGGGGATACCGCGGGCTACTATCTTAGCCCCAACTACGGGATCGACGGCGGTCTGGTCGAACATACTAGCCTCAGATTCGCTCAGACCCAAGAGGGCTCCTTAGGGAATACCGCGGACTACTATCCTAGTTCCAGCTACGGGCTCGACGTTGATCAGGTCAACCTTACAGAAAAGGACATCGGCAATTATTTCACAGACCACCGTCTTATTCCCAGCCACGAGCTCGACATTAGTGCGGTCAAACCTGTCACCGACGGGTTCGCTTGGATCCAAGGGATCATCTCCAATACTATTTGGGACTACCATTCTGTTCCGAGCTACGAGCTCCACGGTAGTTTAATTAAAACGATTACCAAGGCCATCGCTTGGATCAAAAGCGGAATCGACGCCATTGACAACACTGTATCTCTTTTTCCCTGGTACGTCGCTAGACCTGCCCCTGGTTTTTGGCCTAGTGGAAAGAAATATCAATTTCAGCTCCGTCAAGAAGGATTATAGTGCTAATGATTCCTTATTTGGCAGGGGCTACAAAGAAGGATCGGCTATTGTGGGCGGGAAAGCCATTGTCTCTGAGAATCACGTATCGTTCTTCATTGATCCGAACGATACGATCTTGTCCCAGCTCCTAGCTGCCATCGACATTGGTAAAGACCTCTTCAACAAGAGCATCGATAATTGTTTCGACGTCAAGACCAAATCTCACGGAGGACTTAGCCCAATTTTTATTTGAAATTGTTTCCTAAATATGTCCTGGACTTGCGTATGTTGTCAACCTATTACTCAGTCGCGCTTAGGATCTGGAGACTGACAGCTTTTAGGATTGCCACTCGGAGATCCGATACGATGATGCGGTGAGGAGTTGTTCAGTTTGTGGTGGGCCACGTAAAACCGAAAACGAAAAAAACAAAAAACAAAATCTCCAGTGATAGACAGGCATCTCTACGCGATGCTGGAGACCAGTACTCGAGGCTGGATTTTGAGGAAGCCAAGACCTGTCAAAGGTACCTGCTGGCTCAGGTATAGCGCTCATGTTTAATACAGCTGTGGGAAAATGCCTGAACAGGGATTTGGTTGGATCGGTATGTAAAGTCAATGACATGTGTCTTCATAGCCAACATACACACCTCGGCAGTAGTGCCACGACAGCAAGGCTCGAAGTGGGAACAGAGGTTTCAGTAGTAGTTTTTGTTATCTGAACAGCGTTTAGCTGGCCTTAGATCAACATTTATAGGTAGCATAGTCAGCTAATAGCGGGAATGGACGGCTAGATCTACAACACAATTGTTTGAAGAGAGCTTCATCTACCGCGTCACGTTTTCCTTAGAAAGCATTGTGAATACCATCTCGGTACAGATATGGTGTGAACGTTCGCCAGTATATGAAGTCAGCGACATTCGTAATCAAGGAGACGCATTCTGCCGCTGACATTTCATTAGATGGGGGTGGGGTTCTGGCAGGTAGCCTGTATGGGAGATGGTATATCTGATAACAACGACGTGGCCATTATCGACGCAAGCTGTACGTTTATCCCGCTGCAAGCTTCGGCCATTGGTAGCCGCTTTCTCCTTTTTGCACCAGCAGGGTCTTATCTTGCTCGGCTTGAAGGACTGGTTTATGAGGGAAGGGACACTGGTATCGTGTAGCTGCGGAACAAGCCATGCAACTCCCCCAGCGAAACTTGAGCCGGTAGCGGTAAGGAATAGACATCAGTCGTGACGTCCATCGCCTGTTGTCAAAGGTTAAAACGTACCTAGAGTGTAAATTCTAGGAGCACGCATTCAAGCTCAAAAGTCCGCTTGAAGCACGAGATGAAGATGGATCCGTCATGGAGGCCGTGCTGTGTTGGAGGGCCTTTACGCATACATACTACAATACTGTTCATTGAGGAGCGGCCGCGCTTTGGTGCAGTTAGTTTTTGCAACAAGAAGGCTTATATATCGATTAATGGATAACCTAATTGGAATCCCCGAAAGCTGACTGAGTCTGACCGGCTTCACTAAGAAAACAGCGCCTCAAGTCCACAAAAGTCTTCCTGGTCCGAGGCTCCCTTGGCTCGTAACAGGCTTTCGACCTCCGTGTGTGCCTTGATAGCCGAGATGTGGAGCGCTGTCCATCCATTGACCTCTCCGTCATTGATATCAGCGCCATGTTCCAGTAGAGACCTGACCACTTCGACATGTCCTCTTTCGGCAGCTACTTTCAATGGTGTTCTACCGTCCAGATCCTTCAAGTTCACATTGACTTTCGCCGCGAGCAAGAGACTAATGACTATTTCGTGTCCTTTCCAGGCTGCCCATAACAGAGGAGTCCGGCCAGTCTTATCCCTAGAGTCGGGAGCAACCGTATTCACATTAAGCAGTCGTCTCGCGATAGCTTCGTGCCCTAAACTTGCCGCCCATGATAGCGGTGTCCGACCATCTTTGTCTCTATGATTAGGATTGGCGCCTCCTTCCGTGACGAGAAGTTCGACAGCTGCTTCCTGACCTTCCTTGGCCGCCTGTAATAACGGCGTCCAGCCGGTAGTATCATGAGCATCCACGGTCTTAATAACGTCCTCCTCATCCAGTAGTACTTTTATCACACCATTGTGTCCATTTCGTGCAGCTCGCGATAGCGGAGTCTGGTCCCATGCATTCATCGACTTCGGGTCGGTACGACCTGTCTTCAGTAGCAGACCCACGACAGACACCCATCCTTCGTCTGCTGCCCATGCCAGCGGCGTCCAACCATCATTGTCCTTGGCATCCGGGTTGACTCTGTCTTTTGCGAGCAACAGCTCGACTACTGCTTCGTGTCCGCTTTCAGCCGCATAAGACAGGGGAGTCCGGTTGCATGCACACTTCAATTCCGGATCCGTTATATCGTTGCCTAGCAGTAGCTTGACGATAGCCTCGTGTCCGCTCTGAGCAGCATGCGACAGAGCCGTCCGACCATCCCTATCTTTTAAGTTGGGGTTCACGCCATGCTCGAGGAGCAGCTTAGCAACCCCCTCGTGCCCTTTCATGGAAGCCCACGAAAGAGCCGTCAGATCATGTAAATTTCTTGAGTTGGCATCAACGTTGCCACTGTTCAGCAGACACTTGACCACAGCCTCGTGCCCGTGTTCAGCGGCCCAGGACAGCGGCCTCCGACCGAAATTATCATTTGAGTCAGCTTCGACTCCGCTATCAAGAAGAAGTTCGACGATTGTCTTGAATCCGGCCTGGGATGCGTAGGACAATGGTGTTCGACTGACATTGTCTTTCGAATCGGCGTTTACATCGTTCTCTAGCAATAACTTCACCACGGCTTCATGCCCTCCTTGTGAAGCCCATGACAGTGGCGTCCGACCGTAGCTATCCACTGGATCTGAGGCGTGCCCACTACTAAGCAAAGCATTTGATGCTCGCTCGACCCCGAAATATGCGGCTAAGTGTAGCCCCGTCATACGCCTTGGCACTTCTTGGCTGCGACGTGCAAGCCATGCTTCTTGATGAGCTATCATCGCCTGGCTGGCTGCTTCGACCTTGACGCTATCCTGGAGAAAGTCTAAGACTGCGTCGTCCAATGACAGGGCCCTAGAAGCGTGGTATCCCCAATGCCGTGCTGCGTAGTCATAGAGCGGATATGATCGTAACCTCTCCTCGAATTCTTGGTCGGTTCGAGAAAACCCAGTTTCAAATGCACTGAATGATAACAAGGTGACGCATGTCGTTGTAATTTCAGCTTCCACCCTTTCAAACCAATCCCCCTGGGTCCGTTCGAGGTATTCCTGAAATGTATGGTGAACTAGCCGAATGATTCTACTTTCTTCGTCTACTGTGACTAGTCCAGCACATACCGAGACCATGGACTCTAGTTCAAGAAAGGATTCTGCATCGAATTCTGACGTGCCTACCTCAATAGCGATAGCATATTGTAGTTCTGCTGTAGTGAGCGGCCGTTTCGTCAATGCAATCCACGAAATCACCTGTTTGGCGAGGACTTTGTCGCTTTCGAACTGCCCATCGATCCGCGCGAGAGCGTCATGAAATACCTTATCGTATGCATTTGATCGCTTTGGTAGATGTTGCAGAGCGATTCGAATAGCTTTCGGTGACATCGTCCCAGCTAAGGAATCCATATATAATTGTGCGAGGAGGAACCTGATAAAGGTTAGCTGGGTTGGGTGATCATGCAAAGAGATCACATACATCCCATCCACTGCTTTGCCAATTTCGGCTTTGATTTCATTCTGCAGTGACTTGCTTCTCTGGAGCTGCGATAAATTTTCGTCTAGGTATTTTTCAACATCTTCCTTACTAGCTCGAATCTCTAATGACGCTTTGCCTTCGAATGCCTTAACAACCTCCGGAATGAATCTTGAAGTGGCAAAGATATTCACTTCAGTCTCTGTTTGAGGGCTAAGCCTTTCCAGGAATTTCATCCGGCATTTGGCTTGGCATTCATCCAATGCATCAACCACGATGAAAACCCTTGAATAGGAGGAAATGACGGAAGATAAGACTTTGGAGATCTCCTCCAGCGAGGGCGGCTTCCTTTTTGCCTTGCACCGGTTGAAAAGATCCATTACGTTGTCCGGAACAGATCCTTCTTTAACCAATTGCTTTGACAAATTTGCAAGTAGGTCTTCAGGCTTTTGATCCTGTACCTTGATGTCGCAGAACAAATATGCTATGCCTACATCGTTGTTATTCTGGAACGTGGTCTCGAGATCGTCGACTACGATTGCAGCGATAACTGTCTTCCCTGCTCCGGGGACGCCCCAACAGAATAGGGTCTCCTTCGGTTTCTGGACCCAGTCTTCAAATTCCTTCGATCTCAACAGCCATTCTCCAGTTCCAGCTTGCCTTCGTCGCAAAATATCATTCCGTTGCGTGGTGCAATCAATCGGGGAAAGCCAACCAAGGAGGGCTTGGTGCACTTCACGTTGGCTTTGATCATCTTGATGCTTTAGAAGCTTATAAACTCCACGCTTCGTATCCGATGTGATTTTACTAGCGACAACTAAGCAGCCTGAATACGTTTGATTGGGTTGATGTACCTGTTAAAACTTCCGTTAAAGGTGTTCAGGAAGCTAACATGTAAGGCTATGCGCGAACGAAGGTCTTTAACTTCGTCCGGGTCCCATGTAAATCTCTTCAATGTCCTTAGCGACTTGTCGCGCCAGCCAAATCGAGAGCTACTGGCTGCTAGATTACAGCCATGAATAGATTTTTGATTAGCAAGTTCGCTCAGAACCCCTTCGCATCCTTCAAGAATGGGCTGCAAGGCCGTCTGCTGCCAGTCCGTCAAACCTTCCCGAGATAGGACATTTTTGACATCCTGCAGGACGTTTGAGAGGCTATTAATCCTGTGGGATGTTCAACTTAAGCCTTGGTAGCATGGAGAGATGGCAATATCTTACTCCTCTTGTATCTCTCTAGGCTGCTTTGCAGCAGCTACAAGACGCTTGCGGAGGTCATTTATGATCTCGATTATCTTGATACCGTCGCTAACACTGAAGCCGAAGCTCATTGTGGTCCTGGAAGTCAGGTATCATTGTAGTCTAGATGGCAGATAGAATGATGTTGCAATTCCATGTTAAGACCATTAGTCTCTAGCGAGTTTGCTAAAGGTGGGTAATCAAGATATATGCAAAAGTCACTAGTGCCGTGAGAGGTAGTCTTCTTAGCAAGTGCCTGTTGGCTTTAAAATGGGGCTGAACATAAGGAGATTCATCATGTGCGAGAGCCCTGGCGATATAGACATATAAGAACCAGCCAGGTCTTGCTCTGCTAAGTATGCTCTCAACCTACAGAGATTGACACTATTAATCTTGATTCATGCCAAGAGTCTTGGCGACCCAAGATCTTAGCCCTGTAGAAGCCCCCCTATCGAGGGTGCCTAGACAACTGCGTTTCGGGCATAGATGATAGTGGGCCCCGAGCCTAATGACACTCCTTAAATGAGGCTTTTAGGCCCTGACCCCCTATAGATGGCCGCTAAAACATTGAGACTGGGGCGCCACACGCCCCTTGAGTCCTAGGCACGTTCTAGGGGGCAAGTAGCGCGTTAGGGTTAGGGTTTGCCACGAAAGGCTTCGCGCAAATCAAGAGTAATGGCCTTGATGTGCTCCGTTCGTGACAACGAGCAGTATCGGAGCCCGCGGTACGTCAACTCAAGATATACAATGCAATAAAGAAAGTTCCAGACGACCACAACACTTTAGCTGAAGAGTACATTGAGGATGCGAACTCGTTCCTCAGAAAATTTCGCGCAAGTGCGCTACTACTCTTGGATCCCCTGAACCTCAACCACCAAAGGATCGAGTCTAGCGAAATCACCCTTGCAATCAACAATCCCGCAGCTAATGCCTCAGTTCCTATACGCGTCATCACTGTAGTTACTGTGCTTTACGTTCCTGCAACTTTCACCTCCGTAAGTAAGGCAGTCAAGATTAGGAAAAGATTGTTGAAGCTAACACTTCACAGATTGTGTTCAATCTGCTCTATCCTGGCAAAGTTTTCCCGCTATTGCCACCTTCTGGTACAGCAAATGGAGAGACGGATTCAAAGCATAGACGAAAATGAGTAGCTGCTAAGCCGAAACAACTTGAGTGACAGTCCAAATTAGGGTTAGGGTTCGACGTGTATTGTCTGAGGACAATCCATCGATGTACGATATAGGTTGGAAGACTGCAATCGGTTTGTGATGCCAGAGTAGAAACAGTAAAGGTGTATTGGGGTACAAGTGTTCATGATGAGCCATCAATTTCCGCAAATAAAAGTCACCAACAGTCATTACACGCAATTAGAAATTGCGCTATTGCTGTACTGAGAGCTATTCCTAATGTCTGAAAGCTGTCGTCGTCTATGCACTTACACCACTTTGACACTATCATATGGTCCGTAATGCAGGTTTGCTCGAGCACGCGGATTTCGAGAACCTTGCAGTGGCTACGTGGCTATGACTTTGCGCTGTAATACATTGTTGAAGTTTTGCATGTTATCATGGAACTGTTCGTATCAAATCGTCCTATTGGCCTTCTCTTTTTCCACTATCACATATTCATGCCTACTAATAATATATCCAAAACACTGTTCTCTTTCCTTCCATACCGTCCTACTCAAGGCCTAACGCGTATCCAACCTTCTATTGACTCCTATCAACCACCACTTGTACAAGCATATGTACTCCTACTTCATTCTGCGATGTCAACCTGATGACTTGGCCATTAAATCGGCCCAAGCACGGTCAAGCATAGCTCTCAACTCTTTGTACGAGACAACGATTACGTTTTGCTCATCCCTTGTGGTCAAGGTAAGCTTCTCTTCAACTCCCACGTCTAATTTGTTGAGACAAGCAACAACATGACCCATGTCGATGACTGGATTTCCCTGAGTATCCTCGGAATGGAAGACATAATCCCGAAAGAGTGGAAGAATTGCACGAGATCCTTGGCTAGACCATTGGTTGTCTTTCTCGTATTCGGGCCTCTCGTTGAGGAAATTGAGTTTCGTCATTAGCCGGACGATTCGAGAGTTTTCGAGCTCCTTGTTGAGATAAGATTGGAGCTTATCGTCCACAGCAAGTGTGGCATCAAATTCTTTGATGATGTTTGTAGATATCTGACTCAAGAGTTGGTCGATGTCCTGATTGTTATCTGGTCTGTGATGATCTAGAAGCCATTGCACAATCGGGCGAAGAGTGATCTCATGTGAGTCAAGCGCTGGTGGCGCTCTCGTTTTGGGCTTCGAGCTGATAGCGAACATGAATTTGCCGAACTCGTAGAGATCCAATCTCTTCAATTCTTCAATGTCTCCGGTTTGGGGCTCCAGAATGTCTTTGATGGCACAGCCATTCAGTCGGATACGGTTCTCGTCAGTCACCAAGACCTTACTTGTGTCAATGAAACGAGCTGCTCGTGCCTTCGAGTGGATTTCTTTGAGGGCATTGGCAATCTGTATGAGGTACTTCCACAGGATTTCCCCTTTTATGGGAGGGTCGGCTGTCCGATTAGAGCGGCTAAAGTACTTCTCAGCGAACGTCTTGGATGCTGGATGATAGTCGGAAACGATGATGATAGAGTGGTCACCGAATTTTTCTGTTGAAAACGCCAAATGAAGTGAAACTACGCTACTGTTTCTTATTGTTGACCATATCTTCCTAATGTCCCAGACGGCTTGCTTGTTCATATCCGTTGCTTCCAAGTCTGGAAGACATTCTTGTCAGTCTCTGCATTTTCGTGGACAGGGTGCTTGGGTACGGACTATGAAAGCGCCTGAGGCAGTATGTTCTACCATCTTGCGCATGCACAGCTTTGTAAACAGTGCTAGTCGGATTGCCTCGGTTGTTCCACTCCAGCGGCGTCAAAGAATGGTAGGGGTCCACGTAAGGAAGTCGTGAAACATCTACACCGTTTCAATCAGCTTCCCTCAAAGTAGCCTTCGAAGAAGCTATGCGGTATCTGATCATACCCGAGAAGGTCCTCAGAGTTGCTTCGCTTTTGTCAACGAGCCTCCGCCGTAGGTCTTCGGGAATGAACAAATCTCTTCCATATTTCTGATTTGAACTGTTCTGTACTTCTAGAGGGGCATAGAGATGATGATTTAGCTGATTATAATGTCAGAGCGATCATAAATCCCAAGTCTGTAGAGTGTATCATACAATTTGATTGGAACTGTTGGTATTGGTAAAGTAGGCTGATTGGAATCCATTCGTATCTGCGGCGTAAAGACCAGCGTTTGTCTGAACATCAGATGGGTTGGGGGTAGGAGCAGCTGGTGTGGAGGTTGTGTAGGAATCGAATGGATTCGGCTGGGTATAGTCGGAGTTATTGTCATTCTGTTTAATCAAGTAAGCATTCCCCGTCCCCGAAGTAGTTTGCAAAAGAGCCAAATGTGAGTGAGTAGGGTGCATATCAAGAGCAGGCGACAAGCGACGATATGAAACAACAGCAGGGTCATGTAGCGTAAGAGTATCCGGAGATATTGCCGGCGTCGGGGCGCCAGGGTAAGATTGCGGAGCTTGAGGACTGTGATACCTGGAGGCCGGATGGCCATGTTGTTGACCTCTAGTTCCTCTTGCGGTATCATTGGCAGCATGATCCACATGCGTAGGCTCACCAGATCCTCGACTTGGCTGCCGTGAATGCATAGACTGGCCAAGATTCGAAGGTGTCGATGGAACACTTGAGTTACGGGAAGGATAGAATTCTGGAGCGAGAGGGCTGAAGGACTTCCGGTGGCCGAAACGTTTTATTGGCGTTCGTAAAGGATTCAACTCGCGATAACGGGATACCCCAGCGTCAACACTAAAAGATTTTCTATGCCCTAGAGCTTCTGCCGGTGTGAATAGATCTCCTTCGCTTGAAGAAGCCTGACTGTCATTAATCGCGCTAAGGGAGGTTTTCACGTGTCCGAATTTCGAGATTGGTGCTGAATGACAGCTTGGGCATGAAAATGGTGGATTATCTTTGGGGTTCACGGCTGAAGATTCCTGATCCACCATCATGGCTTCTGCCGCTGCATATGAGGGGTTTCTCACTGTTACCACGGGGCTCTCCTCTGCGGAGCGATTATCTTGCCTTTCTGGCAGTGGACCGCCATTGATTTTTAGGCCTCCTCCAACAACGCTTGATCGTGGTCTAACTCTTTCCATAAAGATTCGGGGTATTGCTGGCACTATTGGTAAGATTTGGTGCTGTGCAGGGTTCTTTGTGGAAGTAGCGTTTGTAGTCATGGGTGGATCCAGAGGAGGTGTCATCTGTGGCACTCCCAAGCGGAAAAAACCTCGATCCGCACTTGTGGTAGCAGAAGCTCGATCTCCTCCGACGTCCATGTTAAAATTCCCATGTCCTATGATCGAGGGATTGCTATGTCTCCTGGGCAGTGGTACACAAGATTGGGGTTGTTCGCAACAAATTCCCTTGTCCGTTTGGCCATTCAGCTGCTCGGAAAACATGTTTTGAGATTGAGGACTCGTAGCAATATTTGGTGTTGATGTCGGACGCTCGTTCTCAATAACACTTTGAGGATCGCTCACGCTCTCCAAGATGCCGGTCCGGCTTGCCTTGCTACGGCCGAGACCTCTATCTTTATCCATGCTGTGCACAGGGGGAATCCTGGGGCCACAATTGGTCGGAATCGTTGAGTCCTGCTGTTGGACTGTATTCATACTTGAGTCCTCATGATGAGCAGTGCTATCCCCGAGAGTATCTGAGGAATCCTGTTCCACGCTGTACGCATTTGAGGTCCGCGGGCATACATTGGCTGAGTTCGTGGAGTCTTGCTGTTGGACCCTATTCCTCTTGGAATCCTCACCATTATTCGTGACGGACTGGGGAACATCAGAGGAAGTTTTGGTTTCATCCTGCGCCAGACTCTGTGGTTGCTTTAGCGGACCTGCGGCGTTCGTGCGCGTGCTTAGTTCTTCAAGCGATTCGATATTGGATGCTTTGTCCTGCTCGCCGTCATGTGCAATTGGTGTCCTGAGGAGCCCAGCCGTAAGGGTCGGCGAGTCATAGTGTGGGAATCTATACCGAAGGTAAACCTTAAGATTATTGGTGCCAGTCTCACGAGCATTGAAGAAATCGTGCTACCCTCCTGCGACGTACTCTGTAGTTGATCTATTCGTCCGGAGTTATTTCTACCCATATTTCCGACCACTGGACGTAGAGCCAGGACCCTTGCTCCAGCTTCTCTGAGTATAAACGGTAGATGCAGGACGTGCGGAATCGAGAGCTGGCTATTCCACCTCAGGTTGCGCTCTGGGCGACCAGCTCTTTGCCTGCCTCAGGCCCCGTTGTTGTTGTATCGTCAACTCCTTTCCGTGGCTCCAGGTGGCTGATATAGCTGATGAAAACCACATCCAGTTACGTTCCTGGAGCTGTCGTGTTGCCTGAGGTGCGAAGTGGTACAGAAGATAAAGGAACGAGTATGGAATAATTTGCCAGAAAGAAAATAATTTGGAACTTACGGTAGTATAAGCTTGGGGAAGGAACTCCTGAGCTTCTGGAGATATCCAATCAGGCGCATGTGGATTATATGATTTCGAAGATAATGAGACGGATGAGGAAGCCGCGCTAGGAGCTGAAAGTGTTTAGCATCAAGATATTTGCCCATCATTGAGCTCGGATACCTGGTGTAAGGTTCCTGGGCTTGAATGGTGCAGCATTGGCAGCCTTCGGAGAAAGCCCAGGGGTCTTTGCTATAGTATTACTGCCGTTCACGGCAAGTGAAGAAGGTGTAAAGCTGGGAGAATCAACATTGAAGCGTTTCTTAATACTAATGTCCGGTAAGCCTTTGTCCTGATAAGGGAAGTAAGCTACACACTTTTCTGTATGATTTAAGGGCATTTGAGGCTTGACAGGATCGTGATTGAAGGCACAACCTTCAGTACCTAAATCAGCCTCCCAGGTTCTCACTTCTCATGTTCTGAAAGTAGGAATACCTTTATCTTCATAACGACAATGGCCATAGATGGTGACGTTCCTGCAGAGGGTGTCCTTTGCGTTCTCTTTTCCTCACCAACACTATCAGCAGGTAGACTTCCAGTACGAAGGCTTCCAGTGTGATTCTCTAGTAGTATTCGGTCCAGCTCTTACCGCGTCCCTTAGGTCTTGGAGAATTCCCTGCCCGCCGCGAATCCTCCGTATTGCCATTCATCAACGTTGCCATTCTTCCCCTCTTCGTACACTATCTTTCGGCCATATTGTTCGCAGTATATGAGAGTACTATAGAGACTTTTCAGCGAAAAACTGGAATCCTTCTAACATCCTCATACCTCATCCCAATGGAGCACCTGGCTCTGGGCTTGCTGTGCCTTGTGGATGAGTAGGGCGCGCAATGGGATCAAAATTCGAGAAAATAACGACGAGATGAGCGCAATGAATTGCGGAGATATTCAGGCTAGAAGCACATTCCCAGAAAATATACTCCACCAAGATAGAAAGCCTAAGTAAGCATAGCATATAATTGTGAGGCAGTCTTCCACAGTGGAGTGGAATAGACATGGCTGCGCCCGCGATTAATTCCGCATTTGGCGCTCGACCCATGATTCTGGTCCCTGGGCGAACACATTTCATTCCCACCACATAAACTCGAAACCATATATACCTACAATATGAAGTAGTTGGATCGCTAAATTCTGTCTTGACCTGAAGGTAAAAAACTACTCTGCACCTTTATTGGCACCAACATAGCCATGTCAAGTCAAGATTTCGACCCCGGGCAGCTTAATGAAAACCAGCAGCTCGCCCTTGGGACCTACACGGCAGTCACAAACCAGGAGCCTTCTGCCGCTATTCCATTATTGCAGAGATCTGAGTGGAACGTTGAGGTTCGAGTAACACGGTGATAGGATATGGGCATTGAGACTAACATGGGTATTAGATCGCTATTGCTAAATTCTTCGATGGCGAGGCTCCCGATCCAGTGGCGGAAGCTCGTGCTTCATTACAAGCCTCTCCTCCACCACAGTCCATGCGCCGTGAGACGCTCCTCAACGGTTCGTCATCATATCCTAGATCTCCCAGATCTACCCCACGAGAACCCGCACCTCGAATAGTGCCGCAACCCGAAAGCCAGCAGACCTACAAGCCTCCTTTCCTGCTTGCCGTCCTCTTCACCCCATTCAGTATCTTATATCGGGTATTTTCTTCATCATTCTCACTTTTCAAATACCTCTTTCCCTTCCTACCACGGCTGCTGCCAAGCTTATCCAACGGAGCTTCGCCTGCAAGATCACGAACCGGACGACGAGCTCTTAATCCACGAGATACAGCATCCAGATTTACTAGAGAATTTGAGGAAGAATATGGGAGTCATGATCTGCAGTTCTTTGAGGGAGGTTATGCTCAAGCCTATGACTTAGCAAAAAAGGAGTTGAAGTTCTTATTAGTAGTGCTCTTCTCACCCGAGCATGACGACACCTCTACATTCGTGCGGGAGACGCTCATATCGCAAGACACCATCGCGTTCATCAACGATCCCCAGAACAAAATCATACTGTGGGCGGGGAGCGTTCAAGATTCTGAAGCGTACCAAGTCTCCACTGCTCTCAACTGCAGCAAGTTCCCGTTCGCCGCGTTGGTCGTTCATACACCCCAGGACTCGTCGATGACAATGACGACCATAGCTCGAATCTCGGGCCTGCAACCGGCCTCGGCCTTTGTTGCCAAGCTGCGGACAGCCGTCAGCCAACATTCACAAGCGTTGGATCGCGTACGGGCGGAAAGGAACGAACAGCAAGCCACACGAAATCTAAGAGAAGAGCAAAATAGTGCTTATGAGCGATCACTAGCTCTAGATCGTGAACGTGCACGACAACGCCGCGAAGCTGAAGCTGCCCAGAGGCGAGCTGAGCAGGAAGCAAAAGCAAAAGCAGAGGCGGAAGAGAGAGAGGTGCAAAAGGCTGAGCAATGGAAGCTGTGGAGGGCCCACTCGATACCCAAAGAGCCTGGCCCCAATGTCAGGGACGTTACAAGGATCAGCATTCGGCTTACGACTGGAGAGAGAGTTATACGTAGATTTTCTGAGGATGCCGAGATGGAGGAGCTGTACGCTTTCGTCGAATGTTATGATGTCCTACAGGCTGGGGAGATCCCGTCCACAGTAGCAGAGCCTACAGACTATAAGCACAAATACAACTTTCGCCTTGTTTCACCTATGCCTCGGATGGTCTACGACGTTGAAAGTGGTGGAACTGTCGGCGGTAAAGTCGGCCGGAGCGGCAATCTAATCGTCGAACCGATTAGTGATGAAGACGATGAGGAATAGCTGTTCCCGGCGAATGGGGGATGGGTTGTACGATATACACAGGTTTGGCATTATCAAGGCGTTTAGCAAGCGAAGGGATTTCTCCATGGAAGTGACGAACGATAGGATACAGGATCAATATTGTACCGATAGATTAGATATCTGGTAAGTGAACGGCGCATCAGTCATCCATAGAGGATTTGGACCTATTACTGGCTGCATCAGAACCCCTCCTGTCCCGGGTTTTTGAACTCCCCTGATTTACATGACTCACGCCCCCTTCTCTTAACTAGATACGACTATTGGTATTTCTTCCACCTTGACTAATTTGGCACAAGCTACGCAGCTTTGTCCATTCGGTTCTTCTACCTGACCGCTAAAAGCTTTCGTCATAAGCCGCACGCCTGGCAATCTTCCAAAACATTGCATAAGAAGACAGCCATTGAGCAAGTAGGAACACTGGTTTAAACTGAGCATGCTTCATTTCAACCTAAAGTAGTGCAACACGGAATCCTCTATATAGGGTGCTAGTAAGATAATGCAATTCGCTATTGAGCAGCCCACGATGCTCAGGTCGAATCACTAAGCATAAGACTTTGGTAACACGTACAAGCTGACGTACGCTGTCAAGGGTGCGAAAAGTCTTCGAGATGAAGTTGGGGCTGTGCACTTGGCATCTCCTTCGAGTCTGAAAGAGGCGTCCGATAAATTCCAACGCAGAAGGATACTAACATATAATTGCAGTTCATCCCATGTTTGCACCAAAGAAATTACACTTTCAGTCTCAAGGGAACAAGATCTGCCCGTGCGCGCCTCTGTAAACGCCAACAATCACACGCCAAGAGCCGCCGCCAACACCCGTGAGGCTGAATAGGAGCTTAAGCTTCATTGCTGTCATTTGAAAACAGTAAAAACTCGACATATCAATTATGCATAGACGAATCTGGGGCTCCATCAGCAGGCGCCCAAGTAAGTCTTCTCACCGGTCGCTCCAAAGAGAAAGCAGTGCGGCTAATGCGTAAACAGATGGTGACTCTCAGAAAGCTATCCCCAATGGCGATTCGCCAGAAGCAAGCGTAGCTAGAGGAGTGGTCAGGACCCTTGGGCAGAGTTTTGGAGAAATCAAGCCCCATAATACTGACAATCTTAGTAGAGGTTGTTCTGCGAGTCTGGAGGGCCAAACAATTCTGTACGCTCTTATTACTGACTGCTACTGTTCGATTCGTGACTGACGCTTTGATAAGGGCGAAGAAGTCCTTCATCTACCTGTCATCGTCGAAGCAGCCGAATCGAGTCCAGCTGCCGCCACAGAAGCTTCTGTCCGGATACGCAAGTTCCTCGCGAAAGAGAATAATCAACGAGCTTACGTCCAATATAATGCAATCATGCTTGTGCGGATACTTGCGGATAACCCAGGGAAAAGCTTTACAAGGAATATAGATCAAAAATTTGTGAGCACGGTGAAAGAGCTGTTGCGAGAGGGTAAGGACATGAGCGTGCAGCAAATACTTAGGGAGACATTGGACAGTTTTGAAACGAACAAGGCGAATGATGAGACTTTGGCTGGCCTGAGAGACATGTGGATTAGGGAGAAAGCGAAGATAACGAAGAGAGGTGGTAGATTAGATGGGGGTGTATATGTATATATCCACAACACTCGTCCTACAATTACAATTACTAACGAAGTACAGCCACCACTACAGCCGAACATGATGGCTCCAGCACACAATCCGCAACAACAAAACTACTTCGCCCGAAATCATAAGCCACGCGGTCTCCCACCACCAGCCGAACTAGCACAAAGAATCGAAGAAGCCAAGACATCTGCCAAGTTGCTCTCACAAGTCGTCCAATCAACACCACCGGCTGAAGTCCTTGGTAATGAATTAATCAAAGAATTTGTAGAAAGATGCCAATCAGCTTCGAGATCAGTCCAAGGCTACATACACTCCGATAGTCCTCCTCCAGACGAAGACACCCTCTTGACCCTCATAGAAACCAACGATCAGCTAGCAACAGCACTGTCTAGACATCAGCGAGCCATGTTACAAGCACGGCGCGTCGGCGGCACTCCTTCACCCAATCCTCCACCAGGCCAGAGCGGACCGTTTGAAGTGCCAGCAAATCCACCACTCGGGCCACCGCCAGGACTCTCTCGGAAAGAGGCGCTACAGTCAACGGAGGAGCAGGACCCTTTTGGCGATCATAACGAATCTAACCGCCAAGAGGATGAAGTACAATCAGCACCTTTGAGGCCTCAGTATGGCCTGTCGCCGCCAAATTATGGAAAGGAGACGAGGGATAGGAACCAACCAGGAGTCTACCGTCCAGGATATCAGCCAACTACGAGCTATGGAAGTTCGCGAGCAGTTGCGACCAATAATGTTGCTATGCATGAAGAAGATAGAGAAGATGAAACAGAAGAGGAGGAGGTCAGGAAGCCCGTACAATATCGCTTCTAAGGTGCTGGCCTTGACAGGCATTTTTACGATCAGGTAGATGATACAAGACGAGATGACACGGATGGACATTGTTTGATGGTATCGCAAGCGTTCGTTCGATACCAATTTGTCTTTGGCGTTGACGCCCCGTCAGGAGATTTTGATTGCGGATGGGCCGTGCCTCGGAAGTGGACTACCGATGACGACCGGGCAGAGCTCGAATTCGCTACCTGGAGCTTATCGGAAGACCATACGGACTTGCTAGTATGAGCAGTAATATAATGTTACCCCAGATTGAAAGTCCATCTAGCGCCGCCCAATGCTGTATTCAGACATTTATACCATGCATAACAACACTTCTCCGTGAAACATGCATCAATCAAAGCTGCCCGCTCAGCCCAGTCCTGATCCCCACTTTCCGCCTCGCCAGCTTCGGCGCTGTCTTCCCCTTCGACGATCCCGCCATCGGATGTTCCTTCTCCCACTTCTCATCCTCAAGATACGCTTCGACAGCGCAATCAAGGTCATAGTCCGCTTGTTGCAAGTACAGAAGCGCAACATCGTATCTAAGGCTCATAGGAATGCTCGTCACATGATCAGCCCCTCTGGCTCTTGACCTGCACATAGAATGAAAGGGGAAATATGAATGTGTGGTACTCACTCAGCGACTTTACACGCAATCATCCACCTCCTAACTTTCGCTTTGCGAATTACCTCTTCTTCTCCTTCTAATGGTTCGGGGCTGAGGCTAACGCCTCCTTTGTAGAAATCGCCTGGTATGAGAATTGTACGCCTGGCAGCTAGCAAGTGGTCTGCGAATAAGCCATTCTTGCGTCTCAATGCGTCTTGTGGCACGCCGTAACGGAGGGAGAGCGAAGGTATGGTGTCTTGAGACGGATCTAGGAAGTGCAAGACATCTTCTGCTGGTTGCTCTATGGTATTCTTTTCTTTCGCAGGGGTGAGTGGGTTCAGGGTAGAGTACGGTGGTGGCTGGCTACCGTCCGATGACGGAGCGAGGGTCGTGTGAGCTGGTCTCGGAGAAGGAGGTGGCGAGTATGCAGGAGGGTCGCGGAAGTTCTGGAGTAGGGGAGATGGACCAGAAGATATCTGGCAGAAGGGACCTTGAAAGACGTCAGTACTGTATCGTCGAAACGGAGACGAGGACCTACAATATGATGCGAAACGAGGATTTTTCTATAAATGAATCAGCCCAGCTTTGAGCTCTTAGACTCGGATGATTTGCGTACCAATATACAGCTCCCACATATAACGCGACCACAGCAGCTCAGACGCTGATCCTGCGCTATGGGCTTCTCTGTTTTCTCATCGTACTGTGGCGTTATTGTAGAGAGCAGTGTCGCACAAGTACAGCACGCTTCACCTGCCATTGCCCAAGAGCCAGATAAGATCGCAATATGTGGTAGGATAGAATACGCGTTCTCAAAGAGCTGAACCAAGCACCAGCATGGGCAAAAAAATGTCAACTCCGGTCACATCAATATTCAATGACGCTTGCTCGGCATTTAGCTGGCTATGTCCGGTAGCGAATTAGCTAGCCGCGAAGAGACTAGCCTAGCCCACGCAATTTGCTTCTCTTGCTGAATCTTCGTTTGATCCCAGACCTTCAACCATCAACGTCAACAACACGCTCGAGGTATGTGCTATTCGGCCCTTTTACCCTGGAGAAACTGCAGCCATGCTGCATACATCGTCCATCTATCTAGATGGGCCAGCAACATGGGCTGAAGAACCCTTGACCCCAAGGGCACTCTTTGCGCTCACAGGCTAATATGGATCTCTTACTCCCTAAACAGATACCTCACCTCCTACCAACGAGTTGAGAATCTCACATCCGCCAACATGGTCAAAACAAGCGTTCTCAACGATGCGCTCAATGCCATCAACAATGCCGAGAAATCTGGCAAGCGCCAAGTGCTCATCCGCCCAAGCTCGAAAGTTATCGTGAAATTCCTACACTGCATGCAAAAACATGGTATGAATATCTCGAGCCACGTCACTATACCCTTCCTCCATTGCATACCCAAATGCCTTCGGGTTGATAACTAGGCAATGGTCTCAACTCTTTACAACACTTCACGACCTTTGCCCTTTAAGTTCCCGATATATCAACATCTGCGAAGATCTTACACGTGCTCTGAATTCGTCCGTGACGTTCAACGTTTAATCGATCGCAACATTGCTGACTCTTACTGTCTCATTATAGGCTATATTGGCGAATTCGAGGAAGTGGATGATCATCGATCAGGCAAAATTGTGATCCAGCTTAACGGACGGTACATTCTCCTCCATTCTAGAGCTGTCCTTGTTGGCTAATCCTATACCCAGTATCAACAAGACTGGTGTCATCTCCCCTCGATACAATGTACGGATAACGGATTTCGAAAAGTGGGTTGTCAAGCTGTTACCTTCACGTCAATTCGGATATATCGTCCTCACTACATCCTCCGGTATCATGGACCATGAAGAGGCTCGACGAAAGCACGTTGCTGGAAAGATCCTAGGGTAAGTCGTGTTCCCGCCTATGCACTGTTCAGATACTGACGTCGTTGTCCCAGTTTCTTCTACTAGATTGTTTGCGCTTCGGATAGGCTATCGATTCCGAGATATGCATGGCTTGTCGTAACAATCACCAGAGACAGAAGCAGCTAGATAATCCCAACATATGTGACAAATACTATGACAACTTCTGGCCCGTTTCCATATCTCGTGCCTCAATGGTTGGAGCACGCGAGCACACGTATCCTTCCCAGCCCATCCGTATTGTTCGGTCCCTACTGCGTGCTTTCTATTGAACTAAGGATTACCCAACCATCAAATGGGATAGTCATTCAATTTCTCTTACCGAAACCCCCACGATAATGCCGGTCTTTGCCGCACCCTGTAGGCGTGTTGTTCTTCAGAGGAACCATCACATGTTCCGCACAGACCTTATAGCTTGAAGAACTGCCGTGGCGGCGAAACTAATGCCCGAAATGGGGCCTTAACCGAGCTCCTTATCTAATCGGGCTCGCCAACTTCCAAGCGCGTCTTCGGCCGACATAGACGTCTGCCAACTTTCCACAGTAACCCCACGCATCTTACAGAACGACCTGCCACATACATGATTTTCTTCTTTTCTTTTCGCTTGGTACCAATGAATCCTACCAGTCAATCCAATTAGAATCTTAGTAATGCCTAATATTATTGAAGAAGCTGCAGAACTTCCTTCCTTAAAGCCCGTCTCCTCCAAGTGTAAGTTGGTTCCATAGCTGCTTTCTTTCAACAAGGCAGAAACATTTGGAGCACGAGCGTAACGATTCACATGCGCTTCTTCCACTGTCTCATGAAATTTATCACATCCTTTAACGCAGGCTCATATTCCATGCTGTCGCTGCTTGAAAGAATTGAAAATTCCATGGCGAGTTCCTTTGGATCCTTCCAAGGGCGATGCTCTCATTTTGAGCTGAGACATGTGTCTGCCTTTTGCATCCTACCTGAATAACATCCGTCGGAAGTTGAGGAAGACAGGAGCTAATGGAAGCTTCACAGCTGTCCTCATTGCGGAGCCAGAAAGTATATCCCCTGGCCTGAGTCCGAACATACCACCTACAGACAGGGTTCAATCCTCACGCAGCTCATTGTCCTCAAAACAATTTCACACCAATTCTTCGAGACGCTTGTCGGGGCGTCCTGCAATCAACACCGATAGTCCATCTCTTCAGTCAATTTCAAGCCTTAGCAGTGTGGGATCCACGTCAACGTTAGATCCACCTGACTATGGTGACAGAGACGGTGATGCAAAGCCTCATCATCATGTACGACCTCATGACCATGCGAGTCACATCATCTCACAAGTAGCAGAATGGCTTCATAACGAAAAGACCAAAAGGGCCGCACAGAAATCCAAGAGACATGGCGGACATGCAGGGCTTGCTCATGCAGCTGAAGCGACCAGAAATTTCGTAGATCAGATGCGTAGCGATGAATCTAAGCAGCATAGAGGCGGCCGTGGAAGGACCAGTTCCGACCTCTCGGAAGGGAGCTTGGCTCTGGAGAAGTTGGAGCAAATCCTGGCCAGGAGTATGGACCTAGATGGAGATGGAGCTGTCACACCGACTGAAGATAGGAGAGATTCTTATCTCCCCAGGCAGAAAAGTAAACGTCATGGATCCAAACGCATCCTTCGGAAGGCGTCCACAATAGGGCCATCTTCTGATACCGACTATCAAGAGCCGGATATTGATGTACCCTCAGCCGAGGTAATCCTTGATAACTCTAAAACTCTGGGCTATAGTGGTGGAGCTGCAAGCTCAGAAGCAGACTTCCTCAACCCCAAGAAACGAGTAGTCAAGGAAAGGGAAGCCTGGCTGCAATTCAAGCATGAGATCATGCGTCTAGCCCATACGTTACGCCTTAAAGGTTGGAGACGGCTGCCTCTTGAGCGCAGTGGAGACATGGACGTCGAGCGGCTGAGCGGTGCGCTGACGAATGCTGTCTATGTCGTCTCACCACCCTCAAACTTGTCACAAACACCATCGATCGCTGAGGATAGTGTAACCTCGATCATCCCAAGGAAGCCACCACCGTAGGCCTTTTCCCTTCTCCATGCTGAATTTGCTAATAGACCTGCAGCAAGCTCCTTCTAAGGATCTACGGGCCTCAAGTTGAACATCTCATTGATAGAGAGAGTGAGCTAGGAATACTCCGACGCCTTGCACGCAAGAAGATCGGTCCACGGTTGCTAGGTACATTCACTAATGGCAGATTCGAGCAATTCTTCCATGCGCGGACGCTTAGGGCAAAGGACCTTCGAATGCCGGAAACTTCTAGACACATTGCCAAACGTATGCGCGAACTTCATGATGGTATTGAGTTGCTCGAGGAAGAGCGAGACGAAGGTGCCTTCGTTTGGAGAAATTGGGACAAGTGGAAGGATAGATGTGAAGAGGTAATCTCGTATCTCGACGAACAGATCCTGAAGGGTAGACAAGGACCTTCCAAGTCTCGTTCTGACGAGTGGAAGAAACGTGGATTGGTTTGTGGAGTGGAATTTACTGTCTTTAGGCAAGTTGTTCGAAAGTATCGTGACTGGCTCTATGAGCGATATGGAGGGCCGGCCGGCATCAGACAGAAGTTGGTGTTTGCACATAATGATGTAAGTGAGATATCTGCGAAGAATTGGATTTAAGATGCTAATTATTTGGAGACGCAATATGGAAATCTCCTCCGACTCGAGCCAAGCGGAGAATCGCCTTTACTCCTTCCAGCCAACGAACACAAACAATTAGTAGTCATAGATTTCGAGTACGCCTCAGCCAATGTTCCGGGCCTAGAATTCGCAAACCACTTCACAGAGTGGTGCTACGATTACCACGAGCCCGTCCGTCCCTACGCCCTCCACGCCAGCCGCTACCCAACTCCCGAAGAACAACGCCGGTTCCTAAAAGCCTACATCCAGCACCGACCCCAACACGTCCGCTCTCCAACCACATCCTCAACACCCGGTCCCACATCCTCCATCTCCTCCTTCATGCTCGACAGCCGCGCCCCTCCCGCTCAAATAGCAGAAGAAGAACAACAGCGCGACGATTATTTAGAAAGCGAAATCAAGCGTCTCTCACACGAAACCCGTCTCTGGCGCGTAGCTAACTCAGCACAATGGGTAGCATGGGGAATTGTACAAGCCAAAGTCGCAGGCATGGACGAAGCCCTTGAAGCGAAGAAGAACGAGACTCCAAAATCCGAAGAAACTATTAATTTCGCACCTCAGGGCGACGAGGTTCATCTGGGCTCCGACCCGCTAAGTCCTGAAATGGTAGAAGTAGCTGAAGATGCGCACGATAAACGCCCCGAAGGAAGCGAAAGCTCAGTTGATGAAATCGTTGATGAAGAAGCAGAAGACGGATTTGATTATTTGGGGTATGCGCAGGAAAGAGCCATGTTTTTCTGGGGGGATGTGCTGCAACTGGGCTTGGTAAAGAGGGAGGAGTTGCCAGAGGATTTGTTGGAGAAGGTTAAGATTGTTGAGTACTAACTGATTGGTTGAACTTTAACGAACAGCGCTGCGATGAGCCTGGTACCTTTCTTTGTGTCGGTAGTCGGTCGAGTCCTTTTTGAAGTTGTATACCCTTTCCTGCTTTATCTTCTAGCGGTGGCATGCGTATCTTATTTCCATAGAACGTTAATTATACAGGCAAGGCAACAAGAGATGAAAAACCAACCGACATCCACAAGTCTCCCTCTCTCTCTACTCATGATCTATCTCACCCGTGCTCACACACCACCCTACATACCTCCACTCCCCACCATCCACTCTACCTCACCTCACCAAAGGCTTTCATTTGGTATTGTACCACCGTTCTCCAGATGAAATGATGTGGTATGAAATGAATAGGGAGGTTTGAAGGAAAGATGGGGTCGAAGGGGGGGGTGAGGAGCATCGGGTTGCGGAGGGGAGGTAGGTGGATAGATCGGGGAGGGGTGGGAAGGGGGGGATAGGGAGAGGGGAAAGGGGTAACGAAGTGCGACTTGTTGATTGTTGTTAGCTGCAGCGAAAAGGACGCAAGCAAGTGCGTTTGGATGCGGTAATTATCATCCATCAGCCCACAGTAGCGGAATTCAAGTTTAGTAGAATATATACGTGTGTACATATTCGTTAATCACGTTCACTATTCATCATACTCACCTTTCAAGGGGCATTGTTTACTTGCATCAGTCTCCCCCCACCGCCCCTCCATCCCCCCAAAGATACCTATCATCCCGCCCTAAACACCCCTCATACCAACCCCACCTTGTCAACAAATCCGCACCCCACACCACTCCAACCCCCCACCTCTCACATCGGCTCTCCTCCCCCAATACAACAACACCAACTCCCTCACAAACAGTCTATCGCTTTCACTCCATATATCGAGGCCCATGCGAGACATATCTTCCGCATTGATAGGGATAGTGGGTTTTTCCTCCGGCGGGGTGGAAGATTTAAGTAGAGGGTCGGTATCTTGGTTGTTGGTATCTTCTTCGTCGGGATTCCTTTGAGGTGGTGGTGCTGTGGTAGGGGAGGAAGGGGGTTCATAATCGGAATCAGAGGCATCGATAAGATCGGCGAGGGTTTTAAGAATCAGTGTCGTTAGGCGGTGGAAGTATGCGATAATTCTCATTTCCAAGCCCAGTCCCTGATGGTCCGCAGTAAATTCCATCGCTGGGCTTCTACCACTCGACCTCGGTCTTGTGGGCGGGCTGTCACTGTAGGAAGATTCGAAATGTCGCAGTAGAGCGGCGTCGTATTCTTCTTCTTCGTTGAGATCGGTGCGTTTCTCGCCTGCTGACGCCCACCACATGAAACTGTTGTAGGCGAGTGCGGACCAGGATTGCGGCTCTACTAGCTCGGTGTCGAGGGTAGATGATGCGTCATCGTAGGTTTCTTGGTCGTTTTCGAGACGAAGGGATGATGGGGCTGGGGAGCGGGATGTGTGTGCTGACTGGGGCAGATTAGAGCGGTGAAGCTCGCGACGGAGGGTTCGGTAACGACGGAGGTCGCGTTGGGTTGCTTTTATCTCTGTTCCTTTCTTTACTTCGAGACGGGGCCAATGCTTCTCTTTGGCGTCTTTGGTATAGGCGGGTGGCATGGTAATGACAGTGTCGTAGAGATGGGGTTTGAGTGCGAGGATGTCATCGGTTGTATTTGCTACCCAGCCGTAACCCATACCCTCATCTGTGACGCTAGAGTTGGGTGGCTGGTCTCGAGAGACGACTGCGAGGATGGGCATGTCGTGGACGCCGACTGCGAAGAGGGGTGGAAGCCGGGTGGGGAGGGGTTCTAGAGGGAGGAGGTCGCAGACCGAGGACGGAATGCCCGATAGGATGGATATATCATACACTGAAGAGCCCATGTTAGTACCCAGCTTGTGATATCTTGTAAGCTGCCTACCAAAATTACAAGCTTGCTCAACTGGTGCCTGACCAACGAGCAAGACTCTCTGCCGTAAGAGCGCCGCCTTATATATAGGAAACACAAGAGGGCCAAATGTATCTAGGAAACTTGGTAAAGACAGGGCCGGATGGTAAGGATCTAACGATTGTCCTAGTGGTGCGAGCGCCGAAGCAGAAGTGACTGCGCGTTTGCGCATTCGCGCCTTTCCGTTAGGAGAAGGCCTACCCTGTCTTGGTGTCGCCTTGTCAGCCGATGAAGACTCGGTATTGATTGGTTCTCCCTGAGAATCATCTTCGTCGTGTAATTTATGTGTGTTCCAGAACTCCTCCAGCAGCTCGGTCTTCTTCGGGTCCTTTGAGAGCTTCCTAGCACATCGTCAGCACCATATGTCAACCCAACACAGCTCTCATCACTCACTTGGCCAGCTCCTTCAATCCCACAGCATGTTTCCAGCTCTTTCCCAACCGGCCATAGCTCAATGGCACCAGAGCACCCACGGCAAGCATAAGCGCATTTCGGTCGGACTCTTCGGCAGGCTCGTTGATGAAGGCGCTGATGCCCGCGTAGTCGTCATCATGAACGAAGTATCTTGAAATTTGTCAGAGTTTGTGTTGAATACGTAGAAGGGGCTCGTACATGAGATCTTCCTCGACGTTGTGTAGTCCAGATGGAAGGCTCTTGTATTCGACGCTCTCATTGAGCTCTACTGACTCAACTGTTAGCAGCAATAATGTACTCATTATGTCGATTTACGTACACCCAGGTATTGATTGCTTCCAAGCTATTGTATATCTAGGATTTTCTTAGCCATATTGAAATTGCGATCGATCCGTATAAGCTTACCCAGCCTTGACGTCAAAGAGAATGAGGAAGACCGCTGTGACGGAGGGCAAATCCTCACTACCGCCATTGGGCAGGTCAAGATGCAGGGATTGTCCTCGGCGTCGTCTCACTGTTGACATGGTGAACGTGGTATCGCAGAAAAGATTAATCATGCTCTGAAGTTGCTGCATGACGCCTGCTAAATTTAGCGGCGGGGGGGCGGTTTGCGGGGTGCGTTTGAGGCGGTTCGGGCGCTGGTAAGGCCTCAGTGCCCTGCCTGGTGGGGCCGATTCAAGCAGTCTGTTACATAGTAGGCAGGTATGGTCGAATTGTAAAACTTTAAGCAATTGAATTACCAGTCCATTCCTCTCCATTTTCTATCTCTACCTAACTTTGTTCCATGATTAACAACCATTTGTCCACCAGGGGCCTCCCAGTCCAACACCCCATTAATGCAATTAAGATTATGAAAGGGGGATATGTAACGCCGGAAAATTGGAATATCGCCATCACCTAGTGGTATCGTAAGGACTGTGGAACCCCAAGCCATGTATCCTACCGGAGTCATTCTTCTTCGTAAGGAGCGTGTCATCGTTGAGGCCAGTTATGCATTTCATACATTTATTAAATAAACCGAAAGGACCGAGATGGTGAAGTCCGGGTTTCATTAAGCCAATGCCATAAAGGCCGCAAGACCAGCAAAAGCAGCAGCAGCAATTGGTCCGTTCGTCGCGGCTGCACCTTTGAATGGTACGATGGGGCTGGTGGCCACTATTGATGAGCTTGGTGCAGAGGCACTTGGTGCAGAGGCCGTTACAGAGACGTAAGGAGCGGAAGGCAGGACCTCTGGCTGACCTTCCGGAGCCTCAGAAACGACTGGAACCGGAACAGAGAGAGTTGTTGCAACTTCTGATTCCACGGGAGATGTCTCGATCTCTGTCTCTGTCTGAGCTGTCTCAGTCTCTACCTCCGTGACGACTGGCGAGGATTTAGTCGTCACGATGACTGTGGGACTTTGTACTATTGTCGACTGGACCGTGACTGGTACAATTACTGCAGTAGTCAAGGTGATTGGGGACGCTTGTGTAACAGGAATTGTTGTAAGGATCGTCGAGAGAGACGTTGTTGTAATCGTGTTGGTCAGAGTCTTCGAACTTGTTATCACCGAACTCTCTGAAGTTATAAGTGTGACGGTGACTGTCAGATGGTCAGTTTGATATCTTTACGAGTTCTTTCAGAGGTACATACCTGGGCAGGTAGTAGTCACGATGGTCAAAGTCGTGACAATTGACTTCGTTATTGGAGTTGTCACGGTCTGAACGATCTCAGATGTCTGGGTTTCTGTTTCAACAATTTCGGTGGTCTGCGTAACTTCTGCAGTCTGTGTCTCGGTCTCTACGACCTCCGTTGACTGTGTAATTTCAGCTGTAAGGGTCTCCGTTTCCACAACCTCACTCGATTGCGTGACTTCTGCAGTCTGTGTCTGCACAATCTCGGTCGTCTTCACCACGGGTATTGTAACAGTCGAAGTAATCTCGATAGTCGAGGTTTGTGTCACAGGCACTGTGATCTTCGAACTCTTTGTAGTGATGACGGTGGTTGTTACGGGGCACGTTGTCGTGGTGATGACAATGGTAGACTAGCGGAATTCATCAGTATCATTTTACTTCAGTACGTTCTGTCTTGTTGGCAATCATACCGTTGTAAAGCTAGTAATTTGGGAGGTCTGAGTGACCGGTACTACAGGCGTTGTCTCAATTTCCGATGTCTTAACGACAGTCGACTGCACAAATATCAGCTCAAACATGTCTGTACATGAGGAGGAGCACGTACATTGGGGAAGACGGGTGGAGGGACCACAGTGGGAACAGAGGTGACTGGCGGAGCAGTGCCGGTAGGTGGAGGAGGCGGAGGAGGAATAGAGCTGGGCTTCTGAGTAGGACAACCATATTTGCATGAAGTGACGGTGATTGTCGACGTGGTGAGGTGGGTGGAGATTGAGGTAACCGATCCATGCTTGTAGGTTGAGGTTACCGGCTGAGAGCTAGTCAGAGAGAAGTCATTGCAGAAGGGGACGGCAGCTGTACGCAGGTCGTAACGGTAGTGAAGGTAGTCATCGACACGACCGACTCAGCAGGCGTCCTTGCAAATGTCAGTCTTCTTTTGCCCCGCGACGATGTTGAGTAGCAGCCTACGTAGAATTCCAAGCAGGGTACCACCTCTGCTGTAAGCCATTATTGGCGGCAGCTAGCCCAGCCAGAGCAGAAAGAACGAGTGTGTACTTCATCATGAATTACGATGAAGAAGGTACAAAGAGAGAACTTGTGGTAGCTGAGAAGTGAAGTCTCTCGTCAAACGAAGGGACTAGAGCGAGAGTTGTAGAAAGAACCGTAGCGAGCGAGTTCTTCCCAAGAAATGCTGAGCTGTACTGGGCAGTGCTATGAGATAAAAGAAGAAATTGGTGGGAGGCTGGAAGATAAAAGCATGGCTGCATGGGTCCACAAGCACGCAGCCAGGCATGGAGCACAGGATTGTGGCCAAAGACGTCAGAGCGGTACCGGTCCTATGATCTGCTCGTATTACCAAGGCCTCAGGGTGATGCTGCCTTGCCTAGTGGCATCTTGCCATTTCGCCTTGAGAGTGAATTGTAAAAAGCTCGTAAACATGCTGTGTGTATTCTTACTACCTATTACTAGGAATTACCTAGCGTTGCTGGTAATCTGCAGGTTCCCACTTAGCTCGGAACAACAATTGGTAGACGCGCAAGCAGGGTCCCGTCGCGAAGGCCAGACCAGGGTCGACATGCTCGTCAGATCCATTATTCGCGCATGGGATTGACATGGCTGGTAACGAAACAATACTGTCACAATTGAAAAGAGAATCTGGAGTATAGGTATAGCAAGAGAACCATGAAGCGGTGTAGGAAAGGAAGAGCATCCCCTTGAGGACCGTTGGGCGTCCGTTGACGGCGAATTGTTGACGGCGAATTGTTGACGGCGAATGCTTTCCTTAGTACTACTGTTGATCTCTAGGTCTTCGTGTATGATTTTAGCATCCAGCATCAAGGTCGATCCCAGACCAATGGCAAGCTGGCGTGGATAGAAGTATGCAAGGAGCTTGACGCTTACCATGGTAGCCTTGCAGGGTTTTGTGGGGTTGGGGCGGGACCCCGCCATCGCCTTTACCTGACCGTGGGTTATGCTTACCGTATACCGGGCCACAGCGGAAGGGGATATGCTCGCCCATGGGAACACGATCTGGGGCTCAGATGACTGATCTGCTGGTACAAGTTGTGTAATCGTTGTGCTTCTCTCGAGCGCATGTAACGTTACATGCGCACCAGAGTCCTCTTGAGTGCCGCGATTGACAGGCATAAATACAGAAATCTTGTTTACCAGCCTTTGAGATCATCATCCGCTAATGGCAATCTAGCCAGCCGTTACGTGTAGCGATCGGCAAGCGTGGCTAGTTGCCGTCGTCCGGTTCGCGGTGATATTGCAGAAATAGAACTGATAAATGTTGGCAGTGCCCAACCGCACAATAGGGAGGGCAAAGAACAGGTAGAGTGTCACCAGTCTTGTCCGCCTTGTCGGAATTTTCGGTTCGGGAATCTCACCTTTCGAGTGGGCACAGGCCCCGAAGAGTGGTGTGGGGCTCTTGCTGGCCTGCATAACCAACCGTCCCCACAAAATCGGGTGGGACGTAAAATCACGCGGCACTGCGGACCACCTCGCTTGCTCCAATCCTTCTCACGAAGGCTGGGGTAGTTCCAGTCAGCATTATGCCGCAGATTCCATGTACCTCGTATTGCGCTCTTCTAGGCGTATGTAACTAACCAGTAGTCTTTCACCATAGAGTACCTTAGACATATCCACATCTGGAACCAAACGAAGCATGCTCACCTTCAGATGGACTGTAGTATAGCACGCCATCAGTCATCACTATCTTCATCCGATCCACTGTTCCAACCCTCTTCATAGGCTTCGCTGATCTCGCCAAGCCCATTCGAAAGTGTTTCGCGCTCATCGAGGCCGACCATCCTAGTGGCAAGCTTCTGTAAAGCCTTAACACGCTTCGAAATGTCGGTTGTGGTGGACAAGGAGGTGTGTACGGCAACCTTTGCTAGATTTGGCCGCAATGAGAATATCCTGGGGAAGCTATCAAGAAGAGGAAATTCTAGCGAAGAATGGTACCTGCAGTAATAAGCATCTTTGCATGTATCACAACCTGCTTTTTCAGAAATGGAATGATCGTCGCGCAACGAACCTTTCAACAACAGACAAGCCAGCGAGGCGTCTCCGTTTCCTGGCATAAGTGATCTCATCTTCGTCTAGCTCTTGATCTCTCGCTTCCTGAAGCGCTCCTCTCGTATTCTCGACTGCACCAAAGGTGTGATCTGATGTGTCATGCTCACTAGCATACAAAGACCCGCGATTTCCGTTAGACAAGTTCATGTCCAAATTTGAAGTAATTAGTTCCATGTCGTCTTCCTTGATCATTGCATGCATAGTATTCGATGGTGCTCTGTCATCGTGGCTTGCGTTCCCATTCACCGTTCTAGGTAGCTCCGTTTCCGGATCGAGGATTGTGCATTGAAGCTGGGCTATACGTTGATTGCCATTGACATTCAAAGCAGCCTCGATATCGCCGAGTAACCCACGTCTTTGTTCATCGGGCCTCAGTCTTGAGGGTAGCGTCATGCTTTCCAATGCCATCGATAGCAGGGCAGAGATTTGCCACTGCGAGTCTCGATTGAGATGCACATATTCCGGTAACTGTGTGGTTGGCACTGACAGAGGCACGTATAAAGAGGCATTCCCCGCCATCTCATTAATCATCCTTGCCGCATTGATAGTCCTCAGCAATTGCTTAGCCTTTTGGCCTCTGCCCTGCTCCTCTTCGATTCCCCAGGTCCATATCGGCATCTTACCATACTCATCTCGTAGCTTTTCCACGTATCTTGACGCAAAGCCCCCCCATGCATCGTCGCCGCTGGTAAACACCTGCATACCCTGCATCTGGTCGCATTCCTCCGCCCAAACTCTGACATCGCGGTCAAGTAGATCATTGTCTGTATCCGTGCTCACAAAAAGCTCTTCTCCGTTTTCCCATTTCTCGAAGGGCATAAGCGTGGAATTGAGCTCGTAGTCATTGATCTGTACAACTGAGCGAGGGTGATAGAAGACGCGATTAAAGTCGGACCAGTAGCGGACTGTTTGTGTACTCAGAGCCTGCGGATTCGGATTGCCTTCATCGAGACTGCGTTGATAGTCGGATTGTGATATCTTAGGGTCTGCATGTAGGACTACATTGCCATCCCTATACTACCAAGGGTCTTGTCAACGTAGGCTCCATTGGAAACGTTAGCATGACTGTGCGATCATACCAAATGCCTTTTGCACCTTCAGCCCCCTGCTCATCGTCCAGCTGCTGCTGATCATAGAGACCACCCCACTTCCTCAGGCCTCCAAAACCACCCTTGAGATCATATATGAGTGTTCTGGGTGTGAATGTCTCTTCACCACGGGCTCCAACGCCGGGGCGGAAGTGGACATCATGATCAACAGGTGATGGAGCTTGCGCACTATCGTAGGTGAAGTAGGATTCCTGTCAATGATGGTAAACGGTGTTAGTCATTCCTGACGCCAACGTATGGTGGGGGGGAAAAGACGCTATCATTGACAGTAGAGGGGATGTACCTGTGTGTTCCAGAAGTGTGTGGCAAGATGATTGGCGCGATGGCCTAGCTGGAGCGTCAGAATCTCGTGCATGATCTGTGAGACATGAAGCTGAAGATGCGTGGGGAATCATTGAGGTTTAAGGCTAGGAGATCAGGTGGAAAATGCAATGACTTATCTACCAGCCTGTGGCAAAAGATGGAACAGGTCGGTAATACGAAGCTAGAGCTATGTTGTAGACGGCATTCAAGCGATATATGCTCTAATCAAACATTTCTATACAAACGGCACACATGTCTAGTCTACTATTTTACAGTTCCGATTTTCCTTCCTCCTTCCCCTTTTCTTTACCCTTCCCTTTCGACTTACCTTTTCCCTTGGAATTCATCTTTTTGGTCGCCTTGGGCTTAGCGCTCTTCTTCGTCTTCTCAGCTTTCGACTTCTGCTCGGCCATTGCCTCATCGATCTCTTCTTGCGTTACCTTATACCCATCTTCCATCTCGTCATCTAGCGGTCCTGTTGTCCCCTCAGGTGCGTCACCTGACTCCACCGTACTTGAGGCCGTGGCAGTCGCTTTAGTCGACTTGGTCTTCGCGAAATTGCTGGTCGTGAGCTTCTGTTGCTTTGACATTTTCAATGATTTAGTCAGAAGAGCCATTACTGCATCGTTAATCTCTTGCGACTTTGCAGATAGCTCGGATGAGAAGACCGCGGGCTCATCAGTCGGACCCAGCTTGTTTTGCGCAGCTTCGATCTCATCGAGCCACATTTGGATGGACATTTTCTTCTCTAGGAAGGCGTCAAGGTCCTCTTGAGAATATGATGGCACAGGCATGTCTTCCACCTTTGGAGTCGCCGACTTTGTGGAACTCGTGGTGGATGGGTCGTCATCAAGCTCCGCGAAATCATCAGATGCAGTGGGCGCCGCAGTGGTTTGTGACTGTGACTCTGATGCTTTTGATGCTGCTTCCACCTCCGCTAACATCTGCGCCTCTCGTTGCTGTTTGACTACACTCGCCATAGTGTCAGCCTGGTGAAGGGCATCTTTTAGTTTTTGTATTTCATCGGGACGTGTCTTTGCCTCGCCCTTTCGCTTCTGAATTGGTTCAACAAGCCCACGAAGCTCGTCTAGCCGTGCTTTCAAGACTTCCCGACCTGCCTCCGCGCCATCTCCATACAACCATATGCTGGCGTCATTTGATTTTGTCTCGATCTCCTCGCGCAGTGCCGTGGTTGACGCTACGATAAAGTCTTCATCCTCTAGGATGTCTCTAATTTCGTAAGTATATCCTTCAAGGTTGTTCAACGTCTCCTCTCGCAGAACTCGCGATCGATCTGATTTATCAAAGGCAGTCAACCTCTTCTTCATCCGTTGAATGTCATCAGATGTGACGCCAGGAGTTCCCGCCGCTTCCGTCTTGAACGCCACATAAATAGTTTCCGTCTTCTTCTTAGGCTCTTTCACGGGATCGTCCTTTGCAGTATCAGAAGCTTTACTTCCGGCGATGGATGTCTTACTTTCTGCGGTAGATGAAGGGGTAGACGTCTCCGATTCTACATCTGACGCTGGATTTTGGGGTTCGATATCTTCTTTTAGAGGTTCTTGGTCACCCTTCCTCGAACCGAAGCCAAATAGATCCTTCATGCCCTCGACCATGCCACCTTTCTTTTCTTCTATGACCTCACAACTGACAGATCCACTAACGACTTCGGGGAGTCCATCGATCGGACTTAATCTAATGCCAAATTTCACACTGATGTCACTCACTGCGCACCCAAATTTATCTGTCAAAACTTTGAAAGATTCAGTTAAATTTTGTGTCTTCGTAGTTGAGACTGGTAGCTCAGATGACGGAGATGAAAGCTCCTGGAACAGATGGAAGGTGAAGTCTTCTGTCGCTTTGACCGAAACTTGCTTCTCGGCCCCTACTTGCGAAGTTGGGACGAATAATCTTTGCCGTTTGTCTTTGCCATCTAGAGACCATGACACAGAGATAGGGTACACTGCGCTATCCGCAGCTCTGATTTCTTTGACGCGGAAACTTGGGCTTATAGCTGCAGCCTTGAAACCTGCTCCAAAGACAGCAGCTTCGTCCGAATTTACATTTGTCCTAATCTTCTCCGCATCCTGGATGGTGGCCTCCAATGTTTTCTGGACAAAGGGTGTTCGGACGGCGCCACCGTGTAATATGACAGACTCGAGATCAGCAAGTGACAGCTTTGCAGACTCCAGCGCTGCTTCAAGGGGCTCCTGGACTCGGTGAAGGAATGATGAGGCGAGCGTTTCATATTCAGCGCGGGAGAGCTTATATTTGAAAGTAAAATCTTCGTGGTATAGCCCCTCGAAACTCGATGAAGTCTCAGTGTTCGCACTCAGCACTTGTCGTATTCTCTCCGCCTCTTTCCACAATTTCGCCATTGTCCGGCCGTGCGACTTAACGTCCTTCGATTCCACCCCTACGGCTTTCATGGCCTTTGAACCAGTGATCTTCTCGACCATATCGTCTAGGATGACTCTGTTGAGCGAGTCTCCTCCCAAAGTCTTATCCCAGCTTGTACCAAGCACCTGCACTTCCTGTATAGTCTTGTTGAATTTGCCCACGTCCTTCACGGATCTGCCCTGGAACCGGAGTACCGTGGCGGTGGTAGACCCTGCTCCCATGTCGTACACCAGGTGTATTTCCGGCTTGCCTCCAGAATTTACAGTTTGGAATGTTCTTGAAGTGGCATAGTTCAATCCAACTGCCAGGCCATCGCTGATTAAGGATAGGACTCGGAGGCCTGCAAGATCTGCCGCTAGGCTGACTGCTTTTCTCTCTTCTACGGTGTAGAATGGCGGTATAGTAATCACAGTGTCTTTTATGTTTGAGCCCTTACCAGCCATAGCCTCCGCGTTTCCTTTGATGTTCTTCAATTCCATAGCCAGGAGTTCTTCGACCGACCAAGGCGCCTCTCTTAGGACAAAGCTGTCACTCTTGAACCCAATCCTGCCCGTTCCCTCCGGCCACTCCACCACCGGCAGCTCTGGATGAGTCGCTTCATACTCCAGAAGAGTCTCATTACCAAGCTTCAGACCAAGGAGTGTTTTGAGATTAGGATATACATCGCTAGGGTATCTAGCGGAGAGGGCCATCGCATCTCCACCGTAGACTCGTTCAGGGAAGACATCAGACTCCTCAGTATCCACCAATCTCCTCTCAGTCTTAAAAGCAACAGCTGCGATTTCTTTCCTTTTCGAATCCTTCGTCAAGACAATGTCGAGCGGTATGCCTGGCTTAACAAGGGCAGCCTTGATGTATTCGGTGCCCAGATCGATACCCAGCACTGCTGAAGCTGCCGAAGCTGTAGAAGCAAAAAGCAATAACAATGACAGCAAAATTGAGAGGCTTGAAGGCCGTCGTCTGCCATGGGGAGGCATTGTGAAAAGACAGTAAGCAGGAGGCACGAGTAATGAAAGTGGCTTCTAGATTCAAGTACAGGTTCGCAAAGATTCGAGATTCATTACATGGGAGACACAAAACATGAGAGAAAGAGGATGGAAAGGCTTCTCTGTTGTCATAAAGCTCACATGAAACAATTGGACACGAATATCACATGCTTCCTTCTGGCCAGGGTGGCATTTCCCAATTCCGCCCAAAAAATCAGCCTTGCAAGGCGCGGCAAGAAGAGGCGAGCCCATCAATCCCGCAACTCCCATCATTTTCCCCCACCCAATCCACACCATCTATATATATACAATGGTAGTCACCACCATCTACGTGACCAGGCACGGAGTAAGTCCCCTCTTGCTCCCCCTGGTTCCCCTCTCGATATCCGGCCCTCACACCACCACCACTTAGTTCCGGGGCAATTGGACCATCGATCACCAGACGGGCACCTATGCAACCACCACTCCTAGTCCTACAGGAATACCATCAGACCCTCCCCTAGCCGGCTATGGGGTTCTTCAATCGCAGCAATTAGCCAGCGCGCTTTCTGAAATCAAAGACCCGCCGATTACGCGTATATACAGCAGTCCGTTCTACCGATGTTTACAGACAATACAACCCTTTGCAGAGAGGAGCAGGATAAGAGAGATACGCGGTGACAATGGCTTAGGGCATGTGGTCCTCTTCCCTCTAATACAATTTCACTGCTAACAGGTTTATACAGTGAATGGTACGGCCTCGCCCGCTGGGACCACCCCTCCCCTGCGATCCCATCCCGCCTCCACGAACTCTTCCCCGCCTACTCCCTCGCCTATAAACCCAGCATCGTACCTTCCAAATCTGGAGAATCAATCTCCGACCTGCATAATCGAATTGCCTACGCCCTTCACTACATCATACACCACGCCGACGCCGAGGACGCCGCTACGCGCAAGTCCGCATCGCAGCTTCCAGGGATGAAAGGATGCGATGATGGGATGGGACCGCGGACGGCGATTCTGATATGCTCGCATGCGGCGTCGATGATTGCGATTGGGAGGGTATTAACGGGGATGATGCCGGATGATTTAGGGGAAGATGATTTCAAGACGTATACCTGTGGGATTAGCAAATTTGAGCGAAGACGTTTGAAGGTTCCGGAAGGGGAGGGCCTGATAGAGAGGCCAGGGACTTTTATAGCGGGAAGGGAGCTGGAGACGCCTAATGTGAATTGGAGAAATGGGAGAGGCGTGCTGGGTGGTTGGAATTGTGTGCTGAATGGTGATTGCTCACACCTGGACGGGGGCGAGGAGAGAGGCTGGTGAGTCCCCCCTTTTTCCTTGTGTTGTAGGCGTTATCTTCTGATCAACTGCAGGAGTTTCAAAGAAGCGCCGCAGGAGTTTTGAAACGCACAGCCTATTGACAGCACCGTTCTAATACTGTTTCTTAGGCATTTCCAGGGGGACGAGGCGTTTCATTCCGGTGACTTCATCGATAAAGCAGGGAGCGAGCCGCAAGGCGACGACAGTAACGAACAGAAGCAGACATCGAAGCTTTGAATGCTTGGGTCGCTACTATATATAGCATATATTGTATACCTCTCTATACCCCTAGAACGAAGCATATCAGCAAGAACCAGAGACCAAGCTATCATGCAATTGCCAGTCTGGTAAACCAGGAGCCGTCATTGGTATCTACAAACCATTATCAAAAGACACAATCTTTGCCAGGGTCATGTTTCCTGTCTGCTTACCATATCAGATAGCCACGTTACTGCTCTTAGTCATTAATGATATTCAAAAGCCACATCGCTGCTAGCAGTAACCCGATTCGCACCCTCAGATCTCCAGCCACCAGCTTCTTCACTCGACTTGCGGACTGCATAGCCCCAGCGCTTACTCTATTGGTGACGTTCCGTTCAAGGCTTTGCTCATCTCTTATGTTATCGTTGCTCCTGTTCCTTGGTAACTGTAACAACCTAAAATCACCGTCCGCACTCTCATTCCTACCAAAATTAACTCTTCCATCTCTCGGATCCACAATCCAAGTCGTTAATGTCTGTGTAGCTGCAGCTATATGCCAACTGATCCACAAGAAAACGATCGTCAGGACCACGAGGTCTGCTTTCCTACTGATATCGGCATTTCCAGTCATTCGCTCAAATATCCCCAAAGCCAGCAACCCCTTCGTGTCCGCGGCAAGCCAGATGTGGTACTGCAATGTATACGTCTCAAGAGATTGTCGACCCATCCAAGCGAAGATATCGGAGTTGAAGTTTCGCAAATGGCGACTGAAATTGCGAAGAATCACGAAACCCAGAACCGGAAAAGTAGAGACATAAGGAAACCAACGAGTATAGGCATCCTTGCTGGAGGCGTCATAGGCGAGCCACCAAAAGAGCATAGAGGCCACCACCGCATACATTGCACCCACCCAGCGGAAATCCCTAAAGAGTCGTCGCAAATTCTTCGACTCAGGTGTCTCTGAGTAGGAATCGTCAGTCATGCGAACGAAAAGTATACCACACAGCATGCCAGTAAATGTAACGTATCCATCGAGTTTGACTCTGAAACGCCATTCATAAAGATTCCAGCCTATCTTGCATGTCTTCTCGAGAAAGTAGAAGAGCAATTCGAAGAATGGCCTTTCGATAATGAAAAGGTTGACTAGACCCGCCGAGAGCAGGACCTTGACTACCAGAAAATTTATGAACTTATTGCTCGAGTGTCCAATAGCCATCGTTGCGTAAGTGACCATAAACCAGAAGCTGATCAAAGGGGCGAAATAGTAAAAAGAATATTCCGTACCCATCATATAGGGAAGGGCGCAGCTTAACAGATTGAGGCGTATCAAGACCGCAGAACAGCGACGGAGAGAGTAGTCGGCTTTTCTATAGAAGTATACGGTGTGACCAAACCCGCTCAAGAATATGTATGAGGCAACAAGCAGCCGAATGATTTCATAGATCCAGAGAATTTTCGAAGCACCAGTGTAGTGGTAGATCAAGATGATGAACTGCATCCAACCCTTCCATTCGTCTGTCTGTGGCCTAGATAAAGCATATTGATCCGTTTTGCCCGTAGCTGGCTGTGGGGACGAATCGTTGTGAGGCCCAGTCATGGATCGACGTATTGATGCAACACCAAGTATCATAATGACAGCGCATAGTGACATGAAGTCTTTGTCGGTGTACTGTTTCTGGGTCTTGTTGAAAAGTGGTGTACGATCTGCATAGTAGCAGTAACTTATGGCCAATGCTAGTACCGTGATAGCGCGAGTTATTCTCCAGGAAGGCAGGAAGGGGATACGACTGGACTCTGTGGAGGCCATAAGAACGACAAAAGGCAACAACCAAACAAAAGCCCCCATCATGATGGATTGGGGCCAGCGAGGGGGGTTGTATCTGTTGCAGCAGGTCTTGTCCATTGGATAACCTCGTTGCCTTTTAGCTATCCTCAGCTCAACGTTGCATCTCAGGTTCAGGATGACATCAGCCATTCGCGAGGCTAGGTTATCAGTGAAATGGATACCATCTGGCTCATATGATGAACCGTCTGGGGATATCATAGATGAAAAGCTCCAGGGCACGGTCATATTCCCAATTGCCGAGTTCTGATAAAGATATAGATTCAGGGTGTCGATTTTTGCTGGTGTGATGGTAGTGGCGCGCTCTAGCGAGAGTCCATCGTAAAAAGGCACAGGCACCGGGGTCAGTAACACAAAGCCACGGGTATCCAGAGGGCCAAAACTGTATCTGTGCAGAGGACCCCCGGCATTCTTCGGACTCAGGTGATCCAGCGACTCGACAATTGACTCAAGAGAGCCTTTATAACGATCGAAGTAATTTGCTTCATCAAGGTAGCGAGCATGCCACAACCCTCCACCGATGACTAAAGCTGCCGTAGGATGAGCGACTTTGATTTCCTGGCGCGAGCGAGCTGCTGCTGTCAATTCCATCGTCAAGTTAGAGGAATTGAGAAACGGGTCCCACCGGAACTCGACAGTGGCATCGTGGATGTGAAAGGCGAGGTCGCTATGTTCAGCCTTGCTATGGTCTTCTATTCCGAATTTGCGAGCAGTCGCCCAGTAGAGTTGTCTCACGCTGGAGTCTCCTAGGAAGACCAGCCTTCGATGCTTGAGGCACGAGACGAGGTCGTGGTCCTGGTAATTGTGCATCATGCACCCCGGTGGTTGCCAGTTCTGATATTTGTCATCGAGCCATCGTCCATTGGCCAGCAGTGCATCACACTTATAGATATCATATCGATCTTGGGGGCAGCTTAGCTGAAATCCAAAAACATTGACCGAGGCATTGGTGGAGGTAGTGCGGCTTACCGTGCCAGACACGTCGATATACGACCAGACACATAGTGGCGAGGAATATGGACAAGCAAGCTCGATCGATGGTCTCCCTTACAGAGAATTGACGGAACCGCATTATCCTTCAGCCAGAATCCTTGTATGGTGTTGTCGAGGGCAAAGATCTTACTTGGGAAAATTGGACCGAATGTGCTGTGTTTATTGGGGACCAGAGGAAAGAGCGCACGGGAAGGAAGGGTAATTCCTTTGCATCAATGCATGATCGCGCACATTATCTTCTTAAGAAAGCAGCATCCAACGAGAAAAGTTCAGCGTACTGAACACGTTCGGGACCACAGTGCGATGGTATGCATGAGCATTCGTACTGAGTCATTATGGCTTCTAGATTTCAGTCTCTTTTTGGGAACTTCAGAGTTGGCGATTCGAGGCTCCGTCTCTTACCGGTGTTCAGAATGGGCACTTGAGACAATTTTATCTAGATCTCCACCAGAGGCCGCTGAGCAGTCTGATCTTGTCCATCTGCTGCAGAGCTTTCTGCATTCGGGCCTGCTGCCGCAGAACTCGCCTCTGCAACAGACGATCCTGGTATATCTGCCTCCTGTCGTTGCTCTGCTTCTTCCCGTTCGCTTCTCTCCCGTTCTTCCCTATCTATCCTATCTAGAGCTAGTCCTGTCTCCTCCATGAGCTCTCTAGCAGCTTCCCTAGCTGCAATATGTCGTTCACCAACGCCGGGAATTAAGCTCGCAACAAACAATGCAATTGCTCTTTCAACACGACGGATACTCTGACTCACAATGTTCCCGTTCTGGCGCTCGCCTGCTTGCAGTAGGCGCTCTCTTGCTTGCAGAAGTGCTTGATGAGCTAAATTGGGCGTGTGTTCACCGTTTGCAGGCCCTGTTCCTGCAGTATTGGCGTTGTCACGATTTCTTACTACGCCTGCTTGAGGACGTTCATTACCTACCAAAGGAACGAGACCTTCCGCGTGTCTCCTAATGGGATCCCAAATCCCTAAAATGATGGGACGGAATATGCCTGTCTGTGCAATGAAGACCAACATTGCGAGGAGGCCCAACAGGATCGTTCGGCGCCAGCCTGCGCCCGCAGTGAAGAAGTAGACAAATCCGAATAAACGTATCATAAGCCACAGATGTCCGCCGAGCGGCAGCAGGATACGTAGTAGATCCCGGGCTTGATTGGGTGGTGGTTGTTGTTGTACTTGGGCTATGTGAGCGGGGCCAGCTTGCTGCGGCACATGTTGATGCACTTGAGCGACTTGAGCAGCATCTGCCTGTGGTAGCTGCCTATTGGTGACGTTGCTTTGCGTTAATGGTTGGGGGTGAGCGGTCGAATTCGGCGCGTAATTGATTGGTGAATATGGAGTAATTGTACCAAGCGCAGGGAATTGCCAGGGTGTTGTATATGAACCCGATGGTGAGACCAATAGAGCTTGTGGACCACTCGGCGAGGAGAGTACATATACTGCGGTTGATTCAGCTCCTTGTGTTCCTCTGTGGGTCACTGCACGCTCGTGAGCTTCACGAATGAAAGTGTCCTGCGAACTCCTTCTCAGCTGGTTCGCGAGATCGGCCAGATCACCAATATGTCTTCTCGTGGAATTCCGAGCATACTCTTGCACGTCTGGAATGGCATTCAGCGTTTCCCGAGCTTGGTCGAAGACCGAATCCGGCGGAAGGTTGCCCGTGTTCATAGCTGCTTCAATCGCCGATAGGCTTAAATTGAGCTGTATAAGCCCCGTATTATAGCCTGAGTATTCCTGGACTGTGATCGGATGTTGCGACAGGATTTGATTTGCACGGGCGGAGCCAAGTGCTATCGGGTTCATATTCACGGGCCCGCTCTGGACCATCATTTGCCATCTCTCCCCGTTTGGTCCTACGTTTTCACGAACGATTGTGTTGGTATTCGGGGGCCCTGGAGGCGGAGTTGGAGCTTGGGTAAAATTTTGTGCAGGAGCATTCTCAGCTTGGGATGGCGGTGGAAGCGAATCACTTGATCCAGTATGTTGTGGAGAACCGCGCATCGCTTGATGAGTACCTGCTGCTCTTGCGTACTGATGTTGTGGTATGGTATGCAGGTAATGGGGCTGATTGAATGCTAGTACTGGCTGCTGGAGAGGCTGTCCTTGAGCTTGGTTCGATTGTACGCCCTGAAGCGCAGGGTTATTCCCAATGGCAGCGAGTTGAGCAGCCAGCTGCTGATTTACAGCGTGAATTTGGGCAAAGGCTTGTTGAAGCTGAGGAGGGAACTGCCCATTAGCAAAGTGACCATGTGCGTGCACGTGAGGGTGATGATGATGGCCCTGTCCGTGCTGTGTCTGGAAAGCTGGAAGAGGCGGGTTCAGTATTGAAGGTCCATTGCCTTGGCCAGGATCATGGGGTATTGGTCCAAGAGGATTACTTTGTTGAGAGCTCGTAGGACTTCCACTGACGTCTAAGTTGTTATGCACATGCTGCGGCGTGCGACTACGCTGGCCCTGACCAGGTACACTTGCCGGTGTCGACGACCTGGATGGTTGGGCAGCCGTCTCTGGCGGCAAGACTAGATGTAGGGAAAGAGTATCAGAGCTATCGATCTGCTTAAATGTTAGCCAAGGAATATTCGTACGTAGAGATCCTTGAAACAAACAATGTCTTGGGTAAATATCTCCTTTAAGGTTTTCTTGGCATCAATCAGAGCATGGCCACGGTATATTAAACGTTGACGTGTTGGAGCAGGATGAGTTACAGCCGCAAATGAGATCTTCTCTCTCAGTTCGCCAACGGTCGTAGCTGTAGATATGGCTGGGAACGTTAACTTGTTGACCTCTGGGGAAGGTGAGAGGATAATGAGGTCAATCTGGGTCTTCTCCATTGTCTCGCCGGCGAGAAAACTTCGGGAGAGCGTCCGAAGAGGAGAATCGCCGTCTGCGATGGGATGGTCTACCTAGTGTAGTGGTATTCTTACTGGAGTTCTTAACATCTGGCCCAAACACTTACTTCCTATCCAGCGTAATAAAGCTTAGCGCCCTGCTAAGGATACCGCCAAGCTTACATGTAAACAATATCTACTAGAAGCTTCGATCCAGCAATAGATGTATCCATTTATCCTTTCTGAGCAATGGAAACTTCTAGTGGCCTGTAAAGAACATTAGCGTAATGTGGCGCGCTAAGCTTTATTATGCCTGTAGGGAAGTACAAAAGGCTTGGCGCCATTCTTCCAGGGAAGGTTTGCCGACCTCTATGTCCGGGAGCATGGCGCTATGACAGTTCGAAGCAGACAACAGCAAGTTATGTTTTTGACGAGAAGTAGTCCAAGCCGTGGAACCGCTCTTTCTTTCAAACAGCGATCTAGGGCGGACTGGATATGCCTGTCATGCCAGCGGACGCGATCTTCCGCACGGTTCTCAACCTCCGCACGAGCGAGGCAAGAGCAACAGCAAGATAGACGACCTTTCGGTACGAAATTGCGGACAGCGCTTCGCAATACCAAGGTCCAATGGAAACCAATTCCTGTAGGCCTTGGTATAGCTTTTCTCGGAGCTGTACAATTCTATAGGGTACGAGAACGAGAAAGAAGGCGTCAGTACCAGGAGGATGAGCACGACCTGGACGGGGAGGGCAGGCATCATGACGGTGAAGAGAATAAGGATAGGCCTAGGAAGCGAAGACGCATACGTCCAAGCGGTCCTTGGTAGACAAGACCGCATCCTAACTTTGGACTTAAGCTCACTGATCGGTTAGGCAGGTACAAGTCATGTCAACACTGCCACTGAAGGCAATATCAAGGTTGTGGGGGCGTTTCAATGAACTCGAAATACCCTACTACCTGCGGGTACCAGGCTTTAAATTGTACTCTTGGATTTTTGGAGTAAAGTGAGTTACACCAGCAGCTACGAAGTGACAGGAAATGATAAAGATGCCCTAGTCTCTCTGAAATCTCCGAACCCGATCTTCATCAGTATGAGAACCTTGCGTCTTTCTTCTACCGGAACCTGAAGCCGGGAGTCCGTCCGATAGATCCTAATGCATCTGCTCTGCTATCCCCTGCTGATGGTCGAGTCTTGCAATACGGGATGATCGAGAACGGAGAAGTAGAGCAAGTAAAGGGCATGACGTATAGTCTTGAAGCGCTGCTGGGTACAGAATCACCCGAAAAGTCTACAATAACTGACACAAGTTCATATGCCCAAAAAGAATCTATTAAAATTGGGGATGAGGACGTTATTAAGGCAGACGAAGAATTTGCCAGGGTGAACGGCATATCATATTCGCTACCAAATCTCTTCTCAGGGCCTCACGCACAAGCAGAATTTCCCCCCATAGATGCTTCCACCCAGCCAAAGCATTCGTCTGAAAGTGAGGTACGCGCGGATCTTGCGCTAGGAGACGGAAGCAAGCAGTCATGGTTTGCATCAACGCCGAAGGCAGAAACGGCCCTTTACTACATTGTGTTCTACCTCGCACCTGGAGACTACCATCGTTTTCACTCTCCAGCGTCGTGGGTTGTAGAGAAACGTCGCCATTTCGCGGGAGAGCTTTACAGTGTGTCGCCATATCTGCAACGAACCTTGCCGGGACTCTTCACATTGAACGAGAGGGTAGTTTTATTAGGCCGTTGGCGATGGGGTTTCTTCAGCTACACGCCTGTGGGAGCTACCAATGTTGGCTCGATCAAGATCAATTTCGATCGTGAATTACGTACAAATAGTTTAACAACCGACACCGCTGCCGACAGAGCGGCTGAAGAGGCAGCCAAGCGCGGGGAACCGTATTCAGGCTTCGCTGAAGCAACCTACGGAGAGGCAAGCAAGATACTAGGAGGTCACGCTCTCCGTAAAGGAGAAGAGATGGGTGGTTTCCAATTAGGAAGTTCAATAGTCCTAGTTTTTGAAGCGCCGAAGGGTCACCGTAAGAGCTTCGACGAGGGATGGGAAGGTGGGACAAGGAAAGATGGTTGGCAATGGAATGTTGTACAAGGGCAGAAAGTGAAGTATGGGCAGGCTATCGGATGGGTGGAAGAGACGTAACGCACACCATGGTTGAGTATGATACCCGAACACGTGTGAATACTCCTTTATTGATTGCTGCCGACGGAGGACAGACCAATTCCGATTTCAATAGGTTGAACTTCCGAACAATCAAACTGCGATTATGTCTGTCGCTCCCGCGCTCCCAAGCAATGCTACGGCTGCCAGTGCTGAAACGCTCAGTTGTAATGTCCCAACTGGCTCAACAAATTGCTATAACTATTCTCTAGCGTTTGCCCTGAACCGCGTTTAGGAGCTGAAGTCGGGCAGCCAAAATGAAGTAAAATGTTAATCTTGTGGGTATACATTTGTGGTACCAAATACCTACTTTCCGTACTCTGATGTCAATGCGTTGGATATGCGGTCCTAAGAAGTCTCCAAGTTTCATTGGTCAACAGGCCATTCTGCGCTCGGTCAGATGTCCGCAAACTTATTGGCTAAGCTTCTCCTTCACTTCTTCAATATCTCAATCGTATCCTGTGACTGCTGCCAAAGAAATGCCAGGGTTTGTTCTGCTGGTAGCGCTGCCTACATCATTCACTGCTGGCAAAGCGTTTGAGTCATTCACCATTCGGTAGGTCCGGTTCACTGTGACCAAGAACTGTGAATTATAACCCAGCCGGCTCCGCTTTCACAATGCAGTGTATGCTTCACTACTGATGAACCATGATACCTCGTGTACTTGTGGCTCCCCTTGCTGTAGCCCGAGGAGGCATGATGACGAAACAGACCGCATTCCGTCGTATTGATCAGTTTGACGGTGAACATGTAAGAGAATGGAGCATATACCATAAGTCTCAGCCATACATAGCTGGCACCTGGTGAGTCATTATTGACAATACCTTTAAAAGTCCACCTTTAAAAGATTTCTAAATTTTAGCTCTATCTGTTTAGTAGTCAATAAGTATACAATAGAAATCATATACTAATTAAAGTATCTTAGTAAGTATTGGAACGAACCTGACTTTAACAACCTCTTCATATGCATGACTTATGCTTCACTCTTGTCTCTGGTGCCTGCTTGTGAATGAGAGGCTCGAGCGGTCAGCGGGCTAGTGACGTGGCTTGGGTGTGCATGCCTTAGGTAGGGCTGGGTAGATCTAAGAACAGCAAACAAACCTGGTATTTCACTCCATTCATATCATTGGTATCCATTGCCGTGTGACATGTTTCGTCATATACATATATAGATATATATGCTCCATGCTATTCCGAGCCTGCCATCGTTCTTCCCGATCCCCTGCCTGTTGTGGCGAGTTATGTAGAAAGATCTAGCCTTGTTGATGTTACCAGGGACCAATCACAAACCCACACCTGGACTTCGCCTGATTGACCCGATTGGCGGACACCTCTTTGTCTTGATCGTTACACGGCAGGGATCAGCCAGCCCCACCTTTTCGGTGAAACATCACGTTGGCTGCTCAATAGGACAGGGTTCGCTAGTCCCCACCTTTGCTTGATATTGTACGTGCGTAACACAGCAGATTGCTAGAGTGTCATCTGCCTGCTATTGTCGACTTGGCTTCACCTTCCGTGAGTATGTAAATCTTCCATCTTTCCATCCTTTTCACTCAGCTTTAACATCCTCCCAGATTTAACACATTGATCCCCAGAGCTGATCCTTGCTTTTCAGTCATAGCTGACAGGTCAGCTTCATTTGGTATCACAATTTTCATAAGTGTTTCCACTATTGCCTAGCAGCACGCGCGAGCTTCCAATAATCTTTGCAGTAAGTTCGGAAGCTCCTCCTACACTGCATGTATCTCGAACAGTCTTGCCCTACATCACTTGTGCCTCATTGAATGCCTAATTAGCTGACCCGATTCACCTTAGGCACCAAGCTTCCAAACGCTTCGTGGCTCTTGAGCACCTCTCGACCCCCAATCACCGTAACATCTGTGCTCTGGTAGCCGGTTACTCCTTCTTACGATGTCAGACCGTGGAGGTCGTGGCGGTCGCGGTGCACCTAGAGGGCAGTACCGTGGTGACGGCGGAGATCGTGGTGGCGGTGGCGGAAGAGGAGGGCAGCGTGGTGATCGAGGAGGGCAACGTGGCGATCGAGGTGGGCAACGTGGTGATCGAGGCGGGCCTCGGGGGGCTCCACGAGGAGGGGGCCAGCAGTACGGAAGGTTAGGTGATGACGAATACACGATGGGCAATCCCATCTACACGTGAGTTCTGGTATGCCATCCTTTCACGGTGTATTCGCTGACCGCTGTCTTGTTTTTAGCCCCCCTGGAGGAGAGACAACGCCATCAACGTCGGTACACCAAAAGGAGGATGCAGTTGTGGCAAGCAACAACGAGCTATCGCTCAACACCCTTACGATTGGAGAGAAGAAACCACTTCCTTTACGACCTGGCTATGGCAAAAATGGCAGAGTCATCTATTTGCGAACAAACTACTTTGAAATGGGGATCGATCCCGATAAATTGATCAACAAGTATACCGTCACGATCAAGGCTGAGCGAAAGAAGCGCAATGAAGATGGGATGGAGCAGGAGGAGCCTAAAGAAGGAAGGAAACAACGTCAAGCTTTTGCAGTCCTGTTTGAGCAGCCAGAACTCCGCAATCTGCACCCCGGGCTTGCTACAGATTATGCAAACACCATTCTCACTTCTACCCCACTCAAGCTTGGACCAACAAAGTCGAAGGTCTTTAACTTCGTTTACCGTGATGTCGAAGATCGGGTAGCTTCCCCGAATGCCACCAGGTACAGCTTCACGATAACCGAAGCTGGAACAGTACCAACTCAAGAGCTACTACGATACCTGGCGTCGACTACGACTGATCCTAGTGACTGGGCTGGTAAGGCTGATGCTGTTCAAGCTTTGAATATCATCGTTGCTAGGACACCAAACTTCGAGCCGCAGGTCTTCCAGAGCGGACAGAACAAATTCTACAGATACCCAACAGATCAAAATAACTATCTAGATCTTACTGGCGCCCTGATCGCCGTAAGAGGGTACTACTCGAGTGTGAGGACCGCAACAGCCCGGACCCTACTAAACCTGAATGCTCAAACCTCCCCATTCTACCCGGCTTGGGGGATGATCCAGCTCATATCGGTTTTTAATCCTGATAAAGGGTGGTTAAACGTAGAAAAGTTCATCCAGAAGCTCCGTGTCAAAGCTGAGTATCTCAAAGACAAGAAGGGGCAGATCGAAGTCAAAGTCAAGACAATTCAAGGTTTCTCACATCAACGAGGGGAGAAACGTGACCAGAAGACGGGTAAGATGAAGAGGTTTGGGAATGCCGAGGTTGACCATGGAAGCGCGAATACCATCAAGTTCGATTGCTCGGAGTTCCCTAGGGACAGTCCAATTAGCGTACGACGGTACTTTCTCAAGAGTAAGTTCACATCCCGTGTTGGTGTTGTCTAGCTAACGCTGCAACCCGAAGAACACGGAATCACTCTCAAAAAACCAGATCTCTGGGTACTCAATTGTGGTAGGTTTTCAGCCATTTGCGAGAAGAGATCATCACCATCTAACAAGGTCTTCTCGATAGGCACGGCAGACAGACCCGTCTGGATTCCACCGGAACTTTGCACAGTAATGCCTGGTCAACCGTACCGTGGGAAATTAGATGACAAGCAAACGACGAACATTTTGAACGTGGCCGCGAGACCACCTGCAGAAAATGCGAGGCGTATCGCTGGTGATGGTCAACAGGTTGTTGGTATTCGAGGCAGCGGGAAGGCAGCACTTGTGAGTTCTACATCTCACAAAGAAACATTTGCTTCGGACGCTGACCACGTTTCAGACCGCCTTCGGCTTAACAGTCGATCCGAACATGTTGGTTGTTTTGGGGCGAGTCCTCCCCACGCCCCTTTTGACGTACAAAGGCTCTTCGGTGAAGACCGAGCAAGCTGCTTGGAACATGAGGAATAAGCAGTTCTCTGTCCCCAAGCCCATCATCAGATGGTCCTTCTTGCGCCTCAATTCTGATAGGGGTCCTACTACAGAGTTTGGAATTGCTCACATTAACCTATTCAAGCAGGCTCTTAGGGCCGGTGGGTTAGGTCAAGCAGACCCTGTTAGCCCTCAAGGACAACAAGGATATTCCGCTACACTTGAAGAAGGCAATCATGATGCTAACCACGAAAAGATCGATGCCGTGCTTAAGAAGGTTTTCGACGCAAGGATCCCGTTTCTCCTCGTGATCTTACCCGGAAAAGGTCCGATGACTTACAATAGCGTCAAATTTTGGGCGGATACTAAGTATGGCATTCACACAGTCTGTGCTGTCAACGAGAAGGTCCAAAAGGAAGTTGGAAAAGGACAGGGAGGGATGCAATACTTTGCTAATCTTACATTGAAGTTCAATTTGAAGAATGGCGGAGCAAATCAACTGCTACCAGCTGAGAAGCTAGGGTTCCTAAGAGATGGAGACACTATGCTCGTTGGTATTGACGTTACTCATCCAGCACCCGGCAGTATGGAAGGAACACCCAGCATTGCGGCTGTCGTATCCAGTGTAAATTCGCAATATGCCCAATGGCCCGGGAGTATACGTTGCCAGGAGAGTAAGCAGGAAATGGTCTCTGCTCTCCAAGAGATGATGGAGGAGCGGTTGGAATATTGGATCAAACAAAACAAGAACATGTGCCCACGTAAAGTTCTGATTTATCGTGACGGTAAGCATCTGTGGGCCAATGACTCGAACAACTATACTGACAGAGTTGTTTCAGGTGTCTCTGAGGGTCAATACCAGAAGGTCCTTGAGGAGGAGTTTTCGCAAATCCTCGCAGCATGCGAAAAGATCTGTCATAAATACAAGACAGCTCGTCCGAAGATTAATATCATCGTTGTTGGAAAGCGACATCACACCCGATTCTACCCTACTGAGGAGAAGTACGCGGATATGACCAGCAGGGTGAGAGGCAACCCGCCTAATGGTACTGTCGTGGATCGAGGAGTCACAATGGAGAAGGGTCATGACTTTTTCCTACAGGCTCACGTCGCTTTACAAGGAACCGTAGGTGGTGGCGTCCTTCACGGAAGACGAAAGCTAACCAAATCACCAGGCGAAACCTGCACACTATGTGGTACTTCTTGATGAGATGAAGCTGGGTGCGGACGAGCTACAGGAGCTCACCCACAACTTGTGTTATCTGTGGGGCAGAGCCACGAGGGCCGTATCGATCTGCCCTCCAGCATACTACGCCGACATTCTTTGCGAGCGAGGCCGCTGTTATCTTCACAAGTATGTTGCCGGCTTCCACCCTCGTGGAGAGGGTTTTAATGCCAGTATCTCGCCTTGGAGCAGAGGCGTGAATTCCAGGTATATTTCCAGGCAGGCCTCTTCATTCGCAAGCTGCTAACTTCACGACAGACTGGAGAACACAATGTTTTACGTCTAAGCTACCCACGCTCCGAGCTTCCTCCGCTCCATAACATAGTCGACCAATCGTGTCATTCGGGCTGAAAGCTTGGTGGAAAGCGAAGTATTTCCCGAATTTGAGCATCATGCACCAAATGTGCCTATCATTTTGGTCGGTACTATCCTGCGCGCGGAGCTGAGCATCTGCCACAGGGAGTCACCCTTGTCACCAGGAAGACATGGTTTTTAATCACTTTCCTTGCCTTTCTCATTTTCTTCTTATCTTTTGCGGACATGAATATCATTAAACGACCAGCATTTAACATCATACATCGGTAGAGGACCCCGGAGGCTAGATCTACAACATTGATTACTAGTCCGAGTGTGCTGGGGAAATAACGACATAATGATGTGACGAATTTCACGACTGCTATCTCAAGTACTTCTGAGGAGGATATTGTGGGACATGGAGGCTGCCACTGGCAAGCTTAGCATAAGATCAGGATTTTGGAAGGGCGGGACTCCTTCGATAGCCTTAGCTAGCATAACGAATTGCATGCCATTATCACTACGCAGACTGAAAAGTTCGCCTACTTGCATTTTAACCCCTCGCTCCGCTTCGCTTCAATATTCTTGCACTTTAGACTGCTCTCCTGAATGATAGGATAGGTGCAATATTTCCATTTGTACAGATGAAGCACCGAGCATGCAGCAGCATGTATAATACAGCCCACACATCGCTATCCGTAAGAGATTGGTCGAACTTAGCAGAAATGAAATAGACTCTACCACCATGAACGCTATCCCGATCGCATATCTCAGCTGTATGAGTGATGATGACGCCGCCGCAATGCGAAGAAAACAATCTGCCCTCCCTCCTCATGCAAGGTCCAAAAATTCTCATCTCAATCTTTTGAGTTGGAAAAAAAAAACCTGACTTATTTCTTCCCCTTACCTTTCGCCTTCGCTTTTACTCTCTCATCCTCACTATCCGTATCCGTATCCGTCTCGCTCGTATCTTCCGCCTCACCTTCGGTATCACTTTCATCATCATCGCTGGAATCTGCCATTTTGGTAGGGCGTGTGCGGGGGCGTTTGGCGGGCGCGGCGAGGCCTGCGACGCCACCGGTTTTGAGGGCGTGCATTTGGCCTGCTAGGGAGTCTGAAGGGGGAGGAAAGTGGTGTTAGATGATGGTATTGGAAATGGGGTGGGGAGTGGGGAGGAAGAAGGGGGTTAAGGAAGGGGGAACGTACCCTCGTCAGGCTCACTGATTTCATCCTCCTCGTCATCCATGGCGACGGCTTTGGCGCTGTCTTCTACTTTGAGGACGACTTCGCGCTTGCTATCCATGCCGATGTAGCTGTCGCAGATGAGGTGCATGACGAAGGGGTAGCTGCCTGGTTGTGGTGGAGCTTGGAATTGCATTTTGAAGGTTTGCATGTTGAAGGTTGGATTGCCGTTGTCGTCGAGGAGGGGTTTGTTGAAAGTAGTCATGGTGAAGGGTGGGACGGCGACTTTGTTGAGTTTGCTGTCTGAGAGGAACACATGCCAGCGAGGTGAGTGGTCACGGGGAAAGTAGGGAGCGTATGCGAGGGGAGGTTGGAGAGGTTTTTCTGCGTCTGTTGACGTGGATGCATCGCCTTCTAGAACCTTGGCTTTTGCGTTTTGAGGTGGCTTTCTACCGAGAATAGCGTCGAGATCGCCTTCGTCGGGGTCGATATCTTCGAGGTCTAGTTCGTTGACCTCGGGGACGTTGGCTGAGCCTGGGGGGATCACGCGGGCTTTGACAACAAATTGGACGAGGGAGCCGGTCGTGATAAAGCGCTCGCCCATGACTTTGAAGAAGACTTTTTCGACATTGAGAAGGGGCAATTGGCGAGCTACAGCGACGGCCTCGTTGTACTGGCCTGGCGATAAAACTCCTGGTTGATCAGTAGCAAGCTTCCGCCGCCTGTATTCTGGCATTGCCATGAATTCCTGTACGGTGAGATGCTTTCTCGAGCTCTGACCTTCTATAGCTTTGGCTATTTGAGGTGTCATATGTGGAAGTTGTAGTAAAGGAGATGCGGTTGGAGGAACGGCTTGGATGAGGTGTTGCGATATTCGATAGGCTGAAAGGAGTTGTGGAATGTTGCCATAGGCGAGAGCGATTGCTATAAACGATTCATTCAACCTCAGCGCAAGCGGGGCAGTCTCAAATTTTTCTGCAGAATGGTCAGCAAGATGAGTGCAGTAAAGCGAGAAGCAATGGACAGACCATCGTCCAATGAAGCCCCATCCAAGCGAATCCGTCCAAGATATGCCCAAATAAGTGCGGCAGCTTTTCTTCGGGCACCATCATAGCTTTCCAGTTTCTGGTGATCCTTCTGTGTCACAATAGGTCCAGCCTCATCTTCCTGAACAATGCTCTTTTCGATCTTCCCCAGACCCGAGTCTACTCTATTGGCACCAAAAACATCCTTGTACTCCTCTCCAGAACTCAGAGCATTGACAACGTCTCCGTCCTTCATATCTTCTTTATACTCTCTGAACAGATTAGAAGCACTTGCAAGCAAGACCTTCTCTTTCGTCAATTTTTGTGTCCCATACCACCATTTGCCAACCACGTACGGCAGCAAGACTCCCAGCAGGAGGCCGTAAACTAGAAGCACGTATTTGCCATTTCCATCTGTGACAATAAATTTCGGCAAGGCGATTCCGATGCTAAAGCTCTGCTTCCCATCCGGATGACCATACTGTATGTAGTTGTTGCGGATCTCTTCGTCCGTCAAAGTCTTGAATGCTTTCGTCACTTCGACCCAATAATCATTGATATCCTCGGCGGTCTGATTTTTGGACTCATCTACTACAGCCTTATCTGGATGAAAAATGCGCGACAGATCCCGATACCTCTTCTTGATCTGTTGCTCGGTCGAAGACTGAAGATAGTCAGCAAATGAAAGCCAGCAAACCACGGTAACCCCTACCCTTGAAATCTCTAAGATGCTATATGGGTCCCATATCTTTGGCGCCGTTGTTTTCGTTACCGCGATCAGATATATCATCAGTGCGATAGTCAGCCAACCAGCTGCCACTGTGAGTATTCTCTTAAGCCTTCTTTCTCGCCGCCACTGTTTCCTCTTTTGTCCTTGAATAAGAGCATCGTCCAGAGGCTTAAAATCCGACTTTATCCGAGGGGCAGTATCTTCTATGTCTGCTCCAAAATTAGCGTTTGCTGACCTTAGGGCCCATTTTGAAAGGCAGTACAGGGGCTGACCTTTGTTCGGGCGGAGGAGGGTATAGGAAAGGGGTAGAGTAACGAGGGCGGATATGGTGAGAATAAAGTAGGGAAAGAACTGGCCCTGCTTGAAAATTACTATCCTGCAGAACAGAAAAGGCTGGCATCTAGTACCTGCTCATCGTAGTTATAGTCTGTAGACATCTTCACTCAAGCGCCCCAAAGGGCAGGCTGTCGTAGAATGCTGTCAAAATGGCGTGAGGCAAATAAAGAACATGAAGAAAGAGTCTGCCTGAATTGACAGGAGATTCCTTGGGACTCTATATAAGAAGGGTATGGTGATTCTTACGATCAAGTGTAGTAATTTATTCAGGACAGATTCGCATTCACCCTACTCGAGACTAGCGTTCTTCAGCCCTAAACCTTGAACATATCGCATCCGCAATTTTCTCCGCCATTGAATTCTTTTGTTTCTTTCCCGGACTCATACCACAAACGCGGTCACTATTTGACAGACAGAATATCCTCAAGGATCCCTCAAGGATAGCCGCAAGCTGTACAATTTGATTCTTAAGACATGCGGGATAGTACATGGGAACGACCAGAGGACTCCACAGAGTTTGGGGGTCGCTCAGGCATGAAGTCCCCAGTCATGACTGGTTTCATTTGAGACCGTGTCGCGTACTTGAAGGCTCTAAGAGTTCGCAACACGATGGAGTAGCTCGCTCGCTCATTCATGAGCTTGGATACTAGTTCTAGAACGGCGGGTCCGAGCTGACAAGTGCGACAGACAGGAAAGTTGCGATATGCGAGGACGACCTTCATAAATGCAATGTGCTTCCTTCTTGCTCTGGAGTTGCCAGACGCACCTTGTTGCTATCATGCGTCCATTCAAAACAAGTCTCCTCCCCTATATATCTTTACGGATCTGTGCAATCGCCCTTGCAGCGACTCTTCCTATTCTACCTAACCTCTCACTATCTCCAAATTTCACCTCCTTGTACGACAATGAGACCTTCTTGATATTACCATCTTCAAAACTTACCCTTTTATCCGACAATCTAACCTCCTTAGAGTTACCATCGTCAAATATCACCCTCCTATCTAATCAAACTCTTCATGCAGCTTCACTTACAGGCAGTCCGCTTCCCCCAGATCCCACCTCCATCCACTACGGTTTCGCAAACATCTGGTACTTCGGCTATGGATCCAGTGTCGATATGGCTGAGGCACAGGCGGTCTTTAGGGCGGCGCTCCGAGACTGCCAAGGACGTAGTCCTCAAGCGCGGATGGAGACCAAATCAAGGACCTATAGTGTAGGTCGGGTGGACCTAGTATTCACTCCAAAGGTCGCAATGTATTGGTTGACTTGGGCGCTCTTGAGGAGCAAGCTCCTAGCATTTGCTAGTGAGTATGGCTATCCGCAGTTTGATTTCGCTATTTTGGCCCCCGGGTCCGATCAGCTTCTTGGATCAGGTCAACTCAGGACTAAGTCTGGATCCAACAGACCACCGCCAGATCCCTTCTATATGCAGCTGTCGCAAGGTGTCGTCAGATTTTCCAACTACGGCCCAGCTGTTGACATAATTAACACATTGAGCGTGATCACTGACGCCACAATCAATTACTTACGACAATCTGACCCTACTGGAATAATTGATGCAGGAGCACTCGTCTATCTCGAGGGTTCTGTGACCCTGACTCTGGGCCCTGGGCCACTGATGACATGGGGGCAGTGGATGGAAGTCGTATCCCTTATCAAAAGATTTCTCGACTCCTATGAATATGTCAGATTTGACTTCAGCATAATGAGTGGACAGGAAGAGATTGGCAGCGGGAATTTAAAAAGTTCGGACAATTGAGACGTGGGGGCGCGATGGCGCGCCAATGGCACGAGCAAGGATATTCGACATCGGAATCACTTGAATTGTTAAGAGCATCATTGACAGCCTATCTACGTTCTGAACCGTTACTAACCAAAACTTCCCGTTGCACGGCTTTCCTCCATTCGAATCCATCTGCAGCGAGCTCAAACCATGGTTAAGACCATCGCGAGCACCAGCTGCCATCACCAATTTTGTCCAGTTCCTCCGCCCGTGCACACAACCAGATTCGAAAACCGAGGGTTTAGGGACCAATCCAGCGCTCCTATCTTCCACCCAGCCGAGCAGCAGCGGAGCCGCCTTCATTGCTGCAAGCCGTCCTCTTTATCCATCGCCTCTGGCCGGAAATATCGATTGCAAGGTTTTCTTTCATTATCCTCGATAAGTGTCATGTGCTCTTCCTATATTCCCTCATGCAACCGAGAGCGGAGTGTTCCCTTTCCCATCGTTCCTGATCAACAACTTCTTCACCTCTCTTCACCTCAGCTCTCAAGAAAATCCAACCCCCCAAAAAACTCCAACATCCGCCTCGCCAACCCCCCATCCCCACACTCATCCCACTCCCCCTCCTCGCCCCCAAAAATCCTCCTCTCCTCCTCCCTCAACCTCTCCCTCTCCTCCCTCTGCTTCTTCTCCCGGCTCTGCCATGCTAAGTACCGATTATGCCAATGCCTGGCATTAATATCATTATTGCTGCGGCGCGGGTAGCGAGGAGCTGAGATCTTGGCCTCCGGAGCAAGTGGCGTGAAAGATGGTAATTTGAATCCTTCATATTCAAGAGCCTGGAAATTTGAATGCGGAGAAGAGCAGGGGGAGGGTTTATGGTTGTGGTTGTGGTTGTGGTTGGGGGGATGCCGCGTGCGGCGGCGGTTATGTCTGCTCATGTTTTGTACGTTGTGTGGAAAGATAAGGCAGAAAATAAAAGAGGAAGGTACATAAGGAATGGACGATCGCTTTTGCCTTTATATGTGCATCGATGCAAGGGATCAAAGGAACCAAGCAAGGTGCCGTGGGAGGAGGGCTGGTATTTATACCTCTCGTTATTATATTGGGTTGGGATGGGTCATTATAATGAGTCGCACTAATGAGTCAGATGCATTACCCATCAATAAGGTAGCAATGAGAATTTATGGCGTGTGGTGTGATGTGGATATCTCGTGACTCACGTGATTCATGGATGAAAAATTAGCCGATTTCGGAAGTTTGGGTGGTGTGTGAGTCATTATGGATGGCGACGAAACAAGGACTTGGCGGATTCGGGATTAAGGAGGGTGGTCTGGATGGGTCTGGGCAGCGATGATGAGTATTGATGATGATATGGATCTTCATTGCGCGTGGTGCGGTACTGGGGTATTGGTTCATGTTATGGGAATGGAGATGTGGCAAAATGGCGCTAAGACCAATATCCTCCATACGAGGATCATTTTCATATCTACCCTACTCAAAAACAACAATATGCATATGTCATAGCTCATCCTCTTCATTCACAACCTGATCAAAAACAACGCTCTTCTCCGCCTCAACCCCATGCATCATCTCAAAGCTTTCTTCGCTCCCCAGCGGACTCATCTGCCTCCCACTATTCACCACCTGTCCAAACCACTCCACTCCTCCTCCCCACGCAGCCTTTGTTTTCACCTTCCTCTCCTCCAACTGCAAATTCATCTCTTCATCTAGTAACAACCGTCTATGCCAATCCCCCACAAACATCCCCTCGGGATCAACCTCGTTCCGAATACGCAACCACTCGCCGAGCTCAGGATACATATTCCGCATATCCTCTTTCGTAACCGTGCTGAAATTTTTCGCCCAATGCGGTCGCCCGCCTAGCTCCTTCATCAGGTATTCAAAGGCCTCGTAGTAGCGTTCTCGGCACGGCGGGTCGCGGTTGTAAGGGCGGTAGAGCGTAGCGTTTAAGTAGAGGGTGGGGCCGTCGGGTGTCGTGTTATCGAAATAGGGGCGTGGTTGGGTGGATGAGGTGTCGCAGATGCGGACTTCGATGGGGGCGTGGACGTAGAGGTTTTTGGAGCTGAAGGGGATATTTGCTGATTTCTCGTCGCCGTTGAGCCAGGATGAGAGGCGGGTGATTGCTTCGGGGCCTCGGGAGAGGGGAATGGCCCATTCGTTGACGAATTGGGAGTATAGACAGTTCATTAGGAGACCGGTTCGGCCTTCTTCGACCGCGGCGCTGCCGGCCCCGTCTTTGAAGGCGTATTGGACGTTGATGACGAATTTCTCTAGGTATGGTATCATGCTAGGAGCCCATTGAGCACAGTAGAGTAGGATGTGGTAGATGTGGAATCCGATGCGTCCGCCCCACCAGTTTCCCTGGGGAGCACGATGTGGCTTGGTTGTCTTTTCTGCTCTCCATTTTATACATCGCTTCATGTAAGGCAGCCACCAAACGCGAGTGAACTCTGTTTGTGTCCACAGATCCCTGTCCCAGTCTGTTATAATATCTTCTAAAGGATGTAGGCTTTGATACCACTCGATATCAAATGCCGGGACAGTCTGGAAGGTGACTTCTGTGATGATACCCAGCGCTCCCAAGCTCACCAGAGCAGCACGGAAGAGGTCCGGATTCTGTTCAGCCGAGCAAGATACTGTTCGTCCATTTGCAAGCATGATCTTCAAAGCCTTCACAGATTGAGATAGGATACCATGCTTCGTAGAGCTTCCATGTGTAGCTGTTCCTATTGCGCCAGCTATTGACTGATGATCGATGCTACCCAAGTTGGGCATAGCAAGGCCGTACTCCTTCAGCTTGATGCCCAAGTCGCGCAGTCGAATACCTGCTTGCATCACCACCATCTTTGTGCTCTTGTTTATATCTAGAATCTGTTCGAGGTGATCGAGGTTCACAAGCCAGGATGATGTGCAAGTAAGATCGGAAGGGGAGTGGCCGCAGCCTACGACAACGATTCTCCGTCGACATCTTCGGGCAAGCTTGATGACTTTTGCTAATTCTTCTGTTGTTCGGGGCTGGATGTAGCGCTCTGGATAGGAGAAGAAAGTCCGCGCCCAGGTGTGGTGCTGGTGATTAGTCGTTGAGAAATCCGCAAGCTCCATTTCGGGATCCATATTAAGTCGTCTATCTGAAGAAATGGATGAACTCCTGACTCTGAAGAGCTTGAGAATCTGCTTGAGTCTGCCTGTAGCAGTGATGTGTAGGTCTCAAGTGTCGTACGTACGCATGAGGGGAGAGTTGACTTTTGCGGAGGGGCCAAACGCCCTAGGCTATTCTAGCCTTCACCGACATGCCATTCCACCTCTTCAACATCGGATTTGACATGGAGATCCATCTTTGATGATGTTGTCAGTATTCGTCTTTGTGTTCTGGTGCAGCACCGAAAGATGCCGGTTCATTAGCATCCTAGGAAAAGGTCGCGGCGAGAATGACTAGGACTACCTAGGTTGTGGAATGACGTCTGTCACTCCGCAAATTTCGCCCATTCTAGGATGAGCTACCCACCTTGTACCCAATTGTTCAAGTCCTCTGCCTGACATTGTGGTTCATGAAATATGGCAAAGGCACAAGACGAGGCACCCACAGATATTAGTTCGTCGTCTGGATTCTTTACGGCCATTCGCTAACGATAGTAGCTTGAGGCCATTCAAGCCCAAGAATCTTCTCTCGTCCTTCCAATCTTTACAGCAGACACGGCCTACACCTTAGGGACTTACCTCTACACGCGCCTTCGCTCGTTTTCTTCCTCTCCCTGTGTAGTCAATATAACCCTTGCCAATTCCGCTCAGCTGCTCTTCCACGCTTGCACACATCCCGGCACCTCTCCAGATAACGATATCTGGGTCGCACGGAAGAGAGCCACGGTTCTAAGATGGGGATGCTCCAGTTGGTATATGAGCCAGAAGTTTGAAAACGTTGTAGGCAACAAAGAGAAAGTCTTCGCTGAGAAGTACATGCTGGGTGAAAAGGCAGGCCAGTATGCAATTCATGGAGGAGGGGTTCCGGTAAGAGTGAGGGGGGTAGAAGGCATTGTGGGAGTAGTTGTGGTGAGTGGTTTAAAACAGCATGAAGATCATGCGGTCGTGGTCCAGGGGATGTTGAAGATAATTAAACAGCTGGAGCACGGGACCAATTGAACTTGTTTAATCCCCTCACTGGCTGTCTAATCTCAAGCGACACTTCTCTGAATGCTTGCATTTTGCTCCATCTCGAACAATTTCCAGCATCTCTTTGCCTTTCGGCGTCATCGTCAAGTTCTCGTACCCATCTTTCGTGATCAAAATATCGTCCTCAATTCTTACTCCTCCCACGTGCATGTATTTTTGCAGTTTCTCTTGGTCAATGTACTTCGAGATCTGTGGATTAGGCAGATATAGCTTGGTGAGTGAATAACGATTGAAATCTATGCAACGTATTAGTAACCTTGTGTGAAGGTTTGTCTGTGGCTGTACTCACAGATCCCGGGTTCAACAGTGATTACCATGCCTGGCTCTAATAGCGCTGCATCTGACGTGCATGGAGCAAGTTGCAAGCGCATATCTGCCATACTGTCCAATATTTTTCCTCGTGGGCTGGACTTGTCGCTTTGAGTCATGCTCAGGATCGGCTTTGCACTCACGTCATGCACGTCCAGGCCCATATGATGGCCCAGCCCATGTGGAAAGAAGGCTTTAGTAGCTCCAGAACTTAGCACCTCTCCAACATCGGTCTTCCTAAAGATGCCCAATCGCATGAGACCTTCTATTGCAATCCTATCAGCCAAGATAAAGGCATCCAGATAGCGAACACCAGGACCGAGCATAGCTATGCATCTATCCTGCATTTCTTCTACCAGTGCGTAGATCTCTGCTGTCTCTTTACTCGGCCAACCCTTTGCCGTGAGTGGGAACGTGCGAGTGATGTCGCTGGAATAGCATTCCCATTCGGCTCCTGCATCCATACAGAGCAAGCTTTTGCCTTTGAGAGTATCATTGGCGTCGAAGTAGTGGAGTGACGATGCATTCGCACCAGATGCTATTATGGGCGGATATGATTGGACCTGCGAGCCGTGGGCGATACAAACGTCCAGATAGAGAGCATGTACTTCGGCCTCGGTCTTCAAAGACGTAATGTGGTGCATGATAGTACGATGACCGATTGATGATATCCTTATTGCTCGCCTGATAGCAACGAGCTCGTCGTGGTCTTTGATCACACGAGAAGCATCAAGGGCAGGCATCAACGAGGCCATGTCATAATTTGGTTCTAGGGAAGGGTGGATGATCTGACGCAAGGACTGACTTTCACGTAATACATATACCTTCTTGTGAGGGTTCACCCGAAGCCAGTACTCAATCTCGTCGGGCATGGACGATGTTAGCATCACCTCATCAAAGTCATATCTAGATAAATTAATCTGCTGGTAATACCATGTGATAGAACCTGTGCTAACCTTTCTTCGGCCTCTTTGATGGTGGATCCTTTTCCAAACCATACAACCTAGATACAACAGATTATTAATCCGCTGTTATTGGTAATGTTACTTACGATGGCACTTACACCTTCTACCGTGATGGACGGTATGTATAGAGTGGAGTGATGTCGTTCGATATCATAGGTTAAATAGCAGTCTTCTTCGTTGACGCCGCTCAAATAGTAGAAGTAGCTAGCTCATCTTAGCCAGTGATTGCAGAGATGTATCGCGAATAGCAAATACTGCAGACAGAAATCCCTCAAGATTGCCGTTTAGCAGCTCTCCATACAGAGACATATATCAGGCTGAGGTGACAACAGTCAGGATCTATCAGGCAATTGCCTGGTTTTTCACCCCAATGATTCAACGAAACAACACTTCTCAAACGGCGTTTTGGTATGTAATTTAGGAGAATGTCCACATCATCCCAGATACCGGAAGTACAAATATCGAATAAAACTAAGATTTACTACTCACCGTCTTTGGCGAAAGGGGTAGAACATATCAGAGTCTTCGATGTAGAGTCTATGTTGACCTAGAAAGACGAAACCAGGGATAGAGGACTTAGTCAGTGTTTTCATAGCTTCGACGATCCAAGGCCCCTACCATGCAGGAAGATCAGACCCTCTGAGACCCCCAGATGATAAGCTGCATTCTGTGCGTGTAACTTTGCTGCGTTTGGTTAACACGATGCTTCTTTGTATTGCAAGGTTAGCTTACCGGGATACTTCCTCAACCCTCCACCTGAGAGGGTAATCAGGGGTCCCCTTTCCGCCATTCCGATTAGGAATAATGGCTGTGATACTCGCAAGATGGCAAGAAGGTGATCTGTCTTTCAGATGAGTCCTAGATAATGTACGCGCAAAGAGCCTGTTGCGATGTTGTGCAAGACGCGGAATGAGCGAAGATCGGCTACGAAGAAGTCAAAGGAAGGTTCATTGTTATAGCATGCAAAAAGACCAATTCTAGGAGGAGCAGGGCAGGTTTATCAACAATTTTTGGACTACTGCTTAGTATGAGGTTCTACTAGGGTGCGAATATGGGGTTCATTTATTTCATTGACTCTGCTTATTCTAATCTCTGCCAGGTTTTGAGCTACCTTGTTGCGTGAAGTCCATCTCTTTCAGAAGGCCACCGTGGAATATCTATGCGGGAGTGCGAAGACGATTAGACTCAGTCAGAATTATGAATTGGATACAAGATTTATTGGGCATACATGACTTTGCAACTCGACGGGCATGTAAAGATCTTTAAACTAGTTGGAGCATCGGCAGATATTGGTCTTGACTTCTTTCCCAAGCCTTTATCGCTGAAAACTTGCTCGGTGATGTCTAGAGATGCTGATACATAGGTGGTGTGGTGGTGTCGTGCAAGGGGTATCTGAATGTGGTAGTGGGTATCGGGGTTTCGGTGATGGTGCTCGTATGGTGCTTTGCTGTGCTGAAGGTGCAATGGGGGAGCCATCCTGATCGGACGCTGGGAGGGCCTCTGATCTTTCATGGCTGTTATCGCAGCACGATAAGCATGTTCGTTCGCCTTTCTACTCTGCTCGACGGGTGCCCGACTGCGGCCTTGGTTCTACGATCGCTGGTCGTGCTGAACCCCTGGAAGACGGCGTCATGGCCGGGTGTTTGGGATCGGTCAAGACATTTGAGAGTTTTGTGCAGCCAATTGTCGCTTGACTTGCTCGCGGGCCCATCGAGCCGTCTCAATGGTGCGTGGTTGGAAGTCTCGGTTACTCCTGACATCCTTGATCAATTGTGTGATCCATTCAGCACGATAGTAATTGGCATATTCTCCGTTGGGAAACGTGTCCGCCAGATCTCTGTATTGGGGTTAGTCTACATTCGGAGGTAGGTTACGATGACTCACCCAATAACGCCCATAGCTGACCGGAGAAGAGCTTCGCTTCTGTTCGGATCTTGTGCGACAACGCTAAGTATCGTGAAGATTGACTCGACGTATGGTATCAAGGCTTGGGCTATGATCCGTTAGCACTCATCTTAATTCGGTAACGAAGCACGTACGTTTGCTCTTCATTGCAAGAATAGCACCTGACCATGCATCCATTATGCCTTCTCGCAATGAGATTATATAATCAAGCATTTCGAATGCAGCATTCTCTCCCATTGTCACGCTAGCTGCTGTTTGTAAGACCTGGGCAACGACAGTCAAATACGTCTCGAAGTGCGGGCCTATGGCTTGCGCAATGTCCCCGAAAGTCTGAAGGATAGCAGGCCTGAACTGGTTGCTGATTGATTTGTCCTGATATTGGTTAGCGAAAAATCTTGCTCGTTGTTTCTTTGGTACTCACACTCAAATTAGTAAGAAGATAATTCATGAACTGATCACAATAGGGTTGGGACAACTCTCCCAGAGCGCGTGTTATATCGCTCACAAGGCCAATTGCCATGGCACAGAGGCCAGGCTCTTCGCGATTTCCCAGAGCATTGTACAAGAAGGGCAAGAAGGAGTTCATGTACTTGGCGAAGTCCTCTTCCAGGGCATTTGCCAAGGCACCAACCACAGCGAAAACGGTATCTGGAACACTCGATTTGCCACCGACCGAGCTCAAGATTTGTAAGAGCACGTTCATGATTCGATCCGCTGCAGGCTTAATCTCACCCTCCAAGCGTTGTACAACGGCCAGTAAAACGCTTGTAAGGCTAGTCTGGATCTCTTCAAGAGTAATACGATCCTCAACGCTAACAATCTGCTGCTGCATTGGTAACGTCTTCTCCAAACGCTCGAGAATAACTTCTGACAGCTTGGCAACAGTAGGTAGACTGTCGTTCGCAGCGTTTGTAACGAAGGCGTTGAGAACTTCGTAGGCGGCCATACGTAGCTGATTATCGGCGTCAGTCCCCTCGGTTACAGCAAGCAGGCGCTGTACACTCTCTTGAAAGTGTGGCGACATGGGATTCTCTTGACAACCGGGCTCACCAGCAAATCGCTCTGCAAGGTTCATCAAAGACCAGCAACAAGAGCTTGCCATCTTTGGGCTGCTTGATAGACCACCGAAGAGTGCTCCTATAAGAGGTCGTAGATGCTCCTCGGGATCGATGGCCTCGGATACATTCTCGCATATCCGGCCCAGGGCGAAAGCAGCAGAGTCTTTGACCTGTACGACAGGGTCATCCATCATTCCTATAAGTACAGGAAGGCCTTGCTTGATTAATGGCTGAAGCATCTTTTCATCCGGTCCTTCCATGATTGCGCCGAAGGCCGAGACAGCAGCATCTCTAAAATGCCAATCTGCTTGCCGTATATTCATTTCTACAAAGCCTAGCACAGTCTGCACAATATCGCCAGCGATTGTTTGGGCGTAAAGTTGCAAGCATTGATATGCTGCCCTTGAAATATTGTAGTCCTCGTCTGCGGCATCTTCGTCTTGCTGCGCCATGAGGTGTAGAAGCGTAGGTAAGACTTCACGGGCTGCTACACGCGCAAAGTTGAAATATGGCCTCATCTCTGTTCCTTCTGCTTGAGCCATGGCATTATCATCTTCGATGGCAATCTCTTCTTCGCATACCGTGCACCAAAATTCAATAGCAAGCTTAGCAACGTCTTCCTCTGGGTTCTTCATGCCCATGATCGTCAGCCCGAAGAGAGCCTTCTCCATGTAGAACTTCATCTTGTCATAGTAGAGCCCCATAATGCGATTCAGACAGCCGTAAGAACTGGCTTCAATGCGGGAGTCTCCGGACTGGGTAGCTTCACATATGACCTGCATTATATAATTTCGCTCCCCCTCATTGTCGAAATTCGTCCTCACAAACTCCAACGAATCTGATAGTGAGTTAATAGCAGCCAACCGCACGTCTTTATTAGGCTCTTCTTTTCGCGCCCCTTGCACGACTGCCGTAAGGATTGCATTGGAATGTTGAACAAGGCTGTCCCGGAGATCTTGATCCTCCGCTTCGCAGATGTAGCCGATGGTCTGTAAAGAGGCTTGCTTCAGGTGATCTTCACCTTCCCCAACATTCTCCACCAAAGCTGGCATCAGCTCAGGCCATTGGTTTCGTGGTATATCAATCGCGGCTATCGCAGCAATAAACTGTGCTGCAGACTGGCCTGCTCTTGTGTCTTTCGAAGCCAACGTCTGCAAAGCCAATCGTCTCACAGAATCTTTAGCGCTTGTATCAACACCCTGAAGCCATCGCATCTGTATCTCACGTAGCCGTGAATACTCCCGGGCTGTAAATGCATTTTTCAGAGCAATACCCGCTGCCTGGCGGACACCAGCATTTGCTTTCTCGTTGGCGAGTTCTTGCGCGAGTGTTGTGAGGTATGTGGACTATACCACGCAGTCAGTACCCAGTAGACTATATTCCGCAGGATGTGATCTGGTAGCTTCACAGAGGTGAGTACTTACGAAGTTCACCTCAGCAGCCTGGGCCAGTTGGTGCTCCGCATTCTGACGTGCAGCCGCATCTAGACAGATTGTGTAAGCTCAAGACGTGTATCCCCGAAGTAACAACGCGATTATCATGCGCACTTACCTGGCGAGAACGTATTCTCCAGCACCTGATTCACATCCATTCTACAGGGGAATTGTCCGTGTCACGAGACTTCAGCCGACTTGAGATTCGGTTGGGAGATGGGACCGCAGCCTGTATGAATTAAATTCGGAAAGCGCTCTTTTCAAATGAGTGGTGTTGAACACAGCGGAGTATGTACTGTGGTCAGGGTTGGAGATTACATGGGTGTAAATGAGCGTCGACGCCCAGGAAGCGAGATTTTGATAGAACTATTCTACGGTAGTCCGTATGTGTGCAATAAAACACCGCTACCTCAGCAACGCGTCTACGGAAAATTACGCCACTTATTATGATCTCACACAAATTCTGGTGTTCGAGTATTGTATTGTTATGCTAGCTTTCGCGTGAAATCATGTTGGACGAGGCTTTGTGTCATGCCGAACACTCCCGTCAACACATGCAGCGGAAGCCGCTGTTAGGGTCAACCCTGCTTAGACGTAGCATTTACCTAGACGTCTCAACCTATTTCTTTCAATCTGTAGCGCTGTGTAAGAGCGCTACAAGTCAGTTCACCGTGAAGCAAGTCATCGCACAGACTCGATAGATGTCTTTGTCGCCTGGCGAAACATCGATGGGTAAAAAAATGGTCTCTAGCCTCAGAAATCGCCTCCTGGCGCATATTAAAGCCGACCCAGGGCAATTTCATGCCACCGTTGTAAGCCTTCAGCTTGGTTGTCGGCTAAGAAGGGACATGGAATGATGAATACGCTCTTCGCGTCTTCCCTCATGACATGAGCTCGTCACTTCCTTCCGGACCCAATTCCTGAGGCTCGGTAGTGCTGTCTAGATCATACACGCGGTAATGGAAGTTATCTTGAGCTACGATGCACAACACTCGTCTCCCTTTCCTGCCATTGACCTCCATCCTTTCTGGAGTCCAAGAGATACCTGATGGGAACTCTAGCCAGGTATAGGTCCTGAGATGCTGTGGGTCGGCCAGGTCAATGCTCGGTATGATATTAGCTCGCTCTGCGGTACCTTTGGCTATTTTTGCATTCTGATTGGCCATCACTGTGTATGACAGCGTCTTTGAACTATCTGAGCGTTTACGGTATGGAAATCTAAACAGCCTGGACGAAGCTTTGGACAATGGTCAACCTAGGTAGCCAGAGAATGTTGCACGACTTACTGTCATCAGACGTCGCTAGTACGAACTCATCATCGTCAATGAATTTCACATCTTTGATGTTAAAACCGGCCAATCGAACCGATGCGATTTCAACACTTGTGGTAGTGCTCATGCCGTTTTCTATCTCGAGGATAATCCTGTAGACACATACTGGGGGGTCGAGTGAGCACGCACTTATAAGGTGGTCATATATCCTACATTACCTTCAGGTTCTTTTTGTCCAAGTCCCGTAACAACGTACGTGGCAAATTTGGCGACGTCGCCGGAACGCTTTGGTTTGATGAGTCTAGTGGAGACATGAAGAAAAATACGATAGTCACTTACTTCGGCAATCATCCTCATATCAGCGCATGCGGGAATCCCAACTCCAAGAGACGTTGGATAAGCAAATCTGACATTTCTTTTCTGCGTTTCTGCAATGTTGTTGAAAACTGCCCTGCATTGTGTATGAAGGTGTCTCATAAGCGCATCAAGGGCTGGAAAGCTTTTCCCAGTGGGCTCCTCCCTCTCGTCTATTTTGAGTTCTTTCTTATAGAGCTCAAACAGGGACCTCCCTTCGGCTGCCAGGTCCCACTGCGAGCCCTTGTCAACGCCCGGTTCTAGGTCAAAAAATCTGGCGAGCTGGCTTCGGGTCATGGGTCCCTGAATATACTCCAGAGTACTTCCATAATCTATATTTATGTCCTTTTGAGCAGCTTCTATTGTGCTCACATCGCCTGACTGAGTCTCAATTTCCTGACGAAGCCATGTCGAAAAGGCGGAAAACTGACGAAGCTCCAAGCCCGATGTGATTAGGATATGGTGCCCTACGAGTTGTAAGCAGTTCACAGTGTCAAGTATGTTGTCCAAGTCCTGTGTTGAGAGTCCCAGTGTAACATTCGATACCTGAAATCTCGATAATCCGCGGAGCCGGCTCACGATCACATTGAGTCTCTCCAAGGCGGGCAGTAGATTTTCATGAGCCAAGCGTCGTACACTTTCATAACCAGTAGTTGCGGCCTTCTCCCACCTCTTGTGTCCCTTCAAATCTCTGGATCAGTAGCTAGTGAGCAGCGTTACATGAAGATGCTGACGTACCCTTTCTCCTAATTGGTCCACCAACCACTCTTTGACTTCTAAATGACAATTACCCGTGACCACAAGGTGATAAGCGGCCTGCATCCACGTACAGTCTGACTGTTCCATGAGAGCCTCTTCAACGTTGCCAATGAATCTACGCGGTAGGTCTTGAGAAGCCTTGAAGTCACTGTACATCTGTCTTTGTACTTGGTTGATATAGCGTAAGACATTGTGCAGCTGAGTAGACTTTGCAGCCAGCAATGATAAATATCTTCCAGCATTAGAAATCAGTCGAAGGTCAAGAGGTACAACATGAAGCTCCTGTTCTATGCCGGTCTGACTTGACACAAGTAATGAGTGCGTTGTTGAGTATGGATGGGAGCTATGCAGAAGTGGTTTGCAACCGTGGACACCCCGTGAAGCTTGTTGTAGATCGAAATTGCCAATCTCGAAGGAGTCGTAGATACTTATATGTACGGTGCCATCTTCAAAACCCACAACGAGAATGTCCGCTGAATCAGTGGAACTAGTGGTCAGTGGCTGAAATAATGTATCAAGTGATGCTCGAGTACTGAATATATCATCCCTACTCCTTTTCAGCGTTTGCAGCTGTCGTATACCTACTGCTCGCACCTACTCAATTCCTCCAGACGACAATATGCTCAGCTTGGGTAAAGAAGCTTCAACATCTAGGAACGCCAGATCAAGTGGTAGGTCTGGCGCTGAGTCCATAGCCTTGGCCTGAGGATTCAGACTTATCATATCGTCCAATGTCAACTCACTTTTGACTTTGTTGATGCGTGAGTTGACTTTGTTGCTGTCTGTAAAGTTGACTTCCCAGCCTAAGCAACAGATTCGGGATTCTGAGTATGCAGAGCAGTCGAACTGGTGAATGATTTTGCCAGTCTGTGCATTTGTCAAGGTTAATAAATGATTGCTATATGCGGTTGCAAGAGACTGTCCTTCAATGAAACCGAATCAGCACGAAATCGGATGGTATGTAACGAGTTAAGAGCAGTAATACCGTTTGGCTTCCACTTTATCTGATCTACTTGTGCAGGAGTCTGCTTGTTTAGTATTCCAAACACCTTCTGTCCGTTCAGCCGGTAGACTTGGACCTGCTCATCTATTGTTGCCAATGCAACTAGATCCATAGTGGGGCAGTATGCCACATGTGTAGGATTGATAGCTGGCTGTACCACTTTCTCTGCCAGGGGCTCAGCCATCTTGATAGAGCACCTGCCAATACGTGGAATTTACTCCGTCTCATCCCAATCTAGGTCTGATTGAATGATATTTGATCAGCAGAAGTAATTTTCATCAGGAGTAGGGGGAAATAGAGAACTATTCTATAACCACCGGATGCACCTCCCAGCCCTATAGTACCCTAGAGATACAGGCAAGAAGATTGCTCCCGGGGGATTTCTCGGCCTCAGCCCTGTAGGGCTGTCCGGCTGGGGGGGTAAAAACCTACTAAGCTACCAAAGGCAGTGTGTTTGCGGTCAACCCAATGCGCAGAACTTGAGATAGAGCTTCTACGCTGGGCTCTACTAAGTGAGTGCTCAAGAGTTGATCAATCACATGCGAAAAGCTCGATTGGTAGTAGTACTCTCTAGGTATTATATTGATCTAAGGTTCTCTTTAAGCCGTATTCGCAAAAAAGCCTTGCTACTCTACCTTGTACATCTAATGCCTCACGCTTCGCTTGATTCGTTCCTATAGCACTTTTGAGTATTGCATAGCCTATTCAATCAAATACGAGTCTGCCATAGACTTGACGTCCTTTGTGAACGAGACATCTTGATCCATCTCTACTAATGTGACGGAGGTGACCTGGATGGATTTAATTTAGCACTATGCACAATATTTGCGTTAAGGTCAAGACTCACGTCAACGTCCATGAAAGGCTTGCTCTTCGAAAAACGCACACTCATTGGGAAGAATTCGGCTTCATCTTCGGCTTGTGCCTCAAATTCAAAGGCTCCGCTCGCGTTTAATTCATCCACTGTGCCGATGGTCCATTCCAAACTATCTCCCGATACCTCGTACTGAGCATCGAAGCTCGATATCGCGGGCTCACTGGTACTGTAAGGAATGATCACAACCACATCATGTAAAGTGTCCGACCCGGTCATTTCAAATTCCACGGTGATCGTGTACGTGTCTTCTGAGCCTTTATTGACCCAGACAGTGAATGTGATTGGAAGGACACCAGCGGTATCGGCCGGGGCAGTGGCACTCCATCGTAGAACGCCGACAGAGTTATTCGCAGGAAATCCCTTAGACGTATCCTTTAATTGAATTATCTTGGAACTGTTGAATTGTGCTTTATCCACATTAGGGTGCGTCTTGAATTGAGCATTGTGGGAGGGATTTGCAACAAGATCAAGTTTGACCTTTGTCAAAGATGGGTCTGATATACGTAACTGTAAGTCTCCTTTCACGTTAAAGGACTTGAGAATGCCGTCTCTGGATATCTTTGCGGATATGCTCTCGGCGACGGTTGCGTGAATAGCATCACGATCCGCTGAGGATGAGACTCGTGCAGAAGGTGCTTTTTCTGTAGTGACTGGTTGTGAATTTGAAACCAAAGGCGTGGAGTCCTCGGCTTGAGCACCTAAGTCTCCTCGCACTCGCTCAAACATATCTGTGGTCTTTGACTTTTTGCCGAGTTGCATGCCTTTTCCTTTAGGAGCAGTAGTTCTATGCTATCATTAGTCGCCTTGGTAACAGGAAAGAAGAAAAGTGCACTGACTTGAATGACTTATTCTTTTCGGCCTCATAGCTATCATACGCACTGTAGCCAGCGGGCGACGGTCTTGGTGGCGGGGTGTATGTAGGGTAGGACGGAGCACGAGCAACTGCAGCGCGACCACTGCGAGCCATTTCTTTTCGCTGAAGCTCCAACTGCTTAGCTTTCCTCTTACGCTCCTCCGTCGCTTCGAGCTCCTTATTCTTGACACTAATTCAGCATGATGCTAGTACATGTACTAGAAGGTAGCATACCCTTGAGATAATCTCTTGTATCCTCTCCTCATGACTTTCCATTTCAAGGAAGGTCTTAATCTGACTTAATGAGAGATTTTCTCGATAGCCTAGGGTAACGAGCTCGTCGAACGCGCTCAGTAATTCATAGGCATTTCGCAGGATTTCCCTTTCATCCAGGCTCTTACATATACTTGTCACAACCTGGGCGAAGAGATGTAAAGAGTCGATATCTTGAAGTATGTTCGATTGCCGGTTAGTGATAAGTACCATATATAGCTCGTCCAGTGGCTGATAAACATAGCGAACGTTGTCTTGCTCAACTGTAGTATGCTGTGTGCTTGAATCCGCGAGCTTTGGGAACGATGCTAGAAGACCTTCAATTCTTGACCGTGCAACTTCGCGGAATTGCCGTGAGAGCACGGCCTTGCCTCCTCTCGTGCAGATTGAAGCTGCGAGAACCACCTGAAATAGTCAGTGCTAGTAGAGTACATTTGTCTTGGTGGAATACTTTACCATTGCTGTTTAAAAGCGACGACCTATGATGTAGAATCGATACAAATCCACTATCACAGTTCCTGAAGCCACTGGAAGAGCAATTTGTCTTGGTTCAGCTCAGTCGACACACATACTGCTGAGATGTGGTCTGTTGATTAAGATGGGCCAGGGTCTGTGATTGATACGATGAGGACGCCGTTAACAGAGCCGACTAAGACTAAATCTATTTAGCTCAGAGAATAAGCGTTTCTGAACACTCCTCCCATTATATCCTCCGCCGAAAGCATCCATGATATTACCAACTTCGTGACCATACGCGCCCGGTCTTCATAGATTTCACAAGAGTATCTGCGACTCACGCCTGTTGCTATATCATCTCTTCAGCGCGTGGCTGGTGGCCTCGAAGTCACGTCACCCTATCCTGAACTCCAGGTCTTCTAATCACTTGGTTTATGAATCAACGACCGAGGCAACGCATCAGTCAGACTCCATCAAGCTCTATCTCGCGCACAACCATCTACGCATCCCTAAAGCATCTACATCCTAATAAATAGATAACATGTTCGAGATAGGACGCCGCAGCGTCCAACCACCACGATGACCACATTACAGATGCAAACTACTTCGAATCTTGAAGCATCAGCGACCGAAGATCCAATGGAGCTCACGTCTGAGATGGATCGTCGTTTTGGAGCTGATGATGACATTGACATTGACCTAGACCTCACAGTCGACAATTATCAATATGAGGAAGATGAATACATGGGTGAAGATGTAAATGTATTCACAGATATGGCGTCTACGAATGAACAAGACATGCAAGCAGGTAACGATGATGAGATGGCAGATGATAATTACTTGGAAGGATCTATTGCTAGGCAATCATCTGTACATGATGAAGATCTAGAGGATGCTGGGGACGCAGAACTTTATCCTGGCGATGAAGATACTATTGTGGAAGCCCACCTAGGACACCCATCGGATATCCCTCAAGGAGTACTTGACAAACAAGACCAGATCTCCACGGATCCAGGACAAGATCCCGATTACCTTGAGCAGCCCAATACCCAAGAAATCTCAGCTACTGCTCCTGGAAGCCTCTCCGCTGCGCATAAGGAACGCAGGTCTCCATCTGAGACCTCCACGATAGTAACACAGGGAAGCTTGCATGAGCTTGCACCACAGTATGAGGAGACTAGCAGACATGAAGATGAAAATCATCAATATAATGCTCAAGAGCCTCAGCGTGGATATGAAGACCAGACTAGCAGGCGTGAAGGCGAAAGCCATTGGAATATCTCCAAAGAGCCTCAACAAGGCGGTGAAAACGATATTAGCAAACAAGAGACTTCTGGCTATGAGTATTCGACCGACGTCTTTAGTGACAACTTACAACACGGCTCAGAAACCACAATAGAGCAGCCCGGACAACAGGAAGCAGTACGAGCTTCCTCGAAAGAGGAAATTCCGCTTCTTCAAGAAGCTAAAGTTGATCGACCCGAAGAGTATCGAAATGAGCCAGACGAGGCTACGTCGAGGGAACCCGCTCACGTACACCCTGTTATCGTTTTATACCAAGACAATGAGATCTCTTTGTTTCCCCCAATCGATTCTGATGATGAACATACCAACACTTACTTCTTGCAAAATGAACAAGTAGCTGGTGATAACATCAAGGCTTTGTTTGGCGCACTTAGGTCGATCTTAGGAGAAAGCATAAGCGAACAGGAGGAATTGATGCTTGACATCAATGACCTCGATCTTCATATAAGTGAAGTGAGTTTCTCCTGCCATGATGGTCGTATGTCAACTGCTAACGATTCAGCAGTCAACTATAGAGTCTTCTACCACAACGTTGCTGCAAATCATTGACGTTTACAATCATCTACAGCATTATGATGGCATTGAAAATGTGCCGCCTCTCTACATGCATCTAACCACAAAGGCTAGGTTTTCACATCGCTTCGAGTTCTTGCTGAATGCCATAGTGGAGGGGAAGGGGCTCTCGCAGCTTCGGTCGTCTGAGGTAGGCGAAGAGATTCAGCAGCCCGCGCTCGACGGAATTCAAGGCCATGAGCCGGAAGACGCTTTGCCGCAAGACGACGTGACCAGGGAGACGGAGGCGGAGGTCGCCGAACAAGAGGAAATTCGGGAGTCTGGAAACGTACACGATAAAGACGATCTCCGAAGCGAATCGCCGCCTTTGAGGCAGCCATCTCAAGATGCAACAACTGCAACGCAGGATTTCGCGCCACCAAACAAGTTTGTTGATAGTGCTGGTAAAGAGACTGATGACACAGAAGGTTACTCCGAGATTAAGGACAGTCAAGGGGATGAGGATTATGAAGAAAAATACAAAATCAAGGGATCTCCAGAGGAAGAGAACTATGAAGAAGAAGAAGATATTGATGAAGCCACACAGACTAGCGAAGAAGCTCCCATTCCACCCGCTTCGACTTCATCCGGAGAACGAGTGGCCCAAAAGCCGGTCGAAGCTACTGTAGACGAAGAAGACACAATCGAATACGAAGATGAGGAGGAATTGACTCACGGGACTTCCACTGGCTCCTCTACTCTGCAGGGAGACGCTTTCGATACGAATGCAGATCATGACGAAGCCGAGACAGAAGGTCAAATAGCTTCAACGCCGACCAAAGATTTTGATGATACCCCAAACCTCCTTGACCCTACCGCAGAACCAGAAGATTATGAGAATCTCACCGAGGAGGAAGAGGTAGCAACCAATGAAACCGACGGAGACTCGATTGGAGGTAAATTAGACCTGTCACAGCCCAGTGATGGTCCTGTCGCTGCTATCCCGGCTATCCCGGCGCAGACAGAGCTAGGATCTCCTATTCTGGCCACAGACGATGAACCTCCCATAGATGAGGACGAGATAACGTATGAGGACGAGGATGATGTTGAGACTCCTGAAGAGCCAGTAAACCTGGAGCGGATTGTTGCGTCAAGTCCTGGGTCTCTGAAACGTGCTCGAAGTCTTGATGGAGATGACGATGCTTTAGAAAATGAATCTCAAGGTATGAATTTCACAGAATCAAGTAAGGATGATCATGAACTAACAAACCTCCCAACAGGTGCTAAGCGCGTCCGCTCCGGCTGACCTTCCAAGGGCCACACATCTTCGTTCCACAGTCGTGTCTACAGTACCTCGTCCCAACGATTGTTCCCCATTCGATTCGATGCATCCTTGCTCCGCATCAGGAACCCCCACATGAGCGCCAGGATTAAGATCTACCGAAGGCTTCATGTGGGCTATCTGACGGACCGTGCAACAAGGCAAATACGGGTAACGACCAACTTTCCTCATCACATCAGCTGCCGAATAATATATGGTCTTCGGACGACTATTTTCCTCTTTCCTCTAATACGGTAGGTTTGTGTGGTAGGTAGGCCACAGGTTTCCCCCTTCACCATTTCCCCCTTTACTAACTTGAATCCTTTCCCCTTCCCCACGCATGATACCCCCTGGATGTTTTCGCATTTCACACATAGGCAATTCAAGGCCACACGGCACGCGGCGTATGCTGACATCATCCCCACTGTACTCTAAACATTCGATTCCGGTTAGCCACATCAGTACCTGTCACTATTTGGCGTCCCTGCACCATTGTGAAAGATGGACTGGTTAGACAAGGCGAAAGGATCATGGCGTTAGGAACCATTGGAGTTGGTCACTACAGTGGGTGGCGGTCATGGCAACGTTGGGAATCTCACATTGCGTACACATACAATGCTTGTATCATAGACCTTGATCACACGCATGCAATCTCGTACAGTAATCCCCAATGATTAGAAGTCATCACAGGCCTTGGTATCGCTCAACAACACCACTTGAAATAATTCGCCGTATAGAGTGTCATTCACCCTCCGACCGTGGGGGAGCTGTAGTAGTCGAGGTAGCATTGTACCTGATTTCTTGCCGAATTCGATAAGACTAATGCGGCAAGGGTACATACAGGGTTTAGCGCCCGCTTTCCAGGTGGCCTACTACTAGGGGTTTATTTTGGGACCTCTGGCTCATTGCGAAGAGACAAACTACGAAGTAGGACTGCGCACTCGAGTCGGTCTGATACTGTACAATCACTCCCTGGCTTACTCTTACGCTCATTCTGAAACCCCTCTGCGCTACCCTGAGTACGTCCATCTCTAATCAAGCTCCAACCGGTCCAACGAAAGACGTCCACGCCCCATCGCTCTTTCTCTCTCCCCCAACCTCCTCACTGAGGTACCCAGTTTACGAAACGTCGAGCCAGAGAGCCATCTTTTATCGGTCGATGATATCTCCAAGGAAACGCTGAAGCGTTTGACAGGGAATTTACGAAGGACGCCGCGCTGGCGCTGCGTAGCCTCGATAATTCAAGAAGGAACACGGCATTAGTATAGTCAGGGTCGCTACGACGGCGGCATCACTCAGCCAGTCAAGATGGTAGAAGACAAATATGTAGGCCTGGCTTTGGCTATCCTGTCGACAATGGCAATTGGGACGAGTTTCGTCATAACAAAGAAAGGCCTCCTTGAAGCCAGTGAGAGGCACGGCTTTGAGGGAGATGGGTTCGCATATCTAAAGAGTCCGACGTGGTGGGGAGGTATTGTTACAATGGTACTCGGAGAAGTCGCCAACTTCGCGGCTTATGCGTTTGCACCGGCTATACTGGTGACGCCATTGGGTGCGTTAAGTGTGTTGATTGGGGCAGTGTTGGGGTCATATTTCCTTAAAGAGGATCTTGGTACACTGGGCAAGCTGGGGTGTGCGTTGTGTCTTATCGGATCCGTCATAATCGTGTTACATGCACCACCGGACAAAGAGATACAGACTGTGGATGAGATACTGCAATATGCCATCCACCCAGGTACCGTCACCTAACCATGAATCTTATCATCTGATACTAACGAGTCTTGTGAGAAAAGCTTTCCTGCTGTACTGCGCCGCAGTTGCGATCTTCTCCAGCATAATGATTTATAAAGTTGCCCCCAAGTATGGGAAGAAGAATCCACTAATATACATATCGATCTGTTCGACTGTTGGATCTGTATCGGTTATGTCAGTCAAGGCCTTCGGCATCGCCTTGAAATTAACATTGGCCGGCAACAATCAGTTGACTCACCCTTCGACCTACGCATTCGCAATCGTCACAGTGTGCTGTATATTAACCCAGATGAATTATTTTAACAAAGCGCTTAGTCAATTTTCAACCTCAATGTAAGCCGCGTCTCACATTCGCCTGGAATCCTGCTAATTACCTACGAAGAGTGAATCCCTTATACTACGTCACATTCACAACCGCAACCCTAGTCGCCTCTTTCATCCTCTTCCGTGGCTTCAATACTACAGATGCCGTGAACACTATCTCGCTCCTAAGCGGCTTCCTAGTCATCTTCACAGGCGTCTATCTCCTCAACCTATCCCGTGGAGACCCCAATGGACACAAACTCCTCAACGGCCATGTAACAGACGGAGTACCAACAGATGGCATTACGGGGTTGCAAACACGTCACAGCATGCAGATCCGACGAAGCGGGGATCTTGGCCGAGCTAGTACTGGATCAAGAGGCGAAAGAGGCGTGTTGATGCACTCTTTCGACGAAGAACATATGATCGGCCATGGGCTTGGAAGATTGCCTGAGGATAGCGAAGAAGATGAGGACTCAGGGCTGCCGCGAATGAATGGTGGTTATAATGGCACACATCTGCCAATGAAAAGCGAAGAGCAATAAATTTCGCGTTCTCCGTCTTCTACATTTAGGCGGCAGTCTCACTTTGTTATCGATCTAGAGGATTCAAGGGGCGCAACGTGGGTTTCTGATCCCTCGCTGCTGGGAAGGATTTTGTTACGCTGTTCGCATCAAATGGGCATTGGGTGGCGTTTTGTGAATCAACCTGAAAATGCTCGCCGTTCAGAGGGCTTACAGGATGATGCTTGTATATGTCACACGTAGATACCCAAGGTGGTATGAGAGGGAACTCACGAGGGATATGTATATATGAATCTAGAAAGTCGAGTTTCACGCCTCGTTTGAAGTAGTGCGTTATACAAAACTTCAAGATCCGGGCTTTCCGAGGCTCCTAAAATGAGAACGAGCTGTCTATTGTACAGGTGCTTATGCTGTGGCCTATGTACTGTCGTTTAGGTTACTCACGTCCAATGTCAAGAGTAACATCAATTCGGCCAACTCCCTCATGGTCAGCTTCGTCCCCATTAGCTTTGTGAGCCTCTTTCCTTGGTAAGAGGAAGAAGCATACATTATACATACAAAAATTGTAGTGCAGGAGATTTGTTAGATTTGTACAGCTGGATCGCAACTTCAATGCCGGGTTGTCAGAGTGAATAATTACGCTACAATGAGTGGACATTAGTCATCAGACACACCAAAAATCTAGAAAAATCGCGTCACCCCACTAAACAACACCTCGTAAAATGCCTCGCTGGCCACCAAATCACGTTAAAAAGGGCCCAAAAACCTTACGAAAGGAGACTCCAGATGTTATTCGAGGCGAGTGGAACGGGATGGCTACAATGGGAGCTTCCGCACGCTCAATTGCTACTAAATACGGCGTACACCATAGTACCGTATCCGACACCCTAAAGCACGCGACTACTCGAGACCTACACGCCTCTGCCCCTCGTACTGGTGCGCCCCGTAAAACTACGGGTCGACAAGACCGTCAGCTGGTTCGAGACGCCGTCAAGTCTGGTCCTATTGGCCGTCGTCAGCCCCTAAAAGAAATAAACGCCAACGTGATGCCTGAGGTCTGCCGGAAGACTACCGTTCAACGGCTACACGAGGCAAATATTAAGAAATGGCGAGCAGCGAACCGAATCCTACTCCTTCCTGAACACAAGGTAGAACGGCTGGCCTGGGGGAGGCAATATGACGGTCTTACTGGGCTAGAATGGGCCGCCGTTTGCTGGTCTGATGAGATGTCCGTATGCAAGCAAGACGGCGCCGTCAATACCTGGGTTTTCAGGACTGGGAACGACAGATTTCACCCCGAGTGTGTTGAACCGTTAGATAATGGATCCCGGATAACGGTTATGTTCTGGGGCTGTTTCGCTGGTGATGATAAGGGAGGATTAACGACGCTATTTCCGGACTATGAACTCACGGGTAAACGAGGCGTTACTGGGAAGATAATACTAGAGGTAGCGTATAAAGAATACCTTCCGGATATGCTTGACGACTTTCCAGAACGAGTCTTTATGCAGGATAACGCCCGTACGCATACGATTCCTGAAACTAAGGCCTGGTTCGAAGAAAAAGGGTATACGTTGATGGAATGGCCGCGGTACTCGCCAGATTTGAACCCAATTGAGATGATTTGGAAGAGGATTAAGAATATGATCTATCAGGCACACCCAGAGCTTGCTACCCTGAAGGGTTCTGACGATAACATCAAGGATGGTATTGTTACAGCGGTGATTGAAGCCTGGGAGGCACTGGATCCGAAATGGTTACATAGCCTGATAAATAGCATGCCTAGACGGGTTAACGCTGTGATTACAGCACGTGGCGGGTACACACAGTATTAGGCCTATCTTTTGCCCCCGTAATATCCAGAATCGAGTGTGTTTTGGTAGTGCTGTAGCCGTAGAAAGAATGAGTAAAATGTAGAATTCTACTAGTGTCGCTTAAGTTTTGTCCTATTATAATAGTGAACGAACGACCATGACGTTGTCTGATGAGCTTGTCAGCAACCTACGCCAATGCGTCTGTCACATAGGTTGCCTGAGCGGGTACGAATCAGCAATGCCTGGCATCGCCAAGAAGCTGGTGATCATTGCTGCCGTTGAGGGACTGATACTACACCCAGCAGGCCAGCGTAACCAACGTAGCCTTCAAATCAAGTACTCCACTCATGAGATTTCTTCCCTCGCATCTTCCGCGTCCTCGAGCTCTCTATCCGGTCCTGAATTCCATGGCATTGTTGGTAGTCGATACCCAATGTCTAGACCCGATTGCTTTACTGATAGCATAGCCTGTTAAGGACTCCTCACTATCGCCCCTGTTTCCTACCTCATTGCTATTCTACGCCGTGAACAGGTAGCACAGATACGAGGGGTTCCGGTATTTGTCATTACAGATGTTGCTCTGATACCTCTTTCATCTCAAAGTGAAGCCAAGAGAGCTATTGAGCAAGCAAAGAGAGGTCTAAAAGAAGACCTCGAAGGACAAGCATCCTCTGAAGCAGACAGCGATACTTCCGAGGATGAAGAAGTTCGTGCTGAAGATGGGAAGCCCGAGCATGATGGTCGAACCTCCCTTGAAAGCTTGAGTGCTCCTGCAAATGAAGACGATTCAGGAAATAGGCCAGGAGGTCCTGAGCGGAGCAGTAGCAACGTCGTTGAAGATGTCATAAGCAAGAAGGGTCAATATGGCCGCTTTGCAGAGCGATGGTTCTCGCGCAAAGGTTGGAATACGGACAAGCGTAGGGCACAAGGGATGAGTACTGCTGACGAAGACAAGCTCTCTCCTGCGGGAGCTGCAGAAGATGCACCGCCCAAGGATTCTCCTGAAGTTGCTGTGGAGAAGGGGCTTGTGAACATGGACTTGTCCGGTCAGACTAGCGATCTGAAGTCCAGAAAGACATCTCAGCTGGGCAATCGAGAGGCCAATACCGCCAACGCCCTTGTACCCAAACTCCTTCGAACCACAAGGATGCTCTTGTCGTCCCGTAGCTTCTTCTACTCGTATGATCTTGACATTACAAGAAGGTTAGGTGGTGAAAACATGAGGAACGCCGAGCTCCCACTCAGCAAATCTGTCGATCCATTGGTCAGTTTTTCGAGCATCTTTAACGACCTTGCTCGGGCCTTGCCGCTGATATCTATAATTAGTTCTTTTGGAATCACCATCTTGCATTGCCTTTCACTGAAAATGGATATCACACATTCGTCTTGCCTATAATGCAAGGATTCGTGGGACAGCGGGCTTTCTCAATCAATCGAAAAGCCAAAGACCCATCTGAAGCCATCTCTGACGCGGAGCAAGATGCATCAGCTGTCATTCAGGCCCAACAGCGAGCCGAGAAGTGCGATGACGATTCAGAGTTCTTGCTTACGGTGATCTCCAGAAGGTCAATCAAACGACCAGGCTTACGCTACTTAAGGTGAATTTGCTGTAATAGAGGCCATGACTGTTCTCCAGATGACTGACTTACAAATTTCAGGCGAGGAGTTGATGAGGAAGGGAACACAGCAAACACCGTAGAAACCGAGCAGATGTTATCCAGAGCTTCATGGTCACCTGCTCACAAAATCTACTCTTTCACGCAGATTCGTGGCTCCATACCCCTGTTCTTTTCTCAGTCGCCTTATTCGTTTAAGCCGATACCTGTCTCTCAGCATTCGCCTGAGACAAATCATAAAGCATTCAGGCGACATTTTACCAACCTCGCAAATCGGTACGGGGACGTACAAATAGCTCTCTTAGTCGATAAAAAGGGTGGTGAAGCAGAGATTGGTCGGAAGTACGAAGAGCATACGAAGGAATTAGATGCAGAAGACGGCATTGCTGGAAGAAAGCTTGGCTTTGAATGGTTCGACTTTCACGCAGTCTGTCGGGGTATGAAGTTCGAGAATGTGAGCATTCTTATGGATACTCTAGAGGGAAGGCTTGATGAGTTCGGCGAGACTACTGAGCTCAATGCAACTATTGAGAAAACGCAATCTGGTATACTCCGCACCAATTGCATGGATTGTCTCGACCGAACGAATGTCGTCCAAAGTGCTACTGGCCAAAGGGCTTTGGAGAAGCAGTTGAAGGCAGAAGGCATTGAGGTAGACCTTCTGACCGACGCGACTACACAGTGGTTCAATACGCTATGGGCAGATAATGGAGACGCCATTTCGCGACAGTATTCTAGCACGGCAGCCTTGAAAGGTGACTTCACTCGCACCCGACGACGCAATTATCGCGGAGCTATCAACGATCTCGGACTAACACTCTCAAGATATTACAATAACGTTGTCAACGGTAAGGAATCTAGACTTCTACGTGCAGGTAGCTTTACTAATGCTCAACAGACTACTTTTCTCAAGCAGCAATTGACTACCTCCTGGGAAATGTGACGTCGCAGGTTTTCGTGGAGTTTGAAGCAACCTTGGAGAATCGAGACCCGGCTATGTCTATGTCCAAAGTCCGAGCAAATGCTGTCGAAACGAGCTCGAAGATTGTCATTGCGGACCAAAGCGAAGATCTTGTTGGAGGTTGGACGTTATTGAGCCCACGTGAGCAGAATACTGTGAGGACGTATCCGTTTGAGGAGATATGTCTCCTGATAACAGACGCTGCCTTATATCGCGTGAATTTCGACTGGAATGTCGAAAAGGTATCATCCTTTGAGAGGGTGGACCTAAGGAGTATTACAGGCATAATGAAAGGAGCCTACATTACGTCGACACTTACTGCTAGTCAAACAGACCCAGAAACGAACTTTGGCTTTGTGATTAAGTACAAGCCTGGCAAGGAGAATATAGCGCGGGTTAACACCAGATCCCTGAGCAGCGCAGTTGGTTCGGACGGCAACGAAGCATGTGAACTTGGCGATACTGCTGGTCAAGGTACCACAAGAGAAGACGCATCGACTCTCAAAATCCTCGCTTTCAAAGCGCTCCCGGCACGGGAAAGCTTCGCCACCATAGAGGGCCAGGAGTCCCACGCCATGAGCGAGAAGGAACTGGTCGGTAACGTGTGCGACGAGATCCAGAGAGCGGCGCTTGGCGATCATAGCGGGGCCGCGGGCTTTATAGAAGAAAAAGATATAATATCATTGCAGGAGGCGAGAAAGAGCACGGGTTTGTTAGAGCAGTGGGGCCATTCCATTAAGAAGTTGGTGTGGGCTTGAGTTGGGTAGGTAGTGCAGAAACGTTCTTTGTATACAATGAGCATGAGTAGTTGGTAGCTGGTATCTTACATATTGTCATGAATACTCATAAGTATATACCGAGTGTTACCAGTACTGTTGGCGCTGTTAGCACGGGCCCTAAGTTTGTACCGGCACGTGTACCATTGGGAAGCCTAGGCCAAAACAGGAAGTCACAGGCGGTTGGCGGATTTTAGATACATTGTAGACGGATCTCTCAGTGATCTTCGACAGGGCAGCCTTATGATCCGCGTATGGTAACCGACTAGCGCGTTCTAATAATACGCGCACCCGACAATGGTTGCTGGATGGCTCGAATACTAGGTGGGTAGCTATGGCCCGCACTCGGCTGACTTGCTGAATGACAGTCTATTATGTTGTGCTCTCCCCTACGACAATATGCCCCCAATTATCCTCTCGACTTGATACCATCCTTCCATCATGTACCCTCATCCGCCGTGCAACTGCAATTGTTCAAAATAGCACACAACTCGATCGAGTCCCGCAAGCGAGTACCCGTCTTAACATCCGTATTGTCTCAGCCCCGAGTCCGTACGCTTTCGGCAACCTGCATGGTGCTTCGGTGGACTCGAGGAGAGTCGGAAGCCGGTTTGGCATAAGGGCAGTCTTTTGAGGGAGGGTTCAATCAAACAAAGGGTTAGATCTACTTGTTTTCCCTTGTTCTGGGGAACCGAACTGGGAGAATTGGTTCGCTACTACTATTGCTCGCACCCCGCACCCATAGAAGAGGGGCAAAAGTTCGATGAGAGTGGATGGTGTCGACTCGGCAAATGCTGGGGCTTTACCACCTCTCAAGCCACCAGCATTTCAGATCATAGTATTGGTATGTACAGGAGAGCTCTTGTTGTGGTAATCACGCTGTCTTGCTGGTACCGACGGCGCAGCGTCAACTTTCCGAGACATCTCCTGCACCTCTCCCCTAGCAGCGTCTTCACAAACTTGGAGACTTTGACCATATGCATCAAAATTTCTCCCATTTCACGTACCAATACGGATACTGACATGGTAGTTTTCAGGGTTCTGGAGGTGGGCCGAACGAAGACAACGTGACGGGTCTTTTGGTCAGGTCAACGGCTACAAATTGGGCCAAAGGCTCTGTACTGGCTGTTGACGCTGGCACTCACCTTGCCGCCGTGATCAAAATCTTTCAAGACCATCTCCCTGAAGCAGTCCCAGCTGCACCCTCAGATTCTACCGTCTCAACTGGCAATAGAACCGTTCGCCCACGAGCAAGTTCGGCTGCTGCTCAAGGCTCAAGATCACTTCGACATACGACCTCAGAAGTGAACAACAATGGAGGATCTACTCCATCACAGCAAGTCGATGGAGCGTCTGCGCAATGCCTCACCACTGGGCCCTTCGCTGACTTAGAGGTTCCTTTCGAGTCTGTCAAAGCAAATGCAGCATACTTCATGCGCAATCTGATCTCCACCTATCTTATCACACATCCCCATCTCGACCACATCTCAGGCTTCGCAATCAACACTGCTTCGTTCCAGCACACGTCCCGCCCGAAGAGAATAGCAGCTCTACCATCGACAATAGACGCTATTAAAACCCATATTTTCAACGACGTAATATGGCCGAATATGTCCGACGAGGATGGAGGAGTTGGCTTTGTAAGCTACATGCGCTTGGTAGAGGGAGGAAATATACAATTTGGTGACGGAGAAAGTAGAGGATACATCGAAGTTTGTGATGGCTTAGCAGTGAAATGCTGGAGTGTGAGTCACGGCCAATGCATGCGGAAGCACCGTGGTCATGGCAGCGGTAGCGGCAGCACGCATGAAGCATTCAACGAAGCCGCATCAAGACGAGCCTCCCAGCATGCAATTTCCCCCATCGGTACTCAAAGCGGTCAAGGCTATGCCGACATCATGCGGCCAATAGACAGCTCTGCATTCTTCCTCCGCGACGACCACACCGGCAACGAAGTCCTCATCTTCGGCGACGTAGAACCCGACTCAGTCTCACTCTCCCCCCGAAACGAACAAATCTGGTCCGACGCCGCTATAAAAATCACCCACGGCCTCCTCACCGGGATCCTGATCGAGTGCTCTTACGACAACTCCCAATCCGATGAGACCCTCTTCGGCCACCTCGCACCCCGCCACCTCATCGCCGAACTCAAGGTCCTTGCAGGGAAGGTCAAAGCTCTCCACCGCGCCTCCACGCCCACAGCCGTCGAAGCGCCTCTCCCCCAGCGCAAACGTAAACGCCTCAGCAACGGTCTCAAAATTCACGAGGAGATGGAAACACGCACTGGTCGTAGGGGTCGCACTCCGTCTCAAACAGGCCGCAAGACAAGACGATCAACAGTTAGTCCCGCCACGCCTGCTTCCCTTGTAGGCGAAGACTGCCCGACAAAAGACATCTCCTTCGACATTCCCGAGCCCATCAACGAGACGCGCAGCGGTGAAAGCAATGGAGAGGGCGCACCACTACAGGGGCTACAGGTCATAGTTATTCATGTCAAGGAAACATTGAAAGATGGGCCGGAGCCAGGGGAAGTGATATTAGCGCAATTAGAGCAGGGAGCGAGGGAGGAGGGGCTAGGGTGTTCATTTTTGATCTCGAAGGCAAGGACGAGCATATGGCTTTAAGAGGGATTGATTTTGGGGGCCGGGAAATGACGGTGCATGGATTGCTATGATTTTGAAATCTTGCGATTTCGGACGGAGAACTGGCGTTTGAGGGCGTCACTTGCTAACATCAACGAGATCCTACTCATGGATCTATAGTTTCGGAAATACATGCTTCATGCCTGCCTGAATGGGCGAAGCGTGGGTTGTGTGTCATTAGAATAGAGAGAGGAGTTTGCAGTGTGTATGTACATCTAGCTAGGAATTTGAGCGCTTTAGTCATATGAATCCAATAACAAGAAATCATCCATTCCACACACATTCGCTTTGTACCTGATTACCCGAGTCGGATGAAGGAGACGTGCGATCAATATATGAAAAACGGGACACAAGTAAGTTACGCATATAGAGAATCCTTTGACGGGATGTAAGTAACACTTAGGAATTACATGAATCCCATTCTAGCACATAAACAAAGCCTTACAAATTCTTAGACTCGTACCAAGTAGATATGGTGGCAATACATACGCCTTTACTCGGTCCCGCCCGTGTACGCATGCCTAATACATAACCCCGGCAAGGAAAATTTCTGGAAAAGACCTGCAAGACCATCGCCCTGTATTGCTTTCGTGATGCTGCCAGCGTGCTCTGACGACCAGCTGGGATCGAGTATCATGGCATAAATGGCAAGTTTGCTTCGGCTAGGGAGGGGCTGTGCGAGACGGATCTCGTTATGAACTGTGTGAAATGGATGAAAGCGGTGTGGGCTTGTTGGATCTACGTTCAGGAGAAGAATAGCTACGTGCTTGACTATTGATACAAGAGAATGAGAAGGCAGAAGTTTTCATGATTTGCTAGAATGGAATCTCGGATAACTAAGCAGAGAAGTGCGATGAATTCTGACATTCTCATTCCTTGGGCTCTTCTCTTTGGTTGGTAGCTCCCACAATACCTGCTATCATGGTTAGCTCCCACTCTCACAGTTGTACGCGATGCTTTTGCTCCTGAAATGAGGAGGGGTATCATAGAAATATGTCGTGCTGTTAGGAAGAGGGATGGGACCAACTCACCACCAACCACGCTTATTAATGTGAAGATGGTATCGCACGTGCCAGCGGCCACGGCCACTTTTAGGCCTTCACCACCCACAAAGGAGCCAATGGAAGTCACGACTCCGCAGGTTGTCGCGAGCAGCTCAACATAGTCAGAGATGTTTCTCAGCGTGGAAACGTTGGAGTTTTCGTCTGCATCCGGCACGAGATGTAGACCGATGACCTCGCCAAATGTACCGACGCTTATAAGGACCGAAACCGCCAAGCTGACGCCTTTTGACGCTTTGGATTTTCGTGTAATTCCCCAGCGATTGAAACTAGCTGCAGTGAATGCGCTGCCGCTTCCAATCATGCTGAGAACATGACCGACAGTCTGGAGAGTTTTGTAGATTAGTACCTGCTGACTAGGGGCACCACAGATGCTGTGACTGGAGTGTGTGCATGGATGGAATACTTACCCTCGATCTATGATGCTCTTCCAGATAGTCGTGGACCTCCTTTGAGTGATTTCGGGCCGATTCATATAGGCAGAGCTGTGTGATGCTGCCGGCGAAACCAAGACCCGTTCCAACTACTGCAAATGTTGCCAAGAGCTGGCCGGGATTCTCTCCTTTACCCGCTATGAGTGGTTCATTCTCAGTCCCGGCGTTATCCAATGATTTGGCGGTGACATGAACTGCTTCTATCATGATAATTCCAAGGCGGATGACACCGACAATGGATGTCGTGATTTTGGAACCCATTTCGTAGGAGTGGATGCGGTCCTACAAGCAGCAAGTTAGCAAGGTAAATGTCTTACCGACATCGAAGAGAAAGAACCTTCGCAGCTTTTGACAATCCATGCGTCGCTTCGGCAGCGATGACAGGCCTCTCTACGCCACGCTCTTGATGTAGCAAGGGCGCAGCTTCTTTTTTCATCATCATTTTGGATTGCATGGAGAACCTTTGCACATTAAGAGCGTCTTGAGGTGCTGGGAGCACAGACTTTTCGAGCAGTGACTGGTTAGTTGGCGATGAACCGAAAACATTTGTGGTTTTGGCAGTCTCGTTCAGCATTTTTCCAGTGTCCTCAAAATCGAGGTATTCTGGCACATTGTCCTCGCCCACAATCAGGCCGAAGATTCGAACGGCAACAAACGTGATTGCATTGAGAATGGAAAATTCCTGAAGCACGTCAGTATCATTCTTGAATGAACAATAAGATGGCTTGTGAATGTATGAGAGACACACCTGGTCCGTGAACCATTCGAAAAAGTCAGTGAGGAGTGGAATTTTCCAGATACCTTCAATGAAGGTCACAACGAGTCCAAACATCTCTGTGATGAACTGCCAAATTCCTTTCACAATGTTCTCGACAGTATCAAAAAGAGCGTGAGCAATGTCTTGAAAAGCACCTTTGAGGTTCTCTAGCACTTTTGCAGGATCCCTTGCGACGCCTTGAATACGGCTCCATAGCCTCTGAAACAAATCAAGGAGCACATCGATCTCCTTGTGGAAAACTTTACTCAGCGTCTCAGCGGCTCGTTGAGCAAATTGTCCAAGATTCGGAATTTCAAAGTCGTCACCAAATTCCTCACCGAAGCTTTCCGTGAAAGCTTCTATTACGATGGGAAGTGGGTTGAGCTTCATGATGAAGTTGATGATCGGGTTGTCAAAGAGCCAAGAGAGCGGTGAGTTCTTAAGCTGTTCATTTGGATCTTTGGCAGCGCCTACACTGAGCGGTGTTCTATCGCCAATAACTGGTGCTAGATCTTGCTCTAGACGTCGAAACCAGTCATCTAGATTATCAGAATTAGAGGCGAGAAATTGTTGAGGCAGCACGAGTATTTGATGTATGCTTCTCTTGAGGACCTACCAAGAGTTAGTCCTGTAACGACATTATTAGACCTTAGGTTATAGCATACCGCTTGATTAGCCTTGGTCTTCTCGTTGTCCCAGGTAAGGCCGAGCCACTGGAACAGCTTTTCAAGGTCTATGCCGAGCTTCTCCTTCAACAATATCCCAATTGCGTTGATCAACGGTCCAACTGCTTTCACCACAAAAGATATGACCTTACCGGCTATTGTCAATACCAGCCTGAGGCCTTTTGCGTGGACCTTGAAAACCACTTTGAATGCGCTTTTGATGGCATTCTTAGCCCATTCCAGTGCGTCGCCCAAGAAAGTAGTCACATCAGTCAGAAATGAGGATGATTCTGCCGAGACCGTAGTGCTTGTGGTCTGGTCACCTTTGCCGAACTCAACGTCTTGACCAGGGTCATTTTCCCCAGACTCATTGCTCACTGCTTTCACCATTGATGGAAACTCGCCGAGGAATTGTGCAGATTCCTTGAAGTCACCTTCTTTGCCTTTGATATCAGAACTTGAAAAGACATCGGCGCCAGTCGATGTTTTGGCATTGGACACAGCGTTGTCACCCTTGATTTGGGACAGAATTCTCATAACTCTCTGCCCACCATAGACTGTCTCCACGTGTGAAATATTGTCATATGTGACAACAAAGGTGTACGTGGGTGCAGCGAGACTGTCCACACTGGCAGCAACGATAATTAATTGACCTTGATTGTTCAACATCATTTCTGTAGATGAGTTACTCAGCGCGTACGAATGATCATTGACTAAGACAATGGCTGACTGGGATTGGACCCCAATCGAGAAACCGCCGAGCGCTCGTCCTGTCGTCGACTTAGCTGAAAGCGTGGTTACGAATGCACGGTACCTTGTGATGGCCTTTGGCACTGGGAAGCGAATCTCATCATCTGACCAACACTTCGTAACCGGATCCCGAAGCAAGTGGCTGACTTGATTACCGCCTGTACCAGCGTATATCAACTCACTGCTGTCGAGTTTAGCATTGTACTGACATGAGACACGAGTGACGTTAGCTCGAATTGGAAGGCCGGAAGACTTGAGCGTGATAGTGCCAGTAGCCCACTCTCGTTGTCCCTCAACGAAATACAGCTCACCTCGGCCGCTGATGGCAAACATTGTGATAGCAGTGGCTGTAGTACTTACAGAGCTCACCAGCTCTGAGCACACAACCTGTGTGAATAAGGTATCAGGAAGACCTTCGACTTGCTGTGGATCTTCCGTAGGTCTTTGGTGATCCAAGAAACAGACCCCCTTTTCGCAGGCGAGGGCAAGATCAGTGAAACTGTTATATGATGAGGTGTCAGCACTATTCCAAGGCCTCCAGCTGTTATGGACTCACCCCCATGGATTCCGGCTGGACCACATAGATTTCACTTTTCCCACGCTGGGTCGCAGAGTGCTCAGGGAATTAGTCTTCTTCGTTGTGACGGGGTCTAGGGCGTAGAAAAGCACGTCAGATCTATCAGCCTTCTCAGAGAGCACCCAGAGGCCATCTTGTCTATCAGAAGCTGATCCTTCTGAAACCGCGGTTCCCAGGGATGCTGGTTGAACATCCTTAACGATGTCTTCGTTAGTGTCTGGCGAATATGGCGTCCATGGATCTGTGATGTTTGGACTGGGATCAATTATGTAAAAGGTTGCAACTTTCTTTTCGAAATCTTTGGTTCCGGCAAATATCAGATATGGAACCTGGGGCGCTTTCCTTTCTGTGGCTGTACCAACGTACAGTGTGTTGATAGCCTTCTTACCTGTCGGGTCAGGCAAAGTCGTCCATTTGACGTCTAAAGAGTTTTGGTCAACACATGCGATGAAAACTACGAAACCTAAATACTTACTGTTGAAATCAAAACTGGGGACCTCTTCGCTCCCGGTAGTAGGAACAACGACAGGCAGGAACGCGTGGTGCACAATTGTCCAGCCATCGCCTTTCTCGGTTGCTGCAGCTAAGAATAGCCCCGAATTAAGAAGGTCGTCCTCAGTGCCGACTTTGAAAATGTCGAAGGCCACAACTTTGTCCTTGAATGGAGATAGAGAGTTCATCGACCAACCGCTGCGCTTTCCTGGCTCAAGGATCAAACAATTAAGCATCTGCACCGTATCAGTAACATACGTGCCTATTAGGCCCATGTGTTTGTACATCATTTTGTCCCACAGCGAAGATCATCGGTTGACCTGTAAAGTCTTGAAGAGTCTGGAGTTTGCTCCCACTGTTGAAGTACTGAACGGAGGCTGCGTACTCGGTAAATTCTGAGCAAGCTCGGAGCTCAATGGTAGCTTGTATGCTTCCATCACCAGATGCCGGCTTGAAATCTAGCGTGTTTGAATCAGGAGGACATGGTACCTTGGTCGAAACCACGATCGGCTTCGTCAGGTTATCCTGGCTGACCATGGCAAGGGAATTTCTCTACAACAATCCGGACTTGCTCTTGGTAGTCGCAAAGATCTCAGCTACCGCCAGTAGATCGATGCGGTTGCGATGGTAAGCGGTGCTGCTATCTATACAGATGTTTCAGTGGTCTTTATACGATCTTTCAACGGTCGAGGCTCCATAGACACAAGCTGCATATCGAAAGTCGGCTCTGAACGCCTGCAGAGTTAGGAATGCCTGTCTCTGCACCAAACCAGTAGAACGCAAAACCTGTTCGCAGCCATAGCTGGGGCACGATAACTGAGCCATGTGGAAGACGGTGTGGTCGAGAGCTCGCGCCACATTCTTAGCTTCAGGTGGAACAATCGCAGATGCTATCTTTCAGCTCCAAATGGGAGTAATGCAAACGCCATCTCTCGGCTTTAGGTAAAGTGGTTATATCTTAGCCCCATATGGGGACAAATACAGATGCCATCTTTCAGCACCAAGTGGGGTGAATGTTGATACTATTCATTAGCTCCAAATGAGAGCAAATGTAGGCGCTATCTTTCAGTGTAAACGCCATTTCTCAGCTTCGGGTATTGTGATTATACGGAGAATGACACGATAAGTCTTGACTTGCGCTAATAGTATTAGCGCGCCAAGAACCGGGCCCTATAAGCCGACCTAGAAGGATGCCTAGCCAACACCTGCTTAGGGGGCCTTAGCAAGGGGCTAGGATCTCCTAACTAGGGGCTAGGGGCCCATAAGTAGGGGCTCCTAGCACCTAGTATATATGCTAGTTGGGGGGCGCTTCGCTTAAGATAGCCCCGGGAACATCAAAGTCTAGGCCCCACAGTACCCTAAAGACACGGACTCGCTCCAGGGGCCATATCTCAAGTCAGGGTTAGGGCTTTAACGAAAACAGTTAGCGCAAATCAAGACTTATCGTGCCATTCTCCCTATCTCAGCTTCATACAGGAACAAACACAGAGGCCATTTTTCAGGACTTAGTAGGGTTAATATAGGTAGACACTATCTTTTAGCTCCAATTGGAAGTAAATGCAGACGCTATCTCTCAATTCCCGATAGCGTAAATTCGCTTTTCAAATCCAAAAAGGAACCAATGCAAACGCTATCTCTCGGCTTTCAGGTGTAGTAGATCCAGACGCTATCTGTCAATTCCCGGTGGAAGTAAATGCAGACGCCATCATTTGACTACAGACAGGGGTAAAATGCGGGAGCTCTTACTAGTAGTTGAGGCCTTTTGCAACTAATTCCCCGCCTTTGGGACAGGAGATATAGGCAGCAACAGGCCTTGGAACAGTCTAGATTGTGAAATATCCCTGCTGCAGCAAGATTGGGCTGAGCTAATATTGTCGTCCAACTGAAGCCACATTCCTGTCAGGTGAGTCCAAGGTCGATGGCATGGACTGACAGTTCACGCACAGCTGAATGCGGGCCATATCACATAGTGACTAACGGTTTGTTGGACATTCTCATCCACCTTTTTACACTATAAGTGTCTCACTCAAGCAAAACTCGTTCAATTCCGCAATAAACAGTAACTCGTATGACCTGCCAAACATGGCCAACTTAGAGTCTGCAACGACAGGCTCGCTGGCAGAACACGACATCATCCTGTCCATCTCGGAAGAGGCCATCAATCGCCAGTATAGACTCTTGTACAACAAGCCCATCCACATCGACAAAAGTCTACCCCCTCCGCCAGGGACCAAACTGCCCTCGGGTGCCGTGACTGCTCCGGCACAATTTCTGATAAACCATGAACTTCAGATATACAGGCAGTACACTAACAAAGCGAAGCAGCTTGCTTTCGACAATGAAACTGGCATCTTTGCTCACATCAAATCTCCCAAGATCAGCCTCCAGACTGATGAGGTCAATGCTGCTACGATCACGTTCGAGTTTGTACGTGTGGATGGTGCGGCTGTTCCGGATAGCGAATTTCGTAGCTGGGTTGGTGCGCCACCTGACATGGAGGTCGTGGCCCAACCAATCAATGGATGGACAATGTCATGGAAAGTCAGAATTGGTGAGCACAAGTTTGGCGACATCGAAAAAGGTAAGCGCGATCCTCTATTCTTTCGTTTTTGCCCTATTCGTGGAGGAATACAATATTTAAGTGATCCATAAAGATCTTGTACAGCCTGCTCAGGACAACTCAAAGCCAATTGTGACGCACCCGAACACCGTCGAAGCGCTCAAGGCGGTCGATCCGAGAGAGTTTACCGTTGCCTCCATATTCTGTATCTTCGAGGATGGCCTGATTGCTAATAGCTTCACGATCCTGGACGAGATAGGAGAAAAGCCGGATCAAAACACGAATGACTTTATGCTCTTGATCTCTCATTACTTTCACGAGTGAGTTGCATTTGCATCCTTCTTGTGTAACGATAGTTGTTACTGACAGAGCTCAACAGTCTTCAGCAGGCAGGTCAAATTGGCGCGCCTACTCCCGATAATCCATATGTGCTTGGCTACGGCCTGTCTCAGAAGGTCCCGGATCTGAAGCAGGTCAATCCCGATGCCACACCCGATAGCACACCTAAATATTTCATCCCAAAAGGCTATCAGATGACTGTGACTCCTGGATATCCCTGGAGTGGAGCACAGAGACAGGACTCAAAGTACACCCGTGGAACTCTCAACTTCTGTCTACTCACCTTCCGTGAGGATAATGATCCTAACCCAGTTAGAAAGCCTGAGACGACCATAGTAGCTCAGAATGCCAACTCTGGTAAGCTGTCGGAAACTCTCTTTAACTTGACCAAGACCAGCGAAAATGATGGTGTCATGGGTTTTGCCGAGGATTTAATATGGGCCAAGTTCTTTGGACCGCTGCTAGCAAATGCCTATCATATTGATGTGATTGATGCGCAGAAAAAGTTGGACTCTGGCTCAATGACGGCATCCTCATCGTCCTGGGCGTCAGGGACGGTTGCAGGCAGCCCACCAACCTATGTAAGGAGTTCTACCGTAGAGCTAGACGGAAAGAAGTCAAACACTATCTTAGATGACAATCTCAAGACACATGGTGAGTCTTTTCCGTTGACAGCAAACTCCAGATATGCGTTTCGCTGACTCGAGACATACAGGTGAATCTAATACCACGATATCTTGGACTTCGGATCTGCAGACCAACCCGAATGTCGGAAACAAGGACGCTGTTCGCAAGGTCTACCTCACTATCGAAAACACCATAAAAATCGACCACAAGGTAAACAGATCAACTTCATGACCGCATTTCTCGTGACATACAAAGATGCCTCGAATGCCCTGCTGACATGAGTGAACATTCAGTTTGTGGACGTCGGACTCTTCATCGATGACACATACGAATCTCACTTCGACGTGGCCATGAAATATGTGTGGGAGATCAGTGCCGGGAAAGCCGGTGTGATCGACATTAAGAAGCTCGACAGCCAGTCTAAAATACCCGCTACTGATTCAGACGGAAAGATCAAGTGGATCAAGGAGGCGCGTAACGGTCGTTATGGGGCGTTCATGACTCAGAACAACGACAAAAACATGGTTTGGGAAGTTTTAAAAGCCATTGGGACCCAAGGCCAGTCGCTCCTCGCGTCCTCAATGATTGAAATGGTGCAATCAATTGCTGCTGGTGAGTCATACTGTCTGAATCTAACACGACAACAACCATACCCACTGACCTCATGAGACGCTTGCTGACTGCTCATCTTGCATAGCCGGATTTGCAAATAGCCTCGGCGAGACTCTCGTAAAAACCTCGAAGACAAATTTGGATTCGATTAAGAATAAGGTCATCATGCCGGCAGGAAACGTCTTCAACTACGCTGGCGTAGATATCGATAGCCAGGGTAACCTTTTCGTACATATCAGCTTCGCACTGGGTGCAGAAGGCGTGGATCAAACAAAGGATCCGAAGAACGAGACCGGGATGACAGGTTGAAATAAATTCCTGGGCTAAAGGTGGAAGTTAGATGCCTTGTGCTACTTGAATGATTATCGCGTGACCCAAATCTCTGCTTGCCAGTACTGTAGAAATCGTCCTCTCGTTGCTCTCCCCACTGTTAACTCAGCTACCTCTGCTTCAGCCACTGTTTGCATGGTGCAGTGGAAGAATTGACCTTCATGACTAAAATGACAATTTTGTTTGATAGTTCAATCAGGGAAATATAATATGGATGGAATCGAAAAGAAGGCTGTAAATATCATCGACGATGCAATATATAGTGCAAATTCGCGAAACGACTGACTGAGTACTACATACAATGGAATCGTAACATCATTGGGGACTATGTTACCCCTAACGCCAGCATCGACTAGTATATGTACATAGCACACGCCATCATCAATTTGGCATGTTCATAGATCCACGTAGCTTCGTGTTTCGTTACTGTGTTTCTTGTGTGTCGTTGACCTAAGGCCGCGCCGCTGGTGAGGAGTTCCCACCTGATGACTTGGTTTTGTGGATTTGGGTACTTGATAATCGGGGCTTTCGAGAATCAAGTGTCGTTATTTGTAGGCGCGTTGTGGCGTGGTTCCGATCTAAACTTATGAAACTTTCGAAAAGTCTTCTCAAAAAGGCTGAGACCCGTTAAACTTGGCTTGGTGAATCCTACGAAGGGCGCCTCCAATCAACCCAGAACCCTCTTCTCTAATTCCTCCAAGATTTGCTTTCTATCTTTCCACCAGGGGCTATACTCAGACTCTGCCATAAACTTCATCTTCGCGATATCCAAAGGTATCATATTCGTCTCCTCCTCTCTTATATCAGTTCTGGCTCCTCTCTCTAACAGCGTCTGCAGGGCCAAATTATTCCCCCGCTCTACAGCCCAGTGCAACGGCGTTCGGCCATTGCTATTACACACGTTGACATCGCTTCCTGCCTTTATGAGAGTGCTGATGACGGCTCCCGTTTGGCCGTTCACGTACTGAGCGTTAGCAGCGGAATGGATAGCCTGGCTGCCGTTCAAAAGAGTCAGGGACACGTTGGCCTTGAATTCCTCGACCAGTAGTCGTACGACTTCATCGCTCGGACACCGAGCAGCGAAATGTAGTGGCGTCCCTAGATGTTGTATCAGCACAGAACAATTTCAGATCTACTCTGAAAACATTTCGGGAAAATAACGAGGAGGACTCACAGCCTTCTTCAATTTGTTCGTTGACATTTGCTCCATACTCAAGAAGCTGCCGTGCTATATGTCCAAAGCCTTGTCTAGCGGCGGTGTGCAGGGGAGATTCTGGGTTCTTGTTCTCGAAAATGCTCGTAGCATGAATGTCAACCTGGTGCTCAAGGAGTAATCCTACTCCATCTTCAAATCCCCCCCAAACGGCCGCTGATAAGGGGGTTATTGCTGGCCCACTAGCTAGTCCGCCAATATACGTGTTCAGCCAGCGTTGTGCCTTCACGTTGGCTCCAGCTTCAATGAGAAACTTCATTGGACCCAATTGCTGCTCTGCAATGGCACGAAATAAGGGTGGTTCAGTCGAATCGTCACCGTAATCGATATCGGCTCCAGCATTCAACAATATTCCCAGAATAGCTTCGTTGCCCTTGGAGGCTGCTGCGGATAGTAAGCCAATTCTTTTGCCAGCATTCACTACCTTTGCGCCATTTGTAAGTAGATATTGCACCATCTCGATATCACCTATGACGACAGCTGCCTCGAGAGGAGTATCGCAGTCCTCAATTTCACTCGTCCAGAAAATTGATTGACCTTTGTGGAGATCAATGTTAGCGCCCTTCCCGAGTAGGATCTTCACTATATCCATATGTCTGCCAAGTACTGCCCCCTGTATCGCTCCACCAAACAGACCATTCGCCTGGTTGATGTCAGCGCCGTGATCCAACAAAAGCTCCACAATGGATATGTGTCCGCTGTACGCTGCTCGTTGCAAAGCATCTCCACGTGCCGCTATGGCACCTGTATCTGCTTCGTTTTCCAGAAGAATTTTGGCGATGTCGAAGTGTCCTGCTTCTGCAGCTCCTCCCAGGGCAAATTCGAAACCTCCCATGTCTTCAGTGCCTGAATTGACATTAGCTCCGCTTTTGATCAGTTGACGTACAATGCCTCCGTGGCCATTTGCGGCAGCAGATACTAAAGCCGACGCCTGTACATTGGTTTTCCTGGAGCTTTCTATTGATAGTCGATACGTTGGACGCTCCGCAATTCACTGCCAGTGTCAGACTTAGTACCCTAGTAGTTCTTGGACTGATCGACAATTGAAATAATTCGTGAGCCGGCTGTGACAGATCTTCTCCGCAGCTGCTTTTAAAATGTATCAGGAGCAGTTCACGTACATAAATCTGTTACTTCATCTTGGCGTCCCATGACAGCAGCATAATATAGAACAGAGTCCGGCACAAATTCGGAGCAGATCTTCATCATTTCTGTTGCGTTGTGTTCTTTTACAACACGAAGACCACCAAGAATAGTTTGCGTTCGTGACTTGGGAAGCAGTATTGATACAACTTCTGGATAATTATTTCGGGTAGCCGCCGCTACAGGATTGCCACCGGCCTTCTCACTATATGCGTCTGGATTGGCTCCAGCTTCGAGAAGAAGTCTGACTATACTGCTCTGGCCGCGTACACATGCCTCCAGTAGCGCAGAACTGGAGGAGAAATGGCTGGAACTGGGCTTGGCTCCATTCTCGAGAAGAAGCTTCACTATATCTTCTCGATCCTTCACAATGGCAGCCATTAATGGACTTTCATAATATCCTTGAGAGGCGTTTGGGTCTGCTCCTGCGGAAATTAACAGGCGGGCGATCGCGGTGTGGTCGTAGTGAATCGCCGCTTTCATAGGAGATCCAAAAAGGCCGCCAGGAGCGTTTGGATTTTCCTCAGCTTGACTATAAGTTCCATCAGTTCTAAAAAAGAAAACCCCCAGTGGCTTATATAGATAGGATGATATTGAGGAAGACTAACAGAAAACTGTTGACAAGACCCTCCAGCCCAGCGACGGAAGCATAATACATAGGATCAGGACAATCTCTGCGGCTAAAATCAACCCCTTTCCAAGGCATATCGTGATCGTACAGACAAATCCAATTGCGGTAAACGACGGCAGAAGAATGTAACAGTTGGAAAGCTAGTTCCTCAATGGCTGAACGGTACTCAGAGGGCGAGGATTGCGCAAAGAAAATCCAGTTTTGAGCCGCGTATCGAGCCGCAGGGAAATCTAGCAAAGCTGTATGGCTCAGTCGACTGGTCAACTGATTTAGATATACCAGACAGCACTGTGCAAACAAAGAATTCCAGTCCTCCAGAGCTGTGAGCCCAAAGATAGTCCTTGGGGAGGGTGCGAGATAGTACGAGAGCAGAAACTCTTTCACAGAGAAATGTGCAAGATGAAGTTCCCGAATCTTTTCTTTAACAGAACCGTCTTCATGTGTAAGGATGATGGTGTTCATGGAAACAAGGCCAGAGCAGATAGCTAAAATGTGCTCTACCTCTGGGAGCCGAAGTTCATTATCAAAGCGTAGACCGTCCCTTACATCAAAATCGAATGCTATAAATTCACTGGCTTCTTGAACTTGAACCTAAATCAGTGTTAGAATATAAGCCTAAATAATGTGTACAAAACCTATGCGATTGTAACAAACATCGTGAATAGAGAATGCTTGATACTTGAATATTGGGAAATAAGGTGTATCCGACTTACAGGATGACGAGATAGAGCGAGAAGCTTGAGCATCATCATAGCATGTTTACAGTAATTTCCGTTCATATTCTCCAGGACTCTGGTATACGTTGCATTCAATGTCTTCGGCAAGGTGTTCAGAGTTTTCTTGACATCTCTCAGCGTGAGACACTCTCTCAGAGCTTGTAATTGAAAGGCGACCCATTGGAACCTGGTATTGAGTAAGAACTCAGTTTTTCAAAGACTCCGCATCGTGAACCTACATCCCTTGAGAGCCCTTGAAAAGCATTGATCTAATTTCATCCTTGATTTCCTGCGACCATTTCCGTAGCTTCCGATCGCCTTCCAATGTAGATTGAATAAAAGACACAATATCTTCACTGATAAATGTGCCCTTGATAAGCAGTTGAAAAGTCACAATGGGAGATAGGACCTCTTCTATCTCTCTTTTACTTTGGCTCGTGACCAATAGATGCAAGCTGTCACTCTTCCAGCTGACAACAGTCTCTAGGAAATCTAGAATCCTGTCTAATTCGACACACTCATCGGGGGCATCTATGACAAGATACGTATCATTGAATTCTTTGATAGCCCCTCGAAAGGCATCGACAAGCTCTGAAATAGAAGGTTGAGACACGCCTGCAGGCTTTGGGCCAGTAGTCAATGCCTCTCCAGGTATTTTCCCATATCTTGTAGTGCCGAAATGATATCGAGCGAGTAATCCTAGACCGTTGGGGATGTCTTTAGCTTGAACTAATAACTGCGATAATAGCGAGCGGAGCATGGCCTCCATGGTACCCTGTGGCTTATTTCCAAAGTCAAAGTAGTAATAGGCTACAGCAGCGTTGTCAATTCCATCTCGTATTCGAATTGTGTCTTCGATGATAGTGGAGCTGAAGTCCGTCAGTAACCTCATCGAAACGTCTGATCGATTCTCATTACCCGAGGATAGTCTTTCCACACCCAGCTTCGCCTTCTTGTGAGCTCAGAGTCTGAACATCGAGGCCGGATAAACTTACGGATCCCATGCACCCAAAATGATCCGGGTGTCGATCTCCAAAGTCTATATGCATCTTGAGCTAGTAACCATGACCCAGTTTTGTTGTGCCTTTTTTCTAATGCAGTCTGGAACCTCGGTGACTGATCTGTTGCACCCAGCCAATCCAATATTACATGTACCTTGGTGTCTAATAGTATGTAAGCACCACTCATTGACATTACAACGAGACTGACCTAAAGTAAGAATTACATATCTCTGGAAATCTAATACTCTGTCGTGGAGATCACGTGTGCTTTCCCGTATAGCTATGATCGAAGCGCTGTCGGCGGTGTCAATTTTACTTTATCAACAGATCAAGCCTTTGCTATATACATACGAATTATCAATTGTCAGTGCAGACTCAATGATGCTCTTCGTCCTTCTAATGCTCTCAAGGGATTTCAGTACATCCTTCTCTTGCAAAGGCCAAGTCAAGTGTTTCCCGAAAGCCTTCCATTCACTCAATGGGCTCTCCAGCCGAGCCTTGATAGTTTCCAAATCAGCCTGACAACGTTCAAGTGGGCCATTCTTACGAGTCATTTGCTCCACAGCAGGTAAGTAGCGACCTCCAGATGCAACATTGTCGCCAACAAGTCTTATCAAACGTTCCATGACATTTCGAAGATCGCTGACTTCGTCCAACACTCGGGCCAGGTCTCGAGGTGCCGACCTTACGCTCTTACGATAGTCGTAGCAGTGTGATATAACTGTGCCGCTAATTTGTAATACCGCTATAAAAGCACCTATGATGCTGAGCGGATCCATTCCAATAGTGATTGAAAGCTGTAAGGTGAGAGATGTACGAAAGGTGGTATGTTGTCGTCAGGTCTTCTCTGAGAGTGATCTAGCTTCTCGAATCTACACTCTCCGGGCGCACCTCTGTAGGCTCAGGATCAAGACAACTACCCTCTCTAGAATAAATCGAACAAAATACAGTGAGAAGTCCCCGATGGGATGGTTCGAAGCTTCAGAACCGACCTTAAGGTCAGCCTTGAACTCAATGCCAGGTGCAGAAAGTCACAACGAAGCTGTCATGAAATTCTTACCTAAACCACGTCTTTAGTACCTCAGAGATTGACACGAAAAGTCATGCTTTGCGCTAACGATATTGGCGTGCCAATAATTCAGCCCTATGAGCATGACCCTAAAGGGTGTGCCTGGACAACACCCGCGTAGGAGCCCCTGATAGGGGCTCTTAGGATTCTAACCACCCTTAACTAGGGCCTCCTCGCCTAAAACGCCCTTTAAAAAGCCGAACTCTGGACCCTACAGCGCCCAGAAGACACGGGCATGTTCTCGGGGTCTTATCTGGAGCTAGGGTTAGGGCTTCTACTAATACAGTTAGCGCAAAGCAAGAGTGCAAAGTGAAGGAATGGATAAGGCAATTATGGCGCGTTCGGCTTACGGGAATCTTGCCTGCTTCTTCCACAAGTAATGCTTTGCGATAGACAGACTAGACATTGTAAGTATTTCGCATCACTGAGACAATTTGGCAAATGCGTAGCGAGCAAATAGAGGAAGGCAACATCCTTCTCAAAATTGGCTGCCGGGCTTTGATTCGTCAGAGAATAAATAGTTCTAACAGTAAAATCCCAAGTCCTGCAGCGGGACATGGAAATACGCTCTCGGTAGTTTCCCATTTCTATGAGTATGACTTATAGTATAATTCAATTTTTTGGCATGGAGGTAGGCGCAGTCTCCACGGAAGGACATATACTTTTCTTTTGGGGGGAGATTGTTAAAGCAGATGTTGACTCGTATTTCAGGCTTCTATAGAGCAGCTACGTAGTATGACGGGAGGACTTTTGGGCTGGTTAAGAAGAGTGGGTAGGTAGGTAGATATGACACTTCAGGAGGTGCATTTGCGTGCTCCAGCTGGAGGATGGTAGGTAGGTAGTTCTCTGACGGATTGTCATGAATCTTCTCGTGGATGTGGAGGGGAAAGCAGTATTTCCCCTCTTTTTCTGGATCAGGGTTAGATTCCTTGGTTGGGATTGGGGGTGGGTATACTATGACTGTGGAACAAGTGGATTTACCAGCAGGAGAATGGAGGGCCGAAGAACTATATATTGGAAAGACCCAAGTCTATCAAAGCCCATGGGATGACAGGAAGGAACTTCTATGAAACAAAAACGGTGGTGATTACTCTTCATTCTTCCTTCTAGACCAAAGCCGTCGTACAGCGCGCTTCGTGCGTGCAACAAGGAAATATACCTCTTCGCCTTTCAAAGCAGCAATGGTGCAAGGAATAATGAGGCCGAACGTTAGGGACAAGGATATAGTCCAGAAATGCTTGAGCGTGGTTTTTTGGTTATCGATACCAATGACATTCATACCGAAGAAGCTGGCCACGAAACCCATTGGGAGGAAGAGGACCGTTACTATGGTGAACACGAAAATTGCTTTGCTGTTGTCGTCCTGGAAGGTCTCGACTAATTGGACGTTTTGAATGGCGATAAGCTTGGCTCTGTCGAGGAGCTCATCACAGTTCTTGGCCTGCTCTTGGATTCGGATTAAGATCTTGTCGATTGCTTTACATTCGAAGTTGTGTCTAAGCTTGCGAGTGATGCTTGGAGTGTTGAACGTTTTAGGGTCGAGAGATTGCCGAAGGCCGGCCAGGACGCTCATCTGCTGGTTGAGTACGTTTTTGATGATGGAGATTTCCTCTTGGAAAATATTCATCCTTTTTAGAAGGCGCCGGCTTGCTTCATACTCTACTTTTAGTGCCTGGGATTCACGTTAACTTGGTTTATTGTTAAAGCGTAGACAATCCTACCAGGTGTTCTAAACACTCTTCATAGAGATTTATAATGTCAATCGTGCCACAACCTAAAACTCCAGAGGAGAGTCTCTCGAGCAAGGATATTGTTATCGCCTCAGGTGTTACGACTGGGCCGACATTGCCGTTCTTATCTCGGCCATCTGCTTCCCGGATCAATTGGTCCCTTGCTGCTTTGAGGAGTTCGCATGCTTCCTTCCCATGCTCGAAAAGCGCTGAGTCTTTCAATTTGGGCGAGTCACTGCGGAGGCACCGGACAGTTTCTACAACCATCTGGAGGATTTCGCCCAATGCGTCTACCATGACGGCAAGGAGGATGGCACCTTCCGCCACAGCATCTTCATGGTGCCAATCTTTAGTAGTATCGTCCTTAACCGCACGCGAGCAGTAAACGCCTTGATGGAGACGGCGCGCATGAGAGACTATATTAGCCACTAATTTCGAATACTGGTCTAGGTCCGAACGCTCGAAATGATCGTCTTTGAATGTCTTTGACTCATTAATCAGCAACTATCCTTCGGCTAGGAAACTTAATTTTAGAGAGGTAATACTTCGAGAATTTCGTACACAGCACCCCAGTACATCTCAATTGGACGGGGTGCAAAGTTTTGCTCTTCAGGCACATAGTATCTGAAGATCTCTTGAAAGCCCTTCCATAGTATTAAAATATAGTCGTCTTTTTGATTCGAAACATATTCTCTGACTTGTCCCTGGGATGCGCCAGTAACTTGGAGATTTGTCTCTGCTGTAACACGAGCGTAGATCGCTTCAAGGAATCTATTCACTTGATTTGATAGAGAAATCTGATCTGCTTCTCCAAACTCATCCAAAATATCCCAGGCGAGGAATGCGGAGACAATTGGAATAGTCTTGTCTTTGTCCGGGTCGTCTGTTCCGGCTGCATCAAAAGTCGGCTGTCTAGTTGGAAGGCGGATGGTGTCCTCTTCAGGTCGCTGCACCTGTATTTTAGGCACTTCGTTCTTCATCCAGATGTCTACAATTTCATCGGACTGGGACTTGCGGAGTAGAGTCGTCCAGTTGCCAATGGTGATTTGTTCTTTTCCCTTAAACCAAAATCGATATTCAATTGGCCTTGCCTTTTTTTGACCTGTGCTCAAGAACTCAAGTATTTGTTGCTGCTTATTGAGCAGCCCCTGAACCAATCAAAATTAGGCTTGAAAATCTGTTACATTACTTACAAACCAGGAGTCGCATTGAATGATAGGCCAAATAAGGTCCTCATGCCTGCCCTGATACGTAAACCGGATTCGGACTAGATCTAACTGATAGTTGTTGGGTCTTGGAGTGTAATTGGTTTCAATTTTCATTGCTGAGCCTCGAAGCATGTCATCATCAATAGGCCCATAGGTTACCAAGGTATCTACAGCTGTAAGCCCATATATCGAGAGCCTCAAAATCCACATACCAAGTCCAGCAATGACTCCCCACAACTGGGGAACATACACGAGATCTTTGACCGCCTTAGGGCGGCGCACAAGGCGCTTTCGTTTCGCGGGTTCCAACTTTTCCTGCTCGGTCGTGTTGACCTCCCTTAGCATGGAGATGCATTGGTATTCATCTCTGTCTGTCGTCTTGTTGAGACGATAATGCGACTGCAATAGTGTACGAGGCGGATGTTGATTCTCCTTCTTTCTGAAATGCTTCCTGAATTCTGGTTTAGCAACATTGAAGTAAGGGAAGCTGAAGAAGATACAAGTTTTGTCCACTGTGTATCTGGAAATATCTTGATTGTCGTAACGGATAGCTGTAGGGTTGAGAAATCTGCCTCCAACAAAATCTCTTTCCGCAACGGTACGGACTCTTTGAATTAAGCGTCGAGTCAATCCACGTTGGCTACCGTGGCATTCATTCACAGTTTTCTGATAGATTTCAGTATTTGACCACGAGGCAAGGGCGGTGGCGGATTTCAACAAACCTCAAGCGTTTTAAGTTGTAAGGCTTTCTGGTTCGAATGACTTCGACATAGGTTAGGGATATCATTAATCATTTGTGGATGATCCTTACTGCCATCGGACTCGTCGCCTTTGCAAACCTGGCTCGGGCCCATCTAGCTCGGCTTTCCCGGCTTCCAATGCCAGCTGTCTTCGACCTTCGATATCCGGCATGGTCCATCGTAGCCTAATGTTATTCATCTCGGGGTTTAATTGGGCCAGTGCAATGCCATTGGTTGTTGTATCGTTTACAATGCCATGTTCCTCATCTGGTAGCTTTGCCCTACGACCACCAGCGTGACGTTGCCAGATGTGTGGCGCGGTCTCAGTGAATTCATGGTCGCGTTCCTCTGATCTTCTCGGAGCATTCGTATCTCTCTGCATAATCTCGAGGCTCGAGACGTTCCTCCGAGTTGGCTCCCTTTCTGGTCCGTCATCAACCATGTTATAATCGTAGCCATCATCAGAGCTCTGGTAGTCTGGTGAGTTGAGGTTGGTCTGGGAATTCGATCTTGACAGCTGCGGACTCAACGATGCCATTGTATTCGCGCCTGACGATTGTTGCATATATATAACATATAGAAGAATGCACAAAGACAAAGGCGAACGAAAGTTGCTGGGTCCATACTTATGTTGCTGACGAAACGCCAGCCTTATGTCCCTCTTCCCACAAGGAACGATGGGTCTCCTCTCCATCTCAATCAGGCTTAGTGTATTGCAGTTTGTGGTTTAGATCGCCATAGATAGAAAACGCAAGCGAGGTGTGGCACGGCAGATATTGATTAACAAATCACGAGACACAAGAGCCATGTTCACAATATGCACGTGACATGCATGATGTAACCATTCTTAGTCCAAGTAACGCCCTGCATGTGCGAATGGTGGAGGTTGTTACGAGGTTGTGGTACTGCACCTCTGCGTTTGAGAGTCCTCCAAGGCGTAGCCCTAGATGCATACGTTTTTTGACAAGGTCTAAAGTTGAGAACCACTCGGAGAGCCGAACCTAGAAAAGAGGTCTCCTCGGACCAGTCAGGCTGCAATTGTTCAGGTACTCTGTAATTTGACTCCAGCCTCCCATTTGTAAGTCGTTCTTTCTTTATGAATAGGGACATTGCTCGAGCTTTTGAAGTGTGTGGCAGCCATAAAGAGTTGTGCGCAGTAGATCTCGACCTTTCCTTGGAAGCGCCAGGGTCCTAGCTGTTACTGCCATGGGTCTAAGGTAGTCAAGGCATTGAGGCTCCGAAAGAGGCCATTTGGGATTAATAGCGGTTGGCCACTTAATGGCACACCGTAGTTTTTCGCTCCGTAGGCAGGGACCTGCGGGTGAATATTTACGGCCAGTGGTCCCTGAAGGCACATTTCAATACAGGACTAGTGCTACAGAAGCATTTGTCTTACAGAGTCTTATACAACTCTAGGGCATTATCAACCGTTTTTCCATATCATTTCGTAAAATACATAAATCGTTCATTCCATTCCCACAGCCAATCCGAAACTTTTTGCGGCATCATGCCATCCCATGCCATCAACGCCAATGCTAATAATTCTCACTGATTCGCTGGGGTATCATATCAAAACTTACCGAGACCAATCCGTCATGCCTGATCTTGTGCGTCAAGCTTCCAAATGTGTTTATATATATGTATGTACAGAGAAGGGTGGAGTTGTTTGCTGTTACTAGAAATAGAGGGAACATTATCGCGTCGTAAAGAGCTTTTCAGCTTTCGGAGGATTGTAAAGAATCCCGATTGGGGACCTATGTTGTAGGGAAATATGTCGGACGGCGCTGAATCTGTGTGTTCATATAGTCCATGTCGGGCACCAGAAGCGACGTAGGTGGATCCTCGTGGGGATCATTAGAAGGGTGCATTTAATCCGTCAAATACCGAAAAGGCCAGCTTGCAGATGACCAAATTTGCAGTAAGTTGACAGGGTATTCTGGAGTAGCAGGATACACCAGATAGTGTGGATGTGGAAGACTTGCGCTGTACCTTCTCTCAGCCTTGTAACTTGCTTATGCATGGACCCGGGTTGCTAAGGAGCTCCGAAAGTCGTTGAGAGAAGCGAGACAAGCGACCTTATGTAGAGCTTCGGCTCGTTCAGCGAACAGGCCAGCTCCACCACCTGTAGGGCGACCTCAAGTATCAATCCAGAACGCTAGCAGAGATCTCTAGCTCAGAAGCCGATACCGCGGTATTGTTCATTATCTTTCCAATGAGCGGGCTGCCCTCGAAACCCATTCGTTCATACGGATTTAACGGTAATGATGTCTCTGAGACCGCTGCCAAGGCGTTGTTGATCGTCTTCATAGTATGTGGAGGGAGTCCGATTCCAGTCTGTTATTTATAAAGTTGAATTTTCGATCGTGTAAAGACCATTGCCCAGAAAGCGTTGTCCCTCTCTAGAGCGTTAGATCTGGAGTGTGATGGCCCAGACGCTGCTGCTGTCCATCAATTTTCGCCTTCGAAGTGTGGCCTTTCATTTCCTCTCACTTTTGATGGATCACGCAACGCGGACTTTACAATTGGTCCCTTCCCATTCCCATATATCGGCTGTCTAGGAAGAGGCTCAGCAACGATTTGGTCCTCATCCTCAGGGACTTCATGTACGCTACCGTGACCAGGGGGGCTGCCATTGTCCACTTGAATACTTTCGATTTGCTCGTTGGTATGGTTCGATTCAAGCACGGGATGCTCCAGCTCATGCTGGCACCTAGTACAGAAGTAGAACTTAGAAGCTTTTTCGAGCCGTGAAATAATCTGATCAATGGAGGGACGAGCCTCTGGATCGTGAGATATCATCTGGGAGCCAAGCTGAAAAAGCAATATAAGCGGGCTTTTGGGATTCTTTGAACTCAATTCCTGTGCCTGGGTCTGAGCCCACGCTTGCGTAGCAGCTATATTTTTCCATATAGGCATGCACGCCTCGAAATCTCCAGGTATTGAGTTTTCGTATTTTGGTCCTTGGGCATTCAGATAGCTTAGGATTTCGAGAAAAACAATGCCAAATGAGTAGATATCTGATTTTCTTCCATGCCCAACAGCACTACGCTGCGCACCATCAGGTTCCTGTGAAGGAAGATCGTTATCAGTATCAGATTTATCCGAGTCGTCAGGGTCACATTCTCCCCTCGATTTGCGGGCTTGAATCTCTTCCATGATTTCTGGAGCCGCATAGCGTGGCGAATACCGTGATTCACTCGTCGTCTTGCTTCCATCTGGACGGTGGCCAAAATCATAGGCAAGGCCAAAATCAGCCCATAGGAACCTCGCGGGGTCGCGCGGGAAGGCTGTCTGATATAATATGTTCGACGGTTTTATATCCTTGTGGCGTATTTTACGGCGATGGATGTGCGCAAGACCGCGACTCAAGCATCCAAAAGCGGTTAGTATGATGGGCTGCAATGTAATTCGATCTCGTCGGCGATCCATGATATCCTTGGAATAGTCAAAACAGTTCCGAGAGTATCGTCCAAGAAGTTTCTGTAGATCAGTGGTCGCTGCCGGCCTCAAAAGAATGCCATATTTGTTGCCTCGCTGATAGGACTTTACAAATTGTACAATGTGGCGGTGGCTAAGCTTCTTCAGCCGCTTGATCTCTCGTCGTAAATGTTTGCTGCCTTCGATTTGTTCTTTGCGGGCGTAGTACATGCCTGTGAAGGCGTGTTTTGTCTTTGTCACTGTACCATATGATCCATCCCCGTAGGTATATATGTGTTCAAGGGGTAGCGGTTCTACCTCAGGAATCTCAAGATGTCTTTCATCGTTCCACGTTCGACAGATAGCCCTGTACTGCTCTGCAACAAAAGTAATTGCGTGGGCAGCATCGTCCGGGCCTAGGATACGCTCCAACATAGTTCGTTCGAACGGCAAGTGTCTATCGTCCTTAGAGTGTTCACATATATGGTCGAGAAGTCTCCCCAGCTTCATAGCACGCAGTATGAGACAGATTCTAGCCATATCAGTAAGCTTTTTCACCCTGCGTAAAGTTTCCGGTGCTACGGCGTTGGCACTATTGGCTTTAATAGTAGCCTCATGCCATGCATCGTAGAAAGCTTTGAGCACCGAGCCCGCTTTTTGAACATCCTGTTCACTGTACACCTTGCCATCTCCTGGGTTGTCAGCGTTGCCAACGTGACCTTCCAAATCCGGCCGTGCGGGAATTTCTTGCCATAGCAGTTGCATTGTTCCAAACCGCGTCGTCCTTCGCTCCTCCTCCGACATTTGGCTGAGGGTTCTGACGAAGATATGGTAGGATTTAGGCCTCCCCAAAACGACTTCAGTGATTTTCTCCTGGCGTTGCCTCTGATCTGGAGAATCGCGTAGGACTGTGTTAATACTATTATGTAGAGCACCAATTATGTCCCCAATCGTTTTTAAGTCCTTGGATATGTGCTCACTATCCTCGGCTTCATGCCTTCAACGAGTCAGTGCTAGCTCAAATATAAAGGCTGATAGGACATTCGCACTTAGATTTATGCCACTCCAACGGGAGGTGTCTCAGCCGATGGTCTAAAACTTTGCTGACACCACTTGTGTGGGACTTGATAGTATCAAAATACTTTGTGAATGTCGCGATAATGGAATCGTCTGATGTTTGCCGGCCCTGTTTGATTGCTGCAATCCAGGCCTTCAGATTCCCAATGTTACTAGTAACCTGCTCTCATCAGCTACCCCTCTACGTATCAAACGGTAGATGAACATACGTCTGAGTCGACCTTGTCTAATAGTTGCCTCCTTTTTGTGCTATGAGTATGCTTTGCTTTGCTGTCACTTGCAGTCTTCTTCAGCTTTTCCAGAGATCGCACGCAGCTTTCGGCGGACTCGAGCAGACTCAGTGGTCTTCGATCCACAGAAGCGGCCATTGCCATCGAACATCACGAAGATGATGGCGCCCCACCTGGCAGCAAGTTTTGATAGGCAAGCTGACGCCGTTCGAATTCAATCGCTCTGAAAATGGATAAAAAGGTAGAGGCAGTAGGGCGGCCTATGTAGTTTTGACAAAAGACATTGCGCCTTGTCTAGTCCGCGGGTAGCTTAAAACCGGATGATAAGGATCGGCCTTGGCTTGTGGCAGCCTCAAACCACGAGTCTGTCCGCTTAATGAAGAGCAACTTTGTTGACAATTAGATGATCTCATGGGCTGTACCTGGAAAGGTACCTTCAATCGGAACACTCGTGATGTATGTTTAGCGTAATAATGGGGCAACGGCGGATTCATTTGCTCGCCGCCAGTCGATATTGGGGCTGGCACATGCGTAGGTGGGGCAAGAGCACTGCCCCATTGTTTGAGTTGATAATCCCCTCAAGTCGCGAATCTATCTTCCCATCCCAATTGCTGGCGCCCGCCAGGTTGGGCTGCCCATATACATGTGTCTGTATGTATATATATATTTATATTTATGAACTTTCGTATCTTGCTCATGGAGAACCCAATCTCTGCCACTGAGGATGCCATTGAGGAGTTAGTAAAGTTGGCTAAAAAGCAGCAACACCCCCATGACGCACTGAGCATTCCTCAACCGACCGACGAGGCGAGAAAGACTGTGGTGGTCCTGGAGACCTGTCAACAAAAATACCGTGTATGGAGGAAAACTTGGATGGAAAATGTCCGAGATCCTGAAAATACCGCACAAGAACTTTGGGGATCTGCTGGTTGGGAGGATATTAGGAAGCTGCTCAGCTCTATTCGAGATGCTGTTAAAAGGGCGCAGGACGAGATTGAAAGACCATATGATGCTTATTCAGGCTCCAAATTGAGGCAAGGACTAAGTTTTCTCTCGAAATTGAAGGGTCAGACTGTGCCCGCGAAAAGTTTTACTGTGAAGAGTCCTACGCCGCTAGACCTTGCGATACAACTGAACAGATCAGTAGACGAACTCTGGACGTATTCTGAAGTTGCCTTTGATTCTCTCCATGGGATTTTTGCGCAGAAAACCAATCCACCCTTCCGAGACCGGCTGCTTACATGTTCTCTCCAAGCAAGGGCTGGCTCCTTAGCGCTTTACGCAGCTTGCAACCGATCCAAGGCGGGTTATAGTCTGGAGGTCGATCTGTTTGGTGACCATGGTCGGAACCGAAGATCCTCTTTGAGCAACGCGTCTCGATCTTCCACAAAGACTACCTCAAGACTGTACTACCATCTCTTCGTACAAGCTCCTGAGACTTCCGCGTATACGGGGGATATGATGATCGAGAGCGTGGCGAACCCGGGCGAACAGGACTTTGGAAATACCAAGGCCTTTGAGTTTAACGTCAATACTAATGATCTGGCCGTTTTTGAGTCTTGGCCTCATGAGAAGTCTATGCTTTTCTTGCTTCGGCCTAAGGGAGCATATGCGCCCTCCTATTTTCGTGTTGCTAAGCCGCCAGCCGCTTTGGCTTTTGATGGTGTTACCGAGAGTATAGCACACTTGTTTTACAAGGATCGTGTGACAAGCAACACCGAACTGGCAGAGCAGCCCCTGTCTCTCCTGGGAAGAATTGAGTTGGCCTTTAAGTTGGTTGAATGCGGCTTTTATCTCTTAGGTACGCCATGGCTTGCATCGTTGAGTAGCAAAAGGCTTCGAAGGATAGAGACCAATGGAAGGAAACAATTTGTGTTAGAAGTGCAGACCCTCGAGCTTGAGGATTTGTATTCCGAGGATCCCAAAGCTCTTTCCGAGCCTTCACAATTGTTTTCGATTGGCGTTTTGTTGGTCGAGATCGCTCTCAGCGATCCTGACCAGTCGAACCCAGTAAAGATTCAGGACCCCAGACTCAGAAAATCCAAGATCTTACCCTTGGTCGAGAGAGCAATGGGTTCGTTGTACTCGAAGGCTACGGCCTTCTGCCTCCAGGATCGAAGATCTGGGCCTCATTTTGGGAGACCAGACAAATATCAGAAGCCGGAGGAGACAGGATGGACGTCGTACCTAGCGGAATTACTCGAAGATTATCATGCTCAAGTCTTCTCCAGGTAAATTGAAATCCAGTACCCAGACAGAGGCAAGTGCTGATGGATCGTAGACTCGAAGAACTACATGAGATAGATGCGTCTTCAGAGATTTCAGATCATGGCCCAGCTTCGAGCCAGACTGGACCTAGAGCTTCCTAAGGACAGCTCAATATAGCTATGTATATGAGTGATGAGTTTCCACGATATAGCCGACTAGGTGCAACAGCCCTTGTTGGAAGTTCCTAACGGCAGGTCAATCTAACGATGTGTATGAACGATCGATTTTCACTATATAGATATCTAGGTTCAATAGCCCATTCTTGTTGGAGCTTTCTCTATAACTGTGCAAGTGGGTTGTGGAATGAAAAGGTCGTACAGAATATAAAGTATATCAAAGTGAGGCAACAAAGGTAACGCCGGTTCGTCAAACTCAAAATGAGCATTCTGTAGTAACGAAGAGTCGAATGTACACTGACACAACCAGCGCTCGTGCAACGCTTCTTTCTGAAAGCCATGAAAGGCAAAGGAATCAAGTGTGAGTCCTGCGTACGGAGCGATTGCAAAATGAAAGGTAGTGACATGTTCCTTTGGAAAGATCCTTGGGTTAAAGATCAAGTAAGTGTTCACTTGGCGTACATGACTTCGACTGCTTTCCTCCAATACTCGTACACCGTCGATACTCTAGTTCGCGTCGGCGTCCTGAACCCTATCTAGCCTCAAGGCAGCACTCTTGAAGCCATATAACCGCACCAATACGCACGTAAGGAACCCGCAAGATATTCAACGTAACTCATCTTCCACCACCATCGATATTACTTATACTGAATCCGCTATGATCACTTGTCAGCGGATGAACGAGTTCTGGAGTATTACGTGACGGGCTTAAGACTCTGAGACTCTAATAACAAACAACACCAAATCCAAGGGATGAGCAAGTTTCTAACCGTTACTTGACAAGCTCAAGTCTCCTTTTGGGATTCCAATCACAAAGAATACCAAATCCGCCATGCTCACTTATCCATTAACGAATAGCTTCCTAACTATTCCTAAACATCCTCAAGACTCCTTTAGGACTCCAATTATAAACAACACCAAATCCACCATACTCACTTCCCAACCCTTCCTTCCCACCCCCAACCCTCCATTCTCTCCTCCAATCACAAAACCCACCAAATTCCCCCTACCCCCTCACCAACAAATCCCCACCTTCCCAGCCCTTCCTCACGACCCCCAACCCTCCATTCCCTCCTCCCTTCTCAACCCACCAATCCCCCCATCCCCCCTTCTCAACTCACAACCACCTTCCCAACCCTTCCTCACCACCCCCAGTCCTCCATTCCCTCCTCCAATTCCAAAGAAAACGAACTCCGCCACGCTGACTCGTCTAGGGATAAACACTTAAGTCCCTGAGTATTGCGTGAACGGGCTCCAAAACTCCTAGCGGGGACAAGTCCAAAGAATGGATGAATTGATTCTTCGATAGAGTTCCCGGTTGCAATATATTGTTGTGTTGGTATTTTGTTTTCCCTGGTGTGTGCATGAGAGTGTAGTTTTCACATTGCTGAATTTGATTGTTGTACGAATGAACAGCTTCAAGTTTCTTAATGAATGTTTGCGTTCATCACGGAAACTTTACTATTAAAAAACGCTGGAGAAATGTCAAGTGTTCCTTAAGACCATGAGGAAGATGGAACTCGAACAGTAGAAGCAAAGCGTTTCACTCATATCATATAAGCCTCGCAATATAATCCCCACCCAACCCCTCCCCCCTCCCCCCCCCAAAAAAACAGCCTTCCTACAAATCCTTAACCGGCGCCTCCCCCTCCTCCCCCCCACTCCCATACCGCCTAACACTCTCCTTCCCTGCCCCCCTATCCTTCTCAAAAACCTTCACCTCGGGACTATCCATATGCTTCATAACCTGATCCGCCTGCCACTTCTTAAAACTAAACCCCAAGCCCTCATGGGAATAATCCTTATCATTAGCTTGGTCTTTATGGTATTTTACTTGAATGAAGTCGGAGTCTGTGGTGGAAGGGTCGAGGGAGAGGGAAACGAGAGCGTTTATGGTGGCGGTTTTGGGGAGGAGTTTGAATGTCCAGGACTGATAGAAGAATTGTGTGAGTATGTTTGTTGTCTGAAGCGAATGGGGAGTGGGGAATGGGGTAGGGATAGAAGGACTTACTTGTGCGTTTCGGAATTGGATAAGGCCAGGCTCGTTCTTCACGATCTGGTATCCTTCGTTTTTGCTATCTTTGAATAATTTTGGCAATGCAAACCACTGTCCTGCCATCTTATACCGATCATTTGCATACACGAATTGATCGTCATACACGCAGTCAGGTGTATATCGCTTGACCTTTTCGACTGTGGGCTTGCAGCTGTAGAGGTCGATGATGTCGTTGACGAGGGCTTGGCGATTGGGAGGAAGGAGGATAGATTTGGAGGGGTCGGGAGTGTAGTCTTCAGATGGGTGGGTTTGGCGGGGTTCGAAATTCTCGCCTGGGGCGGAGGAGGGGATGGTGCCGGTGGCGATGGGATGGTTGTTGTCAGACATTTTGATAGTGGTGCTGGTGGTGAATTGACGGAGGGTTGCGTGGGGTTTATGGAGATGGGGAATCAAGGGTCTGGTCTTGGGAAGTAGGGAATTGGTCGTGGGAATGGGAAGGCGCTGGTGGATGCGGATGCGAGAGGGTAGCATAGAATGATTTGGAGAATGAGGTCTGAGAGAAGCTCGATCTTATAAAGAGCTTGAACAGGCAGAAGCGTTACACGATGATCACAAGAGATGCGAGTACGATGCTCCGAAGAGAGTAATGACGAAAGTAAACACTGACGTAGTACATCTAGATCTAGAATCTCCATGATCAGATCTCCATCTCAATTCAGCGTCCGGCGCTTGACATGTCAGGCTTGTTGCGGATGCCATCTGACACAGCCTTCGTATTCGCAGAGATCGTTCCTGAGCTGTTGATCTACTCGGAGGAACTCTCGCGGCCGAGCTGGCAAGCTACCAATGTAGGACTGCATCATTGACAGTCCAGTAAATTGTGTAATAGCACTGTCCTGTGGACTATGTTACGGCAGAGTCATAACAGCCATCGTGTAGAAATAGTTTCTGCCCTTGAGGGGATATGTCGAGGTTGCTGGAAAGGTGTTTGCGGCGGAGTGGTTCTCTTGGCCGGAATTTTGACGTTTGCCACTCATCATCAGAGCGGAAGATCTTGTGCCCTTTACATCATCTTATGATAAGTTTATAATAAATGATAACATCTGAACGATCAGAATGCCCCTATAGCTCAGGGGTAGAGCGTTGCACTTGTAATGCAAAGGCCGATAGTTCAAATCTGTCTGGGGGCATATCATTATAATTCGTGAAAATGTTTTTTTGTTATCAAGACATTGAACAAGCAGTATCAAAAGTCTTTATGGTTGGATCCGAGGAGTGGTGGTGCAAAGGTTTTCGCTATGTGCGGCTGATTCCAGACCGAAGAGATTTACCTATGGCACCTCAGGTACAGCAACAATATTTAGGAATTGAAGGTTGAAATATCATTTTCGATATTTTCTTTGTTTAGATGTCCTACATTCATGCTGTGGTCCTACTGGATAGCCTCTCGAACGTTCAAGACCCCCCTGTCCTCGTTCACGCATGGCTATCTATCCCGTCTTCTCCAACTATCATGCACCCACCTCCTCCGCCTCCCCACCCCCCTTCCTCCTTTCCTCATACCTCTTCTTTGTCCTCTCCTTTGCCCCCTCTACCCACTCCTCATAGCCCCCATTTCTCATCTTTCCCTTCGCAACCCCCTTCAGCGTCTCCCCCACAAACCCTACCATATTCGCCCTCCTCAGAGCATTCTCCCACCTCCATGCCCTTCTTTTCCCTTCCTCCGCCCTCAGCGCCTCCACATCCCCGATTTCCATAGCCCTGATTCTCAAATCCCGAACCATAGCCAGCACATTGAATCGAATTTCGTTCTCTGGGTATCTATTAATGCGTTTCTGGAGTACCGGGATGATTTTATCAGGGAATTCGGAGAGGGAGCAGGGACCGTGAGAGATGGGCGCGGGTTGGAGGCCGTCGATTTCGTAGAGGGTATTGTGTAGGGAGGTGTAGGCTATGAAGTGGTAGACGTCGTCGTCTTCAGTGGCGAGGCGTTGCTGTTCGTCCACGAAGGGGGAGGAACGGGCGAAGGAGTTGTGTACGTCGCGGATTAGTTCGGAATTACTGAGTGCTTCGCCTCTCAACTGTTGTAGATGTGGTTAACAAGGCGCCTTGCACCCCTCAGTCCTCGCTCCTTTTCCATCAAAGGGGGAATAAGATACCACACACCTCAGCAGGAAACCCCTCAACAAAGCCCTTAAAGTCCCTCAACGGCTCCCCAATCTCAATCTCTTGATCGCCTTCCTCAGCTTTATCATGATTCAGTAACACACTCAATAATGCCTGCGTTCCACACGCATTCTGTATAGTCTGGCTTGCGAAGAATAGGTTCTCCGCTGCGGGATGATCGAGTGTACCATCTCGCTCAGTCGATTTAATTTGGGCGGCACCAGAGCCGTTTTGGGATTGTGTGGGATAGCGGAAGAGGAATATGAGGCCATAGACGGGTCTGGAATACTCCGGGTCAGTAGGCGTTCGATAGGATATAGATGGAGGCTACATAGGGAAAGAGGGATGAGGCTGGGAAACAGAACAGGAACATACTCTAATTGGCGTAACAAGTCGGCGTCTAGAGAGATGAGTTCCTCAAACTGCACATCTTTAACGCCGAGGTTTTCTAGCAGGTATGTAAAGACGCCCTAAGCCGCGGATTAGTCCATCCAATGCACCTCCATGAGCTTCAAGCAGACAATCTGAGTAACTAGTAGCGGGGTGCTGAAGACTCACAGCATCCGATTCAATAGTGTTCCATCCGCCGGACATACTTGGTCTCGAATTGATTGGTAGGGTAGTTCGGAGGCGTTCGTCTGGCTGGGTAGGTGGGTGGGTGAGGCTGGGCTAAGGAACAGCTTAGGTAGGTGATAGGAATGTGACTTTGAGATCGGCGCTGCAGGAGGGAGGGAGGAAGCGTTCGGTAGGGTGGGCGTTTAGCTACCTTCCCTGACGCTTTCCCTGACGGTACCGTAGCATCGGCCAATCTGCACCTACCTTAGTGTTGAGAGATTAGATATAGCTCTTTCCATGGCTTGCTTGCGGGGACATGGGACGCCTAATCTACATGGATCATTCCCCGGACATTTGTCCGCGAGATAACCGGAAGTGGTACCTTGCAGTGAAACTCTAAGGTAGGTATTGTAGGTATTGTAGATATTCAAAGACTCTCAGAGCCATAGATCATTAAGACTACTATTAGCACTACAACATATCGCTCAACATTCGACAAACATGCTCGACGAAACACCACTCAACGAACATGGTTGAGTCACCCATCCCATCCCATAGAAAGACACTCTTGTATGCTCTTGAAAATTAGGCTACCACCATACTCCTTCCGATGCATTTTGTTCCCATACATCCACGCACGCTAATGAGCATTGACAAGCTAGGAAATCGCAACATATGTCATCAACATCATCTCCTCGTATCCATGATCCAGGAGTAGGTGGTCTCCTTATTATTAGTGTACAGACTGGTTAAAGGAAAATAATAGTCAAGCGCGTAGATTGGTATTCCGTCCACAAAATCCAAGTCAGTCGTTGTTGGCTTGCCTTTCAGTGAAAGTTCATATGGCTAGGGCCCCTGAATCGCGAAGTTAGGTCTCGTTAATCACGTCCATAGAGCTTGATGCACGAACCCGCCCTGTGAGAAGGCCGGTGAAGGTCCTCCACCCCAACCCCATACTTCTTCATCTTGTGGGTCGTTTGTGAATCCAGGGGAGTATGCAGCAGGGGAGTACGCGGGTGAATCGCCCTGGAGACTGTAATCGTATCCGGAGAGAGATCGGTTATCGAAAGTCATGCTGTGGGGCCGCGGCGAAGATTCTACAATTTGCGAATGTCGAGGAGATAGCGAACTTCCGTAGTGCAGGAATGGAGAAGGCGGGTGGCTGAGATCTTCGAAGCTATGATTGGCCATCATAGGAGGGGTACTCGAAAACCCGGGTGGTGGGTAATCAGGTGTGCCAGGCTGGGAGCCAATGCTCGCAGGTCGAAAGCCATACGGACTATGCTGAGGGACCGCTTGCACACCGGGGCTATGGGCTCTCATATCTTCCATCTTGATCTGATGTGATTGTGATTGACTATTCAACAGATTTTGGGCTACAGTCAATCGAGCGAATTGCATTAGATCGTCCATTTCCGATGAGCTCATCTCAACTCCAGAGATATGGGCTTGTTTGTAGCGAAGCTTAGCGTCGATTTGCTGAGTTGCATGAATAGTCAAAGCTCCGAGGGCCGCGCCGCTAAGTTCGGGAATGGAAGAGTCAATTGCCATGGCTAGCGTATGAAGCTGGGCAAGGAGTATCATGGCTGAGCTTCCCATATCGTTGGCTTTGACCAGCATAACTGGCATCCAGAAAAGCCATTGCCGGAGAGGCTGTAGTTTATCGAAGAGTTGCTTGCTTTGCATGGAAGTGCTGCAAGCCTGGAAACTCTGAGCCCAGTTTAGGATATCATGCAAACGGTGTGCAAGTGGATGGACTGTTGGCAGGCGAGCCGATAGTCGGCCGAGAGCGCCAATCGCTTGATACATGGAATCGTCATCGAAGGAAATTGACGTTGCTTGCAGGGACTTCGGCGAGAAGGAAGATGGATTCTTTTCAATGTAGCTTGCGAATCGTGACATGTTCTTCCACGGACCCATGGATTTAATGACCTGTTACAGTATTAGCCTTTGTAAGAAAGCCGGTCATGTCCGAGTAAAGACTTACCGATGAAATCCCTTGCATTAACGAAAACCAGCCCTCCCTATGATGACAAAGTAAGTGACTGCATTCTTTGGTAAGATCCCATACTTACCAATCTGGTTCCTGCCAGGAAAGTAAGATGGAAGCTGCTAGAATGGCATCGGAATTCTCCCTCGAGAAGTTGCCAGTCGCAGTCTGCAACCCCGAGAACGCCACCCCGCGGTGGTATAATGCAAGGTTCTTCGTTTCAGCCGAGTTGGTCAACCAAGCTAGATGCGTAGCTGAGAGGGCCAACAAGGAGCTCATAACGAAGTCAAAACCAACAGATACTTCCAGGAAGCTAGGATCGAGAGTAAGCATCAATGCTCATCGTAGGTCTAAAGTCACAGGGAAACGTACTTTGGTATTTGCTCCACCCATAGTGTGCACTGGACAAAGTTGGCAAGCCTCATGTCTAGGTATATGCTAGAGACGTGATGGATCAAGCGTAAATCGTTGGGAGGAAACCCCCGTAGATGTAAATGTGGAAACGACTGCAAACCCATTTCTGGGAATGGAAAACGACCTGTCCGCTGCCATTCTGCGATCTCACCCTCGATCCTGGGGGTCCAGAGTAGGTTCGGCTCCTGGGGACTGCGAGGAGCCTCATCTGGAGGAGGGTTATCCATGTAATCGCATCTGCAGTTGTGCTTGGTACAGTTCTTGCTGTTAGTGATGTCAGTGGCCAACCAAGCGAAATGCAGCAGATAAATCCATACCATTGGGGGAAGGTCTCATCGCAACGAATGTGTCTTCTTTTACAGGTTCTGCAGCCTTTTCGGGACTTGGTGTGACTCTTGCGAGTAGCTCCCACAGTATGTGGAGCCATGAGTAGTAGGCAACGAGCGCAACAGAGGTGATGATAAGGTTAGAGAGGATCTCCCGCTGAACTGCCACCCTGCAATTCTCCGGATGATGTAATGGTATTAAATAGTATTTAGATCTTGTATGCCGTGCCGGCTGAACCAGACGATCGACAATGAATTCGGTGGGTATGGATAGATGTGGATAGCAAAGCGAGAGTGAGCTGTGCCGTAATGGTAGCTTAGAATTTCGGCACGTTTGGGGTTTCAAGTTTTGTGGTTATTTATGGGGGTGGGGCCAGAAATGTCAAGCAGGTATGATAACGAGAGGCTTGACGTCTTCAGCTCGATCAAACGAGAGTGTGGGAAGACAAGATCAGCTAAACGAGTGTGGTGGATGGTGGTATTAAGTAGTTGATTATGTTTCAGGAGAAGGAAGAACCATCGAGGATACCAGGAGTGGTTGGCAGGTGTAAGGATTAGTATACCGCTGCGAGGTACGAATAAATCAGCCAACCCATTAGAGAGAGAGCACGAGGCATTAGCCAAAATTAGCATTATAGAGGTGCATCTACCTTCGACCATAGAAGTAGCCTCACGCATGGGTCCGTTGAGATTTGCGGCAAGACCTACCAACTCAAGGTAGCAATAATGACATAGTTTCCGAATAAGAAGTCGGTCAAGAAGGGTAAGCGGCGTGAGGTAAAAGAAAGTGTAAAGGGAGTGATAGTGGAGTGTGAGAAGCTAGATTATTACAAGCAGTAAGGTGCTGCGAGAGAGGAGGAGGAGGGGGAAAAAGGCGTTGACTAGTGATTAGGTGGACTAATAGTCCAGTATGTAAGAAGATCGTGGGTTACAGACCGCAGCAGTAATAGCTTGTAGTGTGACCCAGGTCGGTGGTAGTTGTGGGTTGTAGCAGGAAGGGAAGGATGCGGGCTTAGCGGGGGGTTGGCGCAGACGTGGTCTCTTGGTTCGAAATGACCAGCTATGCAGCAGCGGACTTTCGATTGGCAGAGGCCGGATGGGCTTGAGGACAAATGCGCTTAGGTCGGAGGGCGAATATGTATAAGCTTGCACTCTTTGAGGATGAAATGTGTTCGGCCGACGAAGCGAGTAGTGCTGGTGCCAATTGATTTCTAGCCAGTCTTGGGGGGGAGGGGGGGGGAAGCTATTCAGCCCTGGTCTTTCTTTATCCAGCAACACGAGGCGGCCCGAGTAAGCGCAGGCCTGCAAATGCAAAGTGCAAAAAGTGCAAACAAGCAAGCCAGCCAGCACTGGACGAAGTTTGCCGGTAGGTAGTAGCCGTGGCACGCAAGCACAGTGTGCTAAGGACTGCTTTGGTCGCAAGACTGGCAGCTTTCGCCCACAACCGGGGTCGTGAGTGGACGGACGCTGGGGAAAGGGGCAATCCAGGAGGTCCGGGCAAGCTCTGAGAAGCAACTTGTGGATGTGTTGATGATTCTTGTTGGATGGTTATTGGCAATCCGTGAATTCGATGACATCAAAGGGAAGGGGCTGTGCAGAATGTAGAAGGGAGGCCAAGTATCGATAGTCAACCACGTAAAAAAGCATGCCCGCCTGCCCGCCTGCTGCCCGCCTTCTGTTGACACCCGCCATACCTGATTGGGTGCAATCTATCCTACTGCTGACTTTGCCTCGTCACTATATATAGAATTTTCCCTAGAAGTACTGAATTTATCCCTACTGCTATTGCTCATCGACTTGCGCAATGGCCTTCCCTCATAAGGCTAGCACCCAAATAACGGTCGAGCATGCGGAGCCGAAGGATGATCCGAGGGCAAACGGTAAACAGTATAATCCTTCTGACTGCGCTCCATCATCCGTTCCACAGGCGCTGGTAATCAATCCTAGTCGATTGATATCCCGCCTAGGTCGTTCATCTCCTCCGCAACGATCAACCCATAACCATCTCATCTCACGTGCATTATGCCAAGCAAGCCCCCCACATCTCCGACCCCATTCAATCAATTTTCTTCATATTTAACCTCGGTGGACCAAAAACTCACCGAATATTACTCTGGGCCATCCACTGCGGTCAGTCGTAGTCAGTCATATGCAAGCCCCCCCAGACTCAGCTGCAAGCCACAATACCTAACGGCCGTTGCAAACTTACACAGGGCTGATGCAGGCGGATCTCGCCTGGCGTGGGCTATTGGCGCATGGTAAAATAAATTTTGACGGCGTTCGAGGGCTGATAGCGCTCCATCGACTACCTATACACCACACATCGTCGACCACTCTGAGTCAACAAGACCGTCTTGGGTCGCATGAGCCACCAAAGCCAAGGCCGGGCAAATATGCAACATTCAAGTGTATCCGCTAGGTGAATTCTTTCTCGCCAACTGTGAGAGTATCTAGGAACATTCGTTCTAAAGAGTCCACGGAAAAAGCCCATGTCAATGAACATGCATAATCTAGAATACTGTGAGCTTTGACCGCCACTTCTAGACCCCGATCTGCCCCTTGCGCCATTTCGCAATTCAGAGCTGGAAATTCCTCATTCTCACCATCGTCATGCAACTTGGCATTGGAATTTTTTCACCGCCTTTGCCCCCAGTCTCACCTGTATCCAGCGGATTCCCGTCGGGGAGTATGACGCTTACTCCCGCCAAGTGGTCCACCGCCCAGTAATCTCGGAATTCTAATCCTTCTTATTAGAATGCTTGGCTGGTGTGAGAAAGGGCACTGTTGCGCTTTCGAAAGATAGGTGACATCGCCATCGCAGTGTGTTGTATGGATCGGAAGGTAAATCTACGGCAGTATTGCTGGGCTTGGCCGCCGGTCCCCCCGAAGAAATCTATTAGCCTTTCTCTGGGTATGAGTGCAATCGCCGCAACGCAGTCTGGGCAGAACCTTGTCCCACGTGCGCATAGCACGTTGCATGGTCGTTCTGTTTTCCCGAGATCGGCTTAGGCGATGCCCAAGGACTCCTCAAGGAGAATTCCGCGGATTTCACCAGCAACCTGTTCGTAAGGCCCGATTGGATATATCTACAGATACAAAACCTGCGGACTCACAACGAATAGTATATCGACAGGAGCTGGAGAGGGAACAAATTCGCAAGCCCTCGCAGCTAGCATAAATGGCGGTTCCTATCTTAGGTATGTTTCAAGAAGGCGCATGATCCACCCTTCCTGTCAAGAAAGGATCTATATACAGGATCTAGCCCCAAAATTCCAAGTTTTGCAAAGTCCACAGAATATACACTAAAGCCAGGAGGGATATCTTTGCGATGCTGGCACCATCTCCCAAGACGTTCCTGTCTAATTAGAGAAACAGTGCTCCATTCATGATATGCTCTCAGCAATTCTCCAATTTTCCTGAAACGCCGTCCTGGTCGGTGCTAACGACCCTGCTGCAAGCCGCTATGCCGTGAATAGAAAGTGTCCGATTCCCTCAACGCCCGGCTATCTCGTCTGGCACCAAAGCGCTAGAGTTCAGTGAACGAAATATTGACAAATCACCTCCCTTCTTCCCTCCTCTTGCATCGCAACACTTTTCTTGGCGTTATATTTTCAATCGTGAGGTCCATTAATAGATGACAAATGGCCCGCTTTTGGGCTTGAACCCTTCCCGTAGAAGGTGGTGGAGCAGCTTAAGCCACAACGTGCCTGCCAAGAAAGCTGAAAAAGCTGAACAAAACTCAACGGCATCATCCGCTGCTCGGAGAGATGAAGCGGAACCTCAAAGGTCATATGAGGCCCTCAGCCTCGCCTGGTCTGATGGGGACAGTCGACCAATAAAGGCGTCAAAATTCGGTATCATGTACTTGTAGCCAGCGAGATTCTAGGCTCCAGTTAGCTTTTTATAGAAATATGAAACGCTTCAATTTGTGGCTTACTCGTTGAAATGAGCTGCCAATGGTCTCATCTTGATGGAACGGGATGAAATCATCCTTTTTATAGGCTACACTAGCTTTGAAGTACTCAAGTAAGCAATCCTCCATAGCTTGGGGGTTTCTTTCGATCGTGCGGTTGAAGCCGAGGAATGCGTGGCCTTTCTCATCGTTGATTTCCACAGGCTCGATGATTTGCAAGAAGGGTTTTGCAAATTCGGCGAGATGAGGAGCCAAGACCTGGGAGCAGTCTACTCCCATACGGCCTAAGGCAATCACAGCATTCTCGCTGACGGATGTTGGAACTTGTGGATTGCTGATGATGGTGGTCAGGCTGTGGTAGACGCGCTCTACGAACGGGGCCATTCCTTGCTTGTACTTCATCGCTATCTCTCCACAGGACCAGCAGGCATTGTTGATAACGCTGAAACCAGTATTTACGTCCTCATCGCGGAGGTTGTCCAGATCCAGCTGTCGAATCAGTACAGGCATCAAGTTTGGGAGATGGGGATGAAGCTGTGGGAAGATGTTGACCGCACAGTCACCCAATAAAGCATACGATGACTGGCGCACGTCGTTGCTTGGATCTTCCATACAGAAGCCAAGGAGATCGAAGAACGGAGGTGACGATGACTCGACAAGCTCCCCACTCTTCGCTGGGTCAAGGGCTTGTATGATCGCGCTCAAAAGATCTAAGCTGGTGACCAAGAAGTCCTGATGTGGCTTGTCCACCGGGTCGTTATGGACCGACAAAAGATATTGTTCAAGGTTTTGGTGGATGATGCTGATACATCGCGCAAATATCGGTACAGCGAACGGAGAAAATGCATCACCCAAGGCGGTGGCGATGTAAGAAAGGCATTCAAGGAGAGGGAACATCTCCTGTGACTGGTCAGAGATCTTGCTCCATCGATTTATCATGGCTGGCATTAGTGTATCGATGAGATCTTGCCTCCTCAACGGAGGGCCGACTTGCTCTGCCAGCGTCTGTACACAGTCGTAAAGAATGAACATATTTTTGTCCTTGTACTTATCGAAGCATTGGACAAACTGGTGTATGATCGGCGCGCAATACGGCGTCAATTCCTTTGTTGCCCGCTCCTCCAAATTGGCAAATGCTGACGCGGCAGATTCTTGCACCCGTTTGTTTTTATCTAGCATTCGATTCAGGATTCCTTCCATCATAGGTTCGAAGTATGCCTTTTTGTCATTTGAATTTTCAAGGTGTGAGGCCCATCCAGAATACCGTCCCAGAGCCCAGCAAGTTATTACTCTGACAGCAGACTGATTGTCGTTAAGCAATGACACAAGGTATGGCACCAGCTCTGGAAGATTTGGGGTTATAGCATCCATACATCCATCTGCGACAGCACCAATTGCAAGCACCGCAGCTTCTCGGTTCGGCCAATCCGGGTGGGAAAGATTATCCTTTAGGTACGGTAATGCGACATTGAAAACTTCAGCGTGGAAGGTGGACGCGAGGACATCTAGAGCGGCGGCGGAGCATTTACGAAGGTTCCACTGATCTTCAACGTCATCACCGCCCTCATCTGCTTCCTCCTCTATTTCACCCTCGTCCAAGTCATCATTTGCAGTGGATAGGACCACATAACCATCGCTGACTCCGCCACCGTTGGTGACCGTCCTGGCGGTTTTAGATTTGACAAAGTGCGGCTTAATGTCCTCGGCTCGGTCCTCTTCGTCCTCGTCGTCATCGTCTGCTTCCAACCGCATTACAGCTTCTTCATCATAAACCATGCTCTCCAATAGTACAGGTACAATCTTGTACAGATGGGGCCCAAGTGTAGCACACATCCTATCATTCTCACTGATAGCAAGCCAAAACTCAGCAGCCTCTAACGCCAGGTCTGGGTTGATAGTGGCTTTCCTTTGTTGCGTAGCCATATATTCTACTAAGCCTTCCATGTATGGTTGTACCTTTTCAGGGGTGATATCCACAATCAACACAAAAGATCGGCAGACGTTCTGGCGGACGTCATCGCTTTGATCATTTGCGAGGTGGAATAGTCGCTCGAGAATCGCATCCAGAGAAGCCATCAGAGCATCGGATTTGGGAAGGATAAAGGAGTTGATACTCGCCAATGCCAATGCACGCACCTTGGGAATCGGACTAGACGTGATTTCCAAAAGCTGCGGTATTATAAAGTTCAGGGGACGTGTGCCCTGGTACTCCTTATCAAGCTCTTTCTTGTTGTCTTCGCACACTTTCGCAAGTGCGCCCATTGCTCCTTCTTGCGCACCAGCAGAACTGTTGCCGCGCGCATTGCTTGCTATAGCTAATAGCTCTGCCAGAAGCTCTGGCCACCCAAGGACACCACCTCTTTGTACAATCTCGGTTATGACATTACCGGCAAAGTTCCTTATTTGCGAAACTTGATCCTCTAAACAAGCGAGCACGCCTGAGCGAATATAGGCTCTATTTGCTTCGGATAGTGTTTTATAGGATGTTTTGATGGTGTTCTTGAGACTCAGGGCTGCTGAACTGCGCACAACATTTAGAATATCCGGACTCAGCTCCAAAGATTGCACCAATTGTCCATTAGAGAAAATATATGTCAAGTAGTTTGTAAAGTCCGGAGATGTTTTTGCTTGGGTAAGCATCTGGAGATATCGTCGATTAGCAAATCTTCGAGTACTTAAGCCGATCATTGTCTTTGGGAATCTGAGACATACCAGTTCAGCGTATTTTTGGGCATTTTTGTCGTGACTGCTTAATGAATCTTTCAGATAGCCGACAAGCTGTTTCAATGGCTCTGTCTCCGGTTGCCACGACATTGTGGATGCCATAATAAATAGTGCCTGCAGCAATGAAGCGGAGATATATTTCAAGAAGCCACCGGAAATTGTGCCGATGAGTTGATGGAGGTCTTTGGTTTCGTGTATGTTACAGGCCGAAGAGTAAAGGTCCAAATGAATGTATAAGCCGACCCGGCAGAAGACAGCGATCTGGCTTTGTCTCGCTATGTGATGCAATAGAGTAGATGCCGCACAATGACTCTTTCTTAGTGGCTTCAGGTCTACCGCTTCAGGCCAGACATGGGTGGTATGGTGCAACAAATGCAAGTTCGGTGTTAAAGAAGTTGTGGTAGGTAGGGGACGGAACGCTGGTAATTTTTTGGCTATGAAAGTCTAGTCTCCTCCCGAAAGGTCAGAATAGTAGCTTCTATGTGGAAGGTCTTTGAAGTGACGCCGAGAGAGACTCGGTAGATAGGAGCAATGTAACCTACCGCGGAGATTTGCCAGTGAGGCGACCAAGGTACTTACGGCCCAATGCCAATCATGATGCTATTCTCGTACGGCCATGACAACGTGAAAAAGTATATGGCAATTGAAGATTCGTAGAGTATCGATAGATGCGAAGACAATGCTCCTTTGTACCTGGCCAAATGATACGTAGGCATGATTTGGTGGAATATCGAACTTCACAGGTGCCGCAGTTGATGATCGACAGCGCTTGCAGGCGCTTGTCCAAGGCTGAGGCGGTGGGGGTTAGGAAGCGAGATTCAAGGTACTTTACATAAGATCAATTTCTAATCCCAATATGTAATTCCTACTTTGTCGATGGACGCCATCTGGTAATTCCTAGGCGGGACACTTTCAACAGCATATGGAATTAGACTGAGAAGCAAACAAGCCAGGAATTGAAAGCAAAAAAGTCCATTGGAGACCTTCTAAGCCCCACAATTTGAATTGACATGCACCGATGAATGAAGGATCAATGACCCGGCGAATGCGGATGGATCACTCGGCACCCCACAAACCGCAAGAGCCACGATTATGCTACCAACAATAGCTAGAAGCATCACATTCTGGAAATCCAGAAACGCAGGCCTGGGTATCACTGCGCCTGCACCCGCATGAACTAAAAACTAACGTCACACTCTCAACCGGCAACGCTGGCTTGGATGCCCCCCAATAGCATGAACCTCTAAGTCGGGAAATAGACTGCCTCACATGCCACCGATGCTCCCTCACCCTCCGCCCACTCAGCAGGTTTGAGAAATTCCGCCTCCCCAAAGTCCCCAACGTCAACCATCTCGCTCTCTTTTGTCTCTTCAGCTTGAGATACCTTTCTTCTCGACTTCGGCAGTGCGATGGTTCTTATATCATTCAAATTTGGCATTCGAGTATGACTGATCGGTCGAGAGCGCGGTGAAACTGGTTGCGACTCCAGATCCAAGTCCTCTTCGTCTGCGTCTTCACGTCGGCGTTTGTTGCTACTTATGGTGGCTATCGGAACATAGGCGGGCGACATCAGAGGACTGTTGGATATAGTAGAGATATCTGATTCTTGGCTTGATGGGAAGCCCCAGTCGTCGTGATCGGATTGGAGGGGTGGGAGGTCTGCTTCTTCAGGGACTGGCTGTTGAGATTCATGTCCGCCAACTTTGAGGATACCACAGTATGGGAGCAAACCGTTGAAATCTGTTGAAGCGCTCCTGGTCGGATCAGACTTGGAGGTTGATGCCCCAAACGGTTTGTAGAAGTCGCAAAATATTTTCTGCTTAGTCTTGTATCCGTCAGGAACGGATTTGCGCACGCGCATACCAACATTCAGCAAGGAAGATTGGATAGTCGCCGGCAGGATCGGGCTCAGTGTGGAAGTCTGAGTGGTGGCTGGGTGGCAGTCGGCGTCTCTAAGGTGGCCAAAGTAGGAGCTGATACTTGGCTGGAAAGGCCGCTTAAACGATCGTTTGACCGACATGATGATTTAGAGTGCCTATACGTGTTTGTATGATGAGACCAGGTGCGTAGTGTGTGGTTGAGGTGGCATGGAGGGAGGAAATGGTGGGGCTGGCCGAACAGACGCGTTCCTCGTGATTCGTGTGCTTAGCGCGAATCCATTAAAGTGCTTCGATTAACGGTCTCATCAACGAGACAGAAGATACCCTTGTGTGAGTCTAATATATACTGATTGTAGTAATTATGTACAAATACTGCGTTTCGCTGATATAACGAGAAACTTTACCATTGCTGGCTTTGCCCTTTATATACACCTTCTCCATCAGTCACCGACCGGCCTCCAAGTAGGTCCAACGCCTCTGCTTTTTAAGGCCAGATTTTACAAGCCTTTGAATGCACCGAAAATTCAGCCATACGGCAGCAATGATTGTGCTGCAGGTATCTCAAGCAGGAATGAACGCCGGCTGTTCCACCCAACGCCCAGCCCATGATTGCAAGGCTGTAAACAGGTACACGATAAATCCGTAATCGTTCGTTAGCGCTGCGCCCACTCAACCACCTCCAAGGCGCACATGACCAGGATAAGGGTCGACGGCAAGATCCAAACTACATAGCTTTGGAACAGGAGTCTGGACATGGCCCCCATATAGACGTTGTTGATCTGGCAAATCTGAGCAAGTTGTAGTGCACTTGGTGCTCCTGTAATCAAGAAGCACACAATGACAAAGATCGGATCATCCAGTATACTGACCGGTACGAACTTAGCCGTCACCGCCAATAAAGGGGCCATTATGATGGTTGGGAGTAGCATTCGACTAATAAGAGCTGCAATGAGAAGCTTTGTCTCCTCTTTGTCGTCCTCCTTGGTATGGCCAGTTTCCGCTGGTAGAGTGTTGCGTGCTAAGTTGCCACCAAGTACGACCAATATCAACGGGACAGCCACGCCACCACTTTGCTTTATCGCGCTTGTGACCGAGTTCTTGAAAAAGGTTCCGTCCGTAAAGAAGAAACGTTGGAGATCCGGAATCGAAGCCACAACAATTGCTGCGAGCATAGCCCATAGGGGAGGGTTCATGAATGACCATACTCCAACGAAGAAACTTCTGAGTGCTGAGCCGACCTTACGTAGCCTTTGCTGTAATGGGTCTGGCAAAGCTTCAAAAGCTGATCTCGACACCCCTGAAATGGACTTATAGAAAGTGTTCATGGCTTTTAGTACTGTGATTCTGAGGCGGACTGGGACACCTCGAACGCCTGAAGGGATATCTTCTTCCATTACATCGGTATCTGACGGTATTGAAGGCACATAGATTATATGGTCATTGTATGTAGACGGTTTGTAATTGCCGTTGTTTGGCGTAGGGAGAAGATCAGGAGGTGGCCGAGGCTTGCTGGTTTTCTTGACTGATGATTCGGTGGACCTCGATGAAGAACGTTGACGATGTGTAATCGGTGTCTGGTCGCCCGACAGGGATTCCGAACCAAACTGAGAGCCATTTGCACTCCTTTTTCCTCGCACCCTGTCATCAACCTTAGTGTCATCAGAACCGCTATTATTCTGCTCATCCCGGTCCTCGTCAGTTGATGTATCCCCTAAAAGAGGTCCCCTTTCTTCCGAACCATCTTCTCCATTTTCGAGGCGTGCGTTGTTGTTCTCCTCTGTGCCTCCAACTTTGTCCGCTGGAGCGAGTAGTACATTGTATCCCCAGCTCCATCTAACAAGTTGTCCGAGTTGCTGGAATATGAGTAGATAAAGGATGCCACGAGCGGCGACTTCGTCATCATTATCTCCCGGAACCTTGTCCCAATGTAGCCCCTTGATAGTCTGGGAAAGTGATAGTACAAGAGAGATTGGAAGGGAATTCGAATTGCCGAAAACCTATGAAGAGCTTAGGAGGACAATATCTCAGGGATGATTGGAAACTCACGCCCATAGCAACGACAAAGTTGCGAGGTCTCTTCGAGAAGCCGAACGCTTTCGAGATGAGGGCCGAGCAAAGGAATGAAACGAGGGTCTGGACGATGAAGATCAAAGGAATAATGGCGAGGTCCACGAGCTTGTCGGTAGTCAATTGAGATGCCAACTTCGTGAATACTGCGCTATGATTAACATGAGGCCCATGGTATGCTATTGGGATCTATGACGTACTCAGACATGGAGTGAATACGGCAACATTCAAATTGGCCGTGAACTTCTGCATCTCTGCCGTGAACATGCCTTGTCTAGCGACAATATAGCCTGGTAAACTAACGCAGACGACTTCGAGGACAGCCTCGAAAACAAGCATGGTCAGGTGAGGGAGGGCCGGGTGTGAGGAGTGAAGTGGAGGAGGTGGGTTTGCCATGGTTGCTGCCAATTGAGCTTGGAGAATGCCTGATTGTGAAGACAGGCCAGCGCCCACGGGCAGTCCTAAGTTTGAGAGATGAGTGATAGAGTTGGCATTCTGGAAAGACCGAGGAGTCGTGAAGAACGGCATATTGGGGTGTTTTTAGGTGGGCGACGGGTGTAGTGATACTTCGCGTGCAATTGCTCCTCAGGCACAGAGACCAGGGCTTGTCTCTGGATCTTTATTAGGTCATGAAGGAAGAAGCAAAGGTGGCTCCCCAAAAGGCCTTAATTGGAGAATGGCGGAACCATATAGGTTGAGTGGGAGATCAAAAGGTATTTGTGGTTGGGTGGTCAAGGACTTGCTCCATGGCACCCGAGAAAAACCGGATGTTCTGACGCACCCGCCACCAAAGTAAAATATGTACTCGAGTACACCAAGGCTTTTAGGTGCTACGTACATAGTAGATGCTTTGGAAAGCTGTCTTACAAGACTACGTACATAGCGCCTAGAACCACCTGAAACTAGGTACTCTCGGAAACTGGGGAAAGAAACCAATCCTTAAAGGATAATACACTGTCCTCAAGTACTACCCAAAAGTAGACACACTACTACAATTATCCATCTGACAACAAGGCGAGCAAAAACTGTGAGGAGACTCTGGGATCCAGTATACAATTACCTTGGGTTCAAGGACATCATAAGACATGAAGATGAAGATGGAGATGGAGACGTTTGCGGCCAACTCATCCACGGTGTGGGTCCTGCAAGCTGTTCAAGCATACGAGGCACATAACGCAGGTCCCGCTCGAACCCTCGCCCACCCTTTGTGAGACGTAAGGTATTTTAGAGGCTATCGATAACTCCCAGACCGTTTCTATAACAGGAGAACGTTGCTGTAGTTCTAGGGAGTACGGTTGTTGAAATATTCTAGGTCTCCAGGGCGGAAGCTTTCCGAGCGCTTCAGCCACTTTTTGGATCATCGATTTTGTGTACGGCTTCCATGGTTTTTGTAAGATCAAGATGTAAACATCGTTGATCACCTCCACGCAATACACTCACAGCTCCCAACCTTTCCTGCTCCCTATCTACCACCTAAGCCTCTATTATGCCTCGGAACCGCTGCTTGTGACTTCATCCCTATTCTCCTTCTCGGACTCCGTTTTGCCACCCTCTTCCGCAACCATGACCTCTCCTCCAACTTCACCAGTTCCCCCTCCTGAGTCCCCTACCTTCTCCGAACCAGTGCCCATCAATATTCCCTCTACTCAGGTTGAAGATTTTGCACGACCTCCTTCAAATCCAGCACCTCCACGTCTTCCATTGTTACGAACGAATGACTCGCAACAACCTGGAATCATGACTGCTTCCTCGACCCCACTTGGCAACCTCAACGCTGCTCGTCGACCCACTCCCCCTCAGGCAAATTTCGCCAGCTCCCGCGGCAGTCAACTTCCTCAAGACATGCAAGCTAAAATGAAAGCTTTCCATTTGTCAAGACAGGGCACACCACAAGCGAACCTTCGATTACCTCTAAGCACCCCAGCCCAGTCGATCTCCACTACCCAGGTCCCAACGACGTCCAGCGTTATGCCAGGAGGAATAGTGACTGGCAGTCTAGCGCCGTCTGGTGTAACGAGTCCTCCAGGTGGGCCTTTGGTAGGCGGATCTGCGGGTTTGAGACTTCCGGGTGGCAACCGGCCTCAAGCACCAAATTTCAATTCAGCACCTGCGGTTCCGGGAGTAACGATGGGTTCCAAAATGGGAGGACTAGCGGCAAAACGAGGTCTGAATAAGGGCTTGAAGCTCTCGGACGCGTCCGGACCGCCCGCACCATCACTAGGTGCCAACTCTACTGGGGGAGAGGTTGGCGCGTCTGGTCAAGATCAAAGGAATGAGGCATCCTCGGACTCGGCGTTCAGTAAATACTCGGAATATGTTGATACTAAGACTGGAACACTGAAGTTTAAAGGCAAGGCTACGATACATGGCAAGGGAATTGATTTCTCGAGCGGCTCAAGCTTTAGCATCTCGCTGGACGAGGTCGATAATTTGGAAGAGCTTGGAAAGGGCAACTATGGAACTGTTTACAGAGTACGACATAGTCGGCCGAGGATGCGCAGGCCAGGACAAGGCCTAGCCGGCAACAAGCCTCTGCCATCCATGACAACCTCTAAACCCGAAGAATCTACTGAGTGCACTTCTCCTCAATCTGCCACTGCTGGCAACACAACCGGTATAGTAATGGCAATGAAAGAGATCCGCCTGGAATTGGACGAGGCGAAATTTGCAGCTATCATCATGGAACTCGACATATTACATCGTTGTGTCTCACCCTTCATCGTTGACTTCTACGGTGCCTTCTTCCAAGAAGGAGCGGTATACATCTGCATGGAATATATGGACGGTGGCTCAATCGATAAACTGTACGGAGATGGTGTTCCAGAGGGTGTCCTTCGGAAGATCACACTGGCGACTGTGATGGGTCTAAAGTCTTTGAAGGATGATCACAACATCATACACCGTGATGTAAAGCCCACGAATATCCTAGTCAATACCAGGGGTCAGGTAAAGATCTGTGATTTCGGTGTGAGCGGCAATCTGGTTGCGAGCATAGCAAAGACGAATATTGGTTGTCAGAGCTATATGGCCCCAGAACGGATTTCAGGTGGCGGTGTTGCTCAAGCTGGCGCGAACCCTGGTGGAGGCACTTACAGTGTACAGAGCGATATCTGGAGCCTTGGGTTGACAATCATCGAGTGTGCTATGGGGCAGTATCCTTATCCACCAGAAACATATGATAATATATTCAGCCAGCTGAGCGTAAGTCTGGCGTGTTCAATACTTATCGATTGACGGAGCTAACGACAATAGGCTATTGTGGATGGCGAGCCACCCGACCTACCCGCTGATAGATTCTCTGAAGCAGCTAGAGACTTCGTCAGAGGCGCTCTTAACAAGATACCTAAGCTACGACCAACTTATGCAATGCTTCTAAGGCATCCCTGGCTAGCACCTTTGTTGAAGCCACCCACAATTTCCGAAGAAGACGAAGAAGCAGACGGAGATGCTCCTGTCGATGAAAGTACTGCTCTCGCTGTCCTTGATGAAGAGGTCGCCAAATGGGTCTACGATGCTATGGAACGGAAGCGAAATGGTACAATGGGAAAGAAGGCGAAACCGGCTCTCCATGCTGCCCCTCTGGACGCCGTTCCAAGCCCGTCTCTAGTCACTGCCGAGAGTTGAATTTCCTATTGTTAGATATTGCAAGAACAAACGCGATTCGCCTTTCGGCCACCTAGCGTCCTGGTCAGCCATCAATGATAGTGCGACGATCACGCACCAGGTTATAACTCCACTGTTACCGAGTTAGATTGTGCTACGGCACGGAAAAGGGGGATTAGTGTACAACTCAAATCATTGGGACGAACCAGTCCATTGCGTAGCGCAGGCGTGAATTATCACGTGTCACGCAAATAGAGAACGACTGCTACGTCAGCCATGGAAATGACGAGGTTAGGGGCTTTAGTCTCCCAGAGGAGATATTGATGTTAGAATACTCAGCTAGCGAACCTCGCGTGGCTTTTTTGGATATCACTTCTTGTAACGAGAGACATGACCCTTTCTAAGCCTGCCGCAGCTTCAATACGGGCATACTCTTCTTCTGTCTCAAGCTTTTGGTCCAAGCCTTGATATGACCTTGATTAAGACTACTCTAGCTTCCGTATGAACGTATTCTTATATTACCACGAGCATCCCTTGTACAGACCCTGAGCAAATTACAAAATACTGGATTTGGTTTCTCAAAACAAGAGCCGTAGAAAACTCCCTAAAAAATGACAAATCACTCTCAGTAACTGATGTATCATGTAGACATCCCACTTAGATCATTATCAAGCTAAGGCTCCCCCGCACGCAGCGGCACTTCCAAAATCAGAATGAATAGTCCAAGTGTGCAAACACAATCTTCCCCTCATCCTGAACAAATCCCGCTGAACCACAAAAACCCTGTAAACTCTTCCCCTTTTCTTTCCATACAGGAATAGACCCCACCTAACCCATGATTCACCCAACAGGTTTCTCACTCCAATACCCTGCTTGCCTTTTCATAATACCTAGCACGCCCCCCTAACTTTTCTTGCACTTCACACACGGAACTGAAAGCGAAAATAACCAGTTTCCGGCACCTCTTGATCCATCCACACAGAATCCAACTACAAAAAAGTAATTCTAGTAGGTTTAATCACAAAGCAAAACCAGCAACCATAAATCCATTCTATGAACCCTTATATATTCATTCCCACTAAACAAAATGCTCTAACATAAAAATAATCTACGATCTACTAGTCATAAATCCATCATAAAATTCCCATCAAGTATACCATCCCACCATCCATCCCCACCATCCACCCCCCCCCCTCCCCTCCCCCCGCCCCAAGACATCATTCAAATCTTTTCATTCTCCAAATCCCCATCCCCACTCGTAGGTTTCGCCTCCCTCAACCTCACCACCGCCCCCGTCCCACTCCTAATACTAAGAGTATGCTGAAACCTAATCCTCTGCCCCACCGGCGTTTCCATATTCTCACATCGATCAAACCGCTGCAGTAAGCGCACCATCGTATACGACGCTGATGTGAGTGCGAATTGTTCTATCAACCAGAATCATCAGCATCAGTATCAGTATCTACTCATTACCTTATATGGAGAAAACGTCATAAAAGGTAAGGGAGGGGTGGGGTGTAAACGTACGACCAATACACTTCCTCGGCCCCCCACCAAAAGGCACAAACTCCATCCCCGGCCTACGATTTTCCCAGCGCTCGGGCCTAAAAACACCAGGATCCGCACCCCAAATATCCTTGCGCATTTGCAATGCATACGTAGAAATCAGCACGCTCTGACCCTTCGGGATAAAAATAGGTTTCTGGCCATCCTTCCCCCCGCCACGAGGGAGTGTTGTGTCTTCGAGACTAACACGTTCCATGATGGGGAGGATGGCTGTCATGCGGAGGGTTTCGTTGATGCAGTGGTGGAGGTAAGTGCAATTTTTGAGTTGGGGGAATGTTATGTTTTGGGGATTTGAGCCGAAGGTGGAGAGGATTGTGGAGCGGAGGTGGGAGAAAGTGGTGGGGTGGCGGGCGAGGAAGTAGAAGAGCCAGGCGAGGAGGGAGGCGGTGGTGTCGCGGCCGGCACTTAGGACGTTGAGGGTTTCGGAGCGGAGGACCTGGGCGTTGGAAGTTTGTTTTGCTAATTCGTCGAGGAGGATGAATTTTTTGGGTTTCTCGGTGTCGAGGTTGGTTGGGGATGAGGGTTTCCACCATCTGTGTTGGAATTTCTGCTGGATGAAATAGTCGACGTAGGCGTGGACTTGGTTGCAGTGGTTGGTGAAGGCTCGAGGGTGGATGAGCCAGTGGAATTTTCCAAGGGCGAGACGCGTGTTGATATAGGCCTTGCCAGCATCGAGGTGGTGGCCAAAGACGAGGGTGGAGGGGGCGGAAGGGTTGGCGTCGAGTTGAGAAGGGGAGTGGCCGTAGAGGAATTCAGTCATGGCTTCAAGGGTCATTCTGAAGAAGTGTGGTTGGAGATCGACTACTTCTGTCCAGCCATCAGGGCCCGTTGGTAGCGCTGACAATAGTGTGTCGACATGTCTTTGTTCTAGGGTTAGATCCGATAATTGCTCCCTGGAGAACTGGGGCCGTAAAAGAGCTCGAGAATGGCGCCAGGCCTCGCTTCGTGAAGTGAATATGCCATCTCCTAGTAATGGCCTGAAAATGCCAGACCTGTGGGCATTGATTTCGAAACTTGATGCATGGGTCACGAATATAGCCTTCACGTTTTCTGGGTCACGGGTCAAAAGGGTCTGGGATCTTGGGAAAACATGAATGTGGAGTGTATGAACATCTTCGCCTGCCTCGGCGTTGATGGTATCCAGAAGGTGTTGAGGGCCACGTTCTTCTTTGGTCGCTTTCAGCAGACCCAGAAGCCTGGTTAACCCAAGAAAGTCTTTGTTGGGTAAGGCATACGGCGGCTCACAGCCTTGCCGGGAAGCTTCCAAATTAAGTCGTCTTCGAGCTATGAGTGAAGAGACTAGATTGACAGATATAAGTAGGATCGCAGCACCAAAGAAGAAGCTAAAGGATAGCCAAGCCATTGATATGGTGATGGATGCGAATTGAACCTTTCGGTTTCAATTGGAGCTGAGAAAATACAGGGGGACTGGGGATCTTTAGAATAAAATAGGGAGAGAGAAGTGAGATGGGGGCCTACTCAAGGCTTTGGGGTTTCAGCAACTATTTAGGCAAGAGCACAAAACACTGGCAAATGAGTAAAATGGGGGTCTGGCGACTGCCTGTTGATGATGGGGGCCATTTAAGACAATGCTGAGTACCAAGAACCAGGATCTGGGGGCAGAGCAAGTATGCAACTGCGTATGCATATGACGCTCATACCGAGGCAAGAAATTGTGATACAGCAGATCTGTTGGTTCGAACATGGATGCTTGATCGACCCGATCTGGGTAGGTTGATCACGGACAGCTGGTTGCGCCCTTTGCGCCCCTTGCGCCATTCAGCATGATGGTCGTTGAGGACAATACGGATGGGGTACCGGCATGTTATTCGGAAACTACGACATCGCCTAAAAGGTTGTTTAGAAGGCTTGAACAGGAGGATAAGAGTGGCCACAACTCACCAGGAACGTTGCATGAAGTACCCCAGCTTGGACAGAAGCGGGTGGACCACGCGCAGCAATTGGCTCGGTTTACCGATTCTCCCGGCACTTGTGCTGCATAGCAGCCGTTCGACGCCCACCATGACGAGTTGCGCTATAGATATATGCAAGCTTGACTGCAAGTCTGAGTTGACGCCTGACGCCATGAATCTCTTCCACCAAAATCTTGTTCATGGGCAACAAACTGTATTCCTCACGCGCTCCAATACAACACCATTGATGAACATCATGAACAGACATCACTTCACAATGCATATGGGAACCGGACTTCTGAGTCTTCCTTATCTATTAAAGTCAGCATTAATTTCGTCAGAAGTCGTCAGTAGTTCTCAGTGCCTTTCCATTGCAGTATGGCAGACCAGGCAGACCAGGCAGCCCCCTTGCTCCCCATCTTCCGACTTTCGCCGCTTGACATGCTCATGCCACGCATGCATGTCCCAAAGTTGCTTTATTTTTCCTCTACCTCGGCATCGACGCAGATTCTGGCCAATCTTCGCAAGGCACTGGCACTCACCATTGAGGCATTGCCTGTTCTTGGAGGCTCCGTTACTCTGAGCGAGAATGGGAAGGATCAAAAGGGGTCGTTGATTGTCCAATCACCATATTTTACGGCCGAAGACATCCTATCCAGCAACGACTTGAGCAATCAGTATGATTATCACAAGTTATGGTCGAAGCATTTCCCTTCTGACGGTGTACCGTTGGAGGAATGTGCGCCCAAGCTGTTCGGCACTTCAGCAGACTCAATGCCGGTCATGATGGCGCAGGTCAACTTCTTGAACGGAGGATTGCTTCTTTTCTTTGCAGTCCACCACTGCGTGATGGATGAAGTAGGTATCTTTAACGTAATGAAAGTCTGGTCGACTTGTGCTCGCGGAGATTCCAGCCTAGACTTCGTTTCATCGCAGTGGTTCGATAGAGAACCGCTGATGCAAGGAGCTGGGACCGGAAAGCTGGAAGACCATCCAGAGTATACACTTTCACCAGAAGGCATACCAACGAATGCTACGGAGAGTCCTGAGGTCTTTTACCCAAAGTCCACAGATGTGGAATCGGCTGTATTCTTCCTGTCTGATGACAACTTGGAGCGGCTGAAAGGTTCGGCGATACGGACCGAATCTAAGAACGGGCGTCAGGATATGCAGGGAAAGCCATGGATATCTACCAATGATGCACTGATTGCACTTTTTTGGTGTAGCATCACTTCGGCACGGCTTAGTGAAGGCTTGGCTGATGCAGCCAACATTTTCCCGAGATTTGGCATGGCTATGAACGGTCGTGGCCACCTGAAGCCTCCCATGTCACCGGACTTTTCTGGAAACGTGGTGCTCATCGCTAAGACTTTCACTTCTGCTGAGAACTTACTTCACTCAAATCCAGAACGTGTCGCCGATGCTGCTCTACTCGTGAGGAAATCCATCAACGTCGTGGACGATGCGTACATCAGGGACACAATCCAGCTCGTACGTTCAGTCAAAGATCTTGGCCAATTAGCCCCTCGTAGGCGGCCAGCAGTCGAGCATAGCCTTGGATGCAGCACCTGGGCAAGCCAGCCATATTATAGCCTGGACTGGGGTAACCTGATGGGTGGCAAGTGTGAACGAGTCCGTTGGAGGAATCTCAGAACAGACGGCTTGTTCGTGATCTTCCCGCGCCTGCCTCGGGCCGGACTTTCGGAAAATAATTCTAACAGCCGCAAAAGCTCGGGTGGGGTGGAAGTCCTCCTTGGGTTGAAGACTGCTCACATGCAGCGTTTGAAGCAGGACGAATTATTCAACCAATTCGCCGAGTGGCGGTGTAATTAAAGAACGGTTCCTAAGGCGTTTGTCGCACTGGTCATTCAGACACATGCATAACCTGTATATAATTGGTAGTATCGATTTGCTGAATCTTAGAACAAAGCACATGAGATGAGATGAATTGAATCATAGAGAGCCACAACTGATCTATTACCATAATGAGAGTAGTGAAAAACGTATACAAAGCGATACTTGTTGAAGTAGAGAAACCCCCTTTAGGGAGCCCAATGAAGGGCCATATACAGCATGGTGGACAGAGCATGTATGAAGCATCTGAGTGCAGACTTGGCGTGTGGCAAAGACCTATGAGCACTCACGCTTCAGGCTGGCATACAAAACTCATAGAGATCAGTCCGCTCCCGTAACAAGACAGCATACACTCCATGGGGGTGTATTATTGCAAAGCGGTGCATGCAACAATGCAGGGCGTTGATGCAAAGAGCTGTAAGGGGTAGGGGGCTTGGACTGCATTCATTCCTAATGCGGAGGAGGAGGCGATGGCGGTCGCGAAATGTGGCTGGATCCATTTGCGCATGATCAGTGGTGGTACATCGTTGTACATAGGAAAAGGATAGGGTTGAAGGGCAAGGCTAATTGGGTTTGATAGACAGTTGGTCAAAGTAATGAATGTAGAATTGTTCCAAGGAGTCTGAGCACAAGCTCATGGTGAACAACCGCCAGTTTCACGCCAAGCCTACGGTAGTCCTCTCTGGCCAATCCCCGCTCTAGCAGCCACGACCCCAGACACATTAGCCACCCAAACATTCATCGCTCCTGCTAATCGCATCAACGGACGTCGCAACGCTCACTCTCCCATATCCGATCACACGATCACATATATCTTACCTCCTGCGAATCTATAGGTCCGATGTCCCAATAGCATGAGATGACAATCATGGAAGACGTCCTTGCTGCACCTCCAACCACGGTCACAACGTCATACCGCTCAGCTGCATCGCCGACACACCAAAGGTCACCATGGCGAGAAACACCTCAAGTTACTAACATAGTCATCAATATCAGTAGCAATGATGGTTCGACAGGCAAAGGCATCCTTATTGGAATGCTCTCTGCCTTTGGCTCAGCCGCATTGGTCGTCCTCATCTTCGCCATCTTCTACTTCTTCAGATATACTAGCCGAGGACGGATATTTTTAGATCGGATTGGCAGGCCTGGAGAATACGATGATGAGCAAGCGCTGGCCAGGGAAGAGGCAGAAGCCTTGGAAGAGATGGATGATTTGCAAAGAGTTGAATACCTCAGAGCGAAAGGTGCGTTTATGCGGCAGTTCCTTCGGCGACCTCGACGGGATTTGGATACTGATATCAAGTACTTATAGCATTCATACAAGCTAACCCACCTGAAACCTTACCCACCGATATCTCCTTGTCACAGTTCCTGGCAATACAAGAGAAAGGGGTCTCCGCATGGGAGTTTGAGCCCGAGCTAGAAATCGCCAACTGCTTTGTCGAAGGACGAACAGAGATCGAATTCTTCGACTCAGAATGCAGCGTTCAAAGCAATCTTCCCATACCAAAGCAAAATGAGGTCTACTACTGGGAAGCTAAAATCTACGACAAGCCGGAGTTGTCCCTCATCAGTATCGGCGTTTCCACCAAACCCTACCCACTCTTCAGACTCCCTGGTAATGCTCACCACTTTTCTCATTCCAGACTTAACATTTCATTAACTCTTCCTAGGCTGGCATAAAACCTCCATAGCCTACACCTCCTCCGGTCCCCGCCGCTACAATCAACCCTTCACACCGACCCCCTACGGCCCCTCCTACGTCCAAGGCGACGTTATAGGAGTTGGCTACCGCCCCCGCACGGGCTCCATCTTCTTCACTCGCAACGGCAAAAAGCTCGACGACGTAGCCCACGGTCTCAAATCCCAAAACTTCTTCCCCACTGTCGGCGCAAACGGCCCTTGCACCGTGCACGTCAATTTTGGCCAATCCGGCTTTGTCTTCATCGAAGCGAATGTCAAGAAATGGGGTTTGGCGCCTATGACGGGGAGTCTTGCGCCACCACCCCCATATGGAAGTGAGCAGGGTAGTATCTTACTTGAGACGGGCAGGGAAGGACAAAGACAAGGACAGAGCCAGAGCGATTATACCCAAGCGGGCCATGGCCGCTCAGGAAGCAGGAATATCAGAACAAACCTGAATCCACCAATGAGTCCCGGACCGCAGCGCTCACCGACTGAAATCTCGCTCGCACCACTAGCACATATACCTTCCAACGAAGACGTAGGCGAAGGTACAAGTCGAAGTGCGGAAAGCGAGGGACTCACAACGCTCCATCCACAAGATTTCGCTGCCCCGCCACCTGAATATACGAGTCCTAAAGCTTCCCCTGATACGAGTCGGAGAAGTAGTGAAGGCAGTGAAGGAGATGAGAGCGGAGATGGCGAACGCAGACCGCTTATACGACCTCATTCGGCTAGACCACCGATACCGAGCTATGATGCTGCGATGGCGAATCGGCCGCAATCTAGAGGTTGGGATCAGAGGTAGTGAGAGCTAGAAAGATACCCGGGCATGTGAGATGATGATTCATGGCAAATATCGATCGTATATATGGATGAGACGGGGTGTTGGCCGGTTTGATTAGCTGTTTGCATTAGTTTGAAGCGGTTCAATGCATTGGGTGGAGCGTGAGCGTTGTGTATAAGGTACGAGATCATGAAATCGGAGACTTGGAAATTATGGAGGAAATGCTGGTAGCAGAAGGGAGTCGGGTGGGATGGGTATATATACCTACTTTCGCTTTTGGACCAGGCAAAAGCTCTCTTTACCGTGGGTAGTCGCTATGTAAGAGAATGGAGCACATTTATGTCATCAAAACCTGCCAGTTCCGCTGCTTTAGTTTCTGCCAGGGAAGCCTTTTTGGGAGGTTATGCCCCAGATGTGGAAACCAGCCACTTGTGGCTAAGTATTAACACATCTATTCCCCATGTCGATTTCCAACACTTCAATCACACACCACCTTCATCAATAATTACAACCTACCTTAGCTATACTCTCTTACCACACTCCCATCACGCTCTATATCCAAGCAGAAATCGAGCTCAAGTTCTCTTATTGTGTTCTAAGAGGATAGACACTTTCCCTGGAATGAGTGTGGAATATGATATTCCTGAATTATTTCCAACTTCCTCAAGAGGATAGAAACCATACTGTCTTATAACGTATTTAACCCAGCTCATGTAGCAGGTAATGTTTACAAAATTAAAAACAAAAAAGCTGTTAGATATATTTGTACAAATGCAAAAGGTTTCTTCTTTGCCCTTGGTTTTTCGCATGTAGGAATCGAGGAGCTGGAAGAGGATGGAACACTGCGTGCATACAAGAGCATTGCTCCACAAAGAAATTTGGTGGGTGTGAACATATCTGCGTAGTGGACATTGTCTTTTGAGCGTTCAATGTGCGAATCTAGAAAGTTCTGTATCAAGGGGTATCAAATCCGTGGAAGTATTTTTCGCACGTTTCTTAGGGTAGAGTGTTGACGGATATCGATTTCATATACATGAGTTAGGTGTTGTACTTCTTTCTCTGAACGTTCACGGAACTATATCTCACAATATTGATATAGTAATATCATACATGAGAGCAGCATTCGTATCCTCGCTCAACAGCATTGCAACAGTAGCACTCTGGGTCGACTACAGAATCTCCCTTGACTCCGCTTTGGCTATCTGCGCTCTGATCGACCAGCAGGCGTTTTGACGCCAGAGTATCTTTTCCACCATCTTCGTGCGTTGCGGCGGCTCGTTGCCCGCAGGCTTTCAGGTCTGGAGCCTGCTGATTCTGAGTCTTATACATCGAAACCTGCTGTCTCTGGGATTGAGGTTATGGTCATTGGAACTGCAATTAACGATTCAGTCCAGCTCCAATGCTAAATTCAACCACCTCTTCACTCGAGATGCCGAAGGAAACTCTTTATCTCAGTTCTTGCTCCAGGGACGACAAGCAAAGCTGTCGAAAATGCAATCGACAGGGATTGCCAGAACAGCGCGGAATTCAAGCAGATCGACACAGTGGGAAAGACAGATGTTTATACCAGGACAGATGCAAATATCTTGCGCATTCGACGTGGCAGGGCTTAAAACCTGTTGCAATGTTTTGGCGATGGATGCTTGCAAAGTGTCTAGGTCTGACAGATGGGAAAGAGACACCAAGCCGGATAAGTCAGATGGGAAGTCCGTCAAATCAATACTGGTTAATCCAGAGTCCAGTAAAGACTCGCATACCAAGCAATTGATCAGGATCAGAGCTTGAGAGTATTGAGATCTCGACGCCTGGTGGCGCCTGCTATGCAGATACCAGATCTCAGGGTCGGTGGCAACCGAATCCGAGGGGAAGCCCTTTCTATGAGTAGGAATGGAGCTCGATGTAAGTCATGTATCCCTACTTATATGCATGTCCCAGTGTTGGTCCGAGGGTAATCTGTGATTTATACAATGCTAATCCTTCATCATGGTCTCGTACCTGTTTGATTTCTATTAGCATTGCTTAATCCAAGAATGTAATCATTGAATACCTCTTTCCCCGGAAAGCCCAGACACCCCAATTGCCACAACTTATGTCCGCCGGATCGAAATCATTAAGATCCCACCTGAGACTCCGGAATTTGTTCTCCCCCGGTTCCATAAGTATATCCATTTCGCCACCTACTGTTTCTTTTACCCATTCTAGGTCTCTCCTCATATCCCACTCCGTATATCCCGTACTTATTATCGGCACTTTGGTCTCTAATAATTGCGGTATAGTATCTTGCCACTCGTGCGAACTAGCCGGATGTCCCAAGCCAGGGTGAAAGAGGACGAAGCAATCGAAGTAGGGGTCAAAGGGTTGAAATAACCCGGCCTGATGTATAGTATGATAGTATTCCACGATGGTACTTATCTTCATCTGATGAGTTATACTTATTCGATCCTCCACGATGGCTCCAAAGGGGTTCTCTGGTCTTCGCTCTGGAAGTGGGAATTCGGAGTCTCGATTGGCCATCGATTCGGGTCCAATGAAGATAATATGGAACGTCACGCGTGGAAAGAGGTAAGCAAGTTGATGCCATACATCGCGAGGAAGCGATGATTCAGCACGAGCACCTAAGATGAAGAGTCGCATGGAAGGAGGCTCAGGGCGTATGCCTTTCATGGTGTCGTCACCGCCGGTGCGGGGAGGATGGAGGTTGTAGCGGAGTGCTGTAAAAGCGTGCGTCAGTGAGGTCAAAAGAAAAAATAAGCGGGGGAAGACACACCTGCTAACGATCTCAGACCTTCTGCTGTAAGACGCCCACCTTTCCGGTGAGAGATTGTATAGGGGCTAAGTTCAGAGAGTATGCTGCCAATGGTCAAAGGATATGTCAAGAGTCTTGTAACCTGACGTAAAGATCGGTCATCGTCTATAGCCTTGTACTCTCTGGAATAAAGATATGTATCCCAATTCGTCATATTGACCAACATTTCCTCCATCTGTGGGCCGGGGTACTTGAACTCTGGAAAAAACCGTTGAGACCGAAGGTCATGGTCATCCTCATTGATTTCTCGCAGTGTATCACATATCTCCATATGCGACTCATAATCGTCCGCCCAATGTTCCTCTGAACAAGACACCGGTATGCCACAATCAGGACATTCAAATCGGACAAATGCCGGGGGTTGGTCCGACTTCCCTGGAGTCTTTCTTGATTCAGGGTCTTGTGGGGACAATGGCATTCGCGTTCGATGATGAGAGGGATGCGGACAATATGCGTGAGTCTTCATGAACGCCGCTCTCCGCCGGATATCTGGTGAAGGTGACTCTGAGAATGGATGGAAGAGATTGTTTGGCTCGAGGAGAACATTTCCCGAAAGGTTGGGCGAAGATTTCCCAGTAAGCCAAGACGAGCCATGTACTTCTGGTACATCAATGCTGACATCCCGGCCTTGGGCTTCTGAGGAGACTATCGTACTTCGTTGCTGACTTGTTACATTGGTAGCATTGTGCAAGCTTGGCCGCGTATTCGTCGACTTTGGTCTTCGTCTTGGGAGCTGGTTGTATACTGAAGCCGATGGTCTGATACGCGCAATCCTCCTCAAGCTATACAAGCATTTCTGGCAGGTGTAACCAGACTGCATTGTTGCTGCTGAAGAAGAAATATTGAGCATCAGGCCGTCATGGATACTGAGGTATGATACTGCGTAGGGCTAGCCCTGGCTTGGCAACGGCGGAGCTCTGGACGTGATTTCAGAGTCTGGAATTTCTCATTGTAAAGATTTTGCCAAAGCTCCAGCCTCTTCTTCTGAACTTCTACTCTCATGTTTTCTAAAGACTGGAGAAGCTGTTCCGCGCCTTAGGGGTACCTTTTCATACGGAAGAGCGCATATTCTGTTGCAGCCTTGTGCTGTGTGGACCAGCGAGATGGCTGCGACCTCGAGTATGTTTATGTACTCGCTCACAATCCAGCCTGCTACGTCTGTTACGCAGGCAATACTTGGACAATTTGCGGGCACAAAGGAACAGCAGATAGTCACTGCGTCCGGTGCTCGACTCACCATCCACCGACCGGATCCTACCCAGGGCAAGATCAGTACAATACTCTCTCAAGATGTCTTTGGTATTATACGAACATTAGCGGCATTTAGGTTGGCTGGCAGTAATAAAGGTATGTAGCCAATCCTCAGGCTCTTGTCGCTGCATTTAGTGATTCTTGAAGCATGGGGAGACAGCTCGGCATAAGTAGTAATTGCGGCAGCTGTATCACACCTTGCACGCAATTCATTCGAGGAACAGGCTAAGAGATGTTTATAGATTATATCATCATAGGCTCGGACTCTGGCCGAATCACCATCATCGAGTATGTCCCTTCCCAGAATCGATTCAACCGCCTGCACCTCGAGACCTTTGGCAAATCAGGCATACGGCGAGTAATACCGGGGCAGTACCTTGCAGTAGATCCAAAGGGTAGGGCATGCCTAATAGCATCAGTCGAAAAAAATAAGCTTGTCTACGTTCTAAATCGCAACGCACAGGCTGAATTGACCATCTCCTCGCCACTCGAGGCTCACAAACCTCAGACTTTGGTGTTTGCTTTGGTTGGTTTGGACGTTGGCTACGAAAACCCTGTTTTCGCTGCACTTGAAGTTGATTATACCGAATGTGACCAGGACTCGACCGGTCAAGCATTTGAGGATCTCGAAAAGTCATTGGTTTACTACGAACTCGATCTAGGATTAAACCATGTTGTGCGAAAGTGGAGCGATCCAGTCGATCGGACAGCTACAATGCTCTTTCAGGTGCCCGGTGGTGCTGATGGTCCTAGTGGAGTCCTCGTATGCGGGCTGGATAATATTACCTATAGGCACTCGAACCAAGACGCTTTCCGGGTGCCCATCCCTCGTCGAAGAGGTGCTACGGAAAATCCTGAGCGGAAAAGATTTGTCGTTGCAGGAGTCATGCATAAAATGCGTGGAGCGTTCTTCTTTCTGTTGCAGAGCGAAGATGGTGATATGTTCAAGGTTACATTGGAAATGGCGGAGGATGAGGCTGGTCAGGCGACGGGAGAAGTGAAAAGGTTAAAGATCAAGTACTTTGATACCGTGCCAATTGCTACCACTCTCTGTATCCTGAAGAGCGGATTTCTCTTCGTTGCTAGTGAGACCGGTAATCATCACTTTTACCAGTTCGAGAAGCTTGGAGACGACGACGATGAAACGGAGTTTGACAGCGACTCTTTCCCAGCGGATCCCACTGAACCTTATAATCCGGTCTATTTTCACCCAAGAGGCGCAGAAAATGTTAATCTAGTGGAGAGCATTGACTCTATGAATCCTCAGATGGATTGCAAGGTTGCGAATCTTACCGAGGAAGACGCGCCCCAAATCTACTCTATTTGTGGTGCCGGAGCTCGTAGCTCATTCAGAACTCTCAAACATGGACTGGAGGTAAACGATATTGTCGATTCAGAATTACCGGCTGTTCCTACCCACGTCTGGACCACCAAAATTACTCGTGAAGATGAATATGATGCTTATATTGTGCTATCTTTTACGAACGGAACACTGGTTCTAAGTATAGGAGAAACCGTGGAAGAGGTGACTGATACAGGCTTCCTCTCGTCGGCTTCGACTCTAGCTGTCCAACAGCTTGGTGAAGATGCCTTAATCCAGGTACATCCGAAAGGAATCAGACACATCAGAGCGGACCGTAAAGTCAATGAATGGCCAGCCCCACAGCATCGCTCTATTGTCGCAGCAACAACGAATGAAAGACAAGTAGCTGTGGCTTTGAGCTCTGGAGAGATCGTGTACTTCGAAATGGATACTGATGGTTCGCTCGCTGAATACGATGAGAAGCGGGAGATGAGTGGTACAGTGACTTGTCTGAGCCTTGGTGAGGTCCCTGAGGGCCGTACTCGGAGCCAATTCCTCGCTGTTGGTTGTGATGACTCAACAGTCCGTATACTGAGCCTGGACCCTGATTCTACACTAGAAAATAAGTCGGTGCAAGCCCTGACCTCTGCGCCAAGCGCCCTTTCTATTATGGCAATGGCTGATTCAACGTCCGGCGGATCTACACTATATCTACATATAGGCCTCTACTCTGGAGTCTACCTCCGGACCGTATTGGACGAGGTCACTGGTGAGCTTTCGGACACTCGTACTCGCTTCCTTGGCCCCAAACCAGCGAAACTATTCCGTGTATCTGTCAAAGGGCAACCAGCCGTCCTTGCCTTGAGTTCACGGTCTTGGCTTGGTTATTCTGACCCACAGACCAAGGGTTTCATGCTCACACCACTAGACTATGTCGCTTTGGAGCATGCGTCGAATTTTAGTAGTGAACAGTGCGTCGAAGGTATGGTCGGCATTGAAGGAAAGAATCTCAGGTCAGTTCTCCTTTTCGTTTCAGTTCGTCATGTCTATATGTCATAATGATGATTGAAAGCGGTTTCCTCCGATGTCAATACGACTATGAGGAAAAACTCGTAATACTTCCAATTGTTCCTTCTGAAAGATGGCTCTTCCACATTGATTTCCATAGCTCACGCTTACTTCCTTGATTCGGTGGGAGCTAACGGTCACCTTAGGATTTTCTCTATCGATAAGCTCGGTAATAACCTTCTTCAACAATCAATCTCACTGACATACACTCCCCGGAAATTTGTCCGACACCCTGATCAACCGCTCTTCTATACCATCGAATCCGAGAACAACACGCTATCGCCCTTAACAAAAAAACGCCTGCTGAACGATTCCAATTTGGTGAATGGGGATGCAGCGGTCCTTCCTCCAGAAGAATTTGGCTTCCCTCGTGCCCAAGGCCACTGGGCATCATGTATACATGTTGTTGATCCGATCAATTCTAAAGCTGTCCTTCAACAGATAGATCTGGAAGATAATGAGGCTGCGGTTAGTATAGCTGCTGTATCGTTCTCGAGTCAAGACGACGAGACCTTCCTTGTCATTGGTACTGGCAAAGATATAGTCGTTGCTCCGCGATCATTCACTGCTGGCTTCATATACGTCTACCGATTTTTAGAAGATGGTAAAGAACTCGAATTTATCCACAAAACGAAGGTCGAGCAGCCTCCACAAGCACTTCTGGGGTTTCAAGGGCGATTACTGGCTGGGATTGGTGATGAGTTACGCATCTACGATCTTGGCCTGAAACAGCTCCTTCGAAAGTGTCAGGCCCAAGTGGTGCCAAATCTTGTCGTCGGCCTCCAGACCCAAGGCAGCCGCATCGTTGTCAGTGACGTCCAAGAAAGTGTTATCTATGTCGTTTACAAGTATCAAGAAAATCGACTTATACCCTTCGTCGACGACGTAATTGCGCGATGGACTACATGTACTACGATGATTGACTATGAGACTGTTGCTGGTGGTGACAAATTCGGAAATATTTGGTTATTACGCTGTCCACAGAAAGCGTCAGAGGAAGCCGATGAAGATGGTTCTGGAGCTCATCTCATCCACGAACGCCAATACCTTCAAGGCGCCCCGAACCGTCTGGCACTACTAGCGCACTTTTTTCCACAAGATGTGCCAACAAGCATACAGAAGACCCAGCTGGTAGCTGGGGGCCGAGACGTTCTAGTGTGGACAGGTCTACAGGGGACGCTGGGCATCTTCATACCGTTTGTCAGCCGTGAAGATGTGGACTTCTTCCAGACCCTGGAACAACATTTACGGACCGAGGACGCTCCTCTGGCTGGGCGAGATCATCTCATTTACCGCAGCTATTACGTACCCGTGAAGGGGATGATTGACGGAGACCGTAAGTCGTCACAATCCCGTACTCTTAGTTCCAAGATCTCCTGACACTAGGTAGTATGCGAACGATACGCTCTGTTGCCCAACGACAAGAAGCAAATGATTGCTGGCGAGTTGGACAGGTCGGTCAGGGAGATAGAACGAAAGATATCTGTAATTCTCGAATGAGAGCTAAATTCCCGGAGTACATGCTAACGTTTGTCCAGGATATGCGGACTCGCGTGGCCTACTGATATCGCTGGCTCGATAGACTTAACACAATTTACCAGCGTGGAAGCTTCAGGCATTGAGCAAGAAAAGTGTATACAAATACATACCCCCTATATGATCCATGAGACTCCCGCATGCTCGTTCGAGCTCAGTCTCCATTCCTGTAACAAGCCGTTTCAAAGTCTCTTACCTCGCTCGGTCTTCCGTTCCCTATCGCTTGATCTTGAGCTGGATGCCATTCCGCCTTGGAAATTGCATTGAGACAAGATCATGCTTCGACCATTTTTGAGTACGCGATCGCCTGGACATGGAAATGAGTCTTGGTACCCATTTACTTTGTTCCTCTGGCGTATCAGCGTAATTTATTGGTCGAGACATCTCTCCATCCTTGTCTTCTCAGATATCTCTACCTGGCTTTATCTCCAATCCCAGCCACCTTTCGGTGGTACATTAGGGCTCACAATCCACTTGAGCTACGATTCGATGTGCACCCTAACCTTGCTTCTACCATTTTCTTATGTACAGACCTGTACTCAAGACGAACTCTTACGCTTGCAAAACGCAGGCTTTACCCTATAATGAGCTATGTGCTGTATAACACAAACTGATAAGCTAAGTCAGATCAAGCCAAGAACAATTCAAAGATCACCCGTTCCAGAATATTGATCCTCTGCATCCCGGTCTGAGTGGAGTCGCAAAGCTTGCCGAATCAGTTGCTGGTGCTGATGTTTCTAGATATTTTGGTCTGATTATGCGCGGATGACACTCAATGTTCAAAACGTCAACTATGTAATCCTCACCATAATAGTCGCTGCTCCCAAGCCAGCGTCTTTTGCAGTTGCTAAAGGTTGCTAACTATTGACGGTTGCTGCTCTACTAGCTTGCCCTACCAAGCTTGTCCAAATACAGCCTGACATCGGTCCTACCCTTTTCACTCGCCCTTTCCAATGCAGTTCGGCCCTTCACATCACGTATCGTAACATCCGCGCCGTTCTCAATCAAAAGCTTCGCAACTTCAGTATTATTTGCATCCACCGCAAAGTGTAGCGCAGTACCAGCTTCATTAGCTTTGCTATCACTAAGGCAATACTCGAATCCGATCGCGTTCACATTTGCGCCTTTCCCGATTAGCAACCTCACCATATCATGACGTCCGTTCTCTGCTGCAGTGTGCAAAGCGTCACTGCTGTTTAGATCTGCCCCACCCGCGATCAACAAGTCCACAATATCGAGATTGACATCATACTCAGCTGCAATAGCCAGCGCAGACCATCGTTTCGCATAAGCGCCAAGATTGGCGTCCGCGCCATGCTTGAGGCAGAATTCGACTTGAGGTTTATGTTTTCGTTTGACTGCTAAAATGAGAAATGTGCCGATCACTTCCAGGTCAATGTTGATATCTAACAGGCCGTTCTCGACTAGGCATTGGAATGAGGGGAAGGCGGCAGATGTGTAAAGCAGATCAAAAGATGGATCTGATAATGGAGATGCTCCGAGAGATACAAGGTATGGGATCGTCTTGGTCGCATTGTGGCGGATAGCGTGGGCGAGAAGGTCGTTCAAGGTTGGCAGACTTGGAGAGCCAGATATTTGAACCGCAGAGGTTAGAGTTGCGAGCTCGTTGTTTTCAATGGGAGTAAGGAGAGCGCTTGGGGGCGAGGTAAATGGCATCGCGACTGTTTGGTTTGGGTGGCCTTTGCGCCTTGTTGCACTGGTAAAAGGATAAAGAGGGAGGAGTCATGACATGCCTGAGCTATCTTCCTTGCAAGATGTCTGATAATCTCTGCCTTCTGTGGCAATACTGTTGCATGAGTGATCACAGGTGAGCGAAGGTAGACAGATATCTTACGTCGCCACGAAGGAAATGCCTAGTGTGGGCTGTGCGCTGCTACTCTCCAGCTACCTCGAGGTCAGGTGGCGAGAACGGGGGTGGCTGAGTTGGAATCAGGGGATCTCGACTCCTTGTGCAGGTTGTACACTGAATCCTACATCCTATCTCACGTGTCTGCCAATTGCTACTTGCCTAATGGTTAGTCCTCTCGCTCTGGTTTCTACTTGCATTGGTATGAATGTATACTAATTCGTGGACAGAGACTGATAAAAATGCTGGACTCTCTGCCAATCTATATTCGCCCTGTGACCCCAATGCTTCAGCAAGCATGTGCTGTGCATAGGATCCTTCATCGCCTTTCCTCAACGACAAGTCCGGAGTGGACTGCCGCAGTGATGGACTGTGTGCCGACGCGGGAAACGACGCCTTATGGCGAACAGCCTGCACCGACCCAGCTTGGCAGAGCCTGGAGTGTATCAAGCTTTGCGTCAATGGGGCGAATGAAGCCAGTAATGACGTACAGGTGACGCAATGCAGTGATGGGAGTTACTGTTGCGGCAGTAATGCCAATGGTATTGCATCTGCATGTTATAATGGTGCGCATGGCGTCTGTATTGTCAATGGAGAGGAGACAAGCGTCAATCCGAATGCTTCAGCTGCACCCTCCACTGCGCCAAGCTCTACGACTACGTCCTCTCCCAGCATCTCGGATCCCGCTGCATTGGCCTCCGCTCGATCTTCCAGCCGAACAAAGGTTGTATCCTCAGCTCCACAACCAACGACGGGAGCCCTCTCACCCGCCAAATCCGACAAAGATGCCAGTTCTGCTGCAAAGGTTGGAGGACTCGTTGGGGGCGTCATTGGTCTAGCCCTTATACTTGGCGCTTGTTGGGTCTTCTTGGCCTTTAAGAGGAGGCAGACAGCTCACCCAACGCCAATGCCAGAGGAGGTATATTCACCAGAGGGCAAGAGTCCCATACACGAAGCTCCGACTTTTGCTGGGGATGCGAAGAGGAATGAGCTGGCGGAACTGCTTGAGAGCCAACCGGAGCTGCATGAGGCAAGAACATATTATAAGCTAGACCAGCGGACAGAGAACTCCCACACATATACACTTCCAAACGATTGATGGATTTCGATTAGTTGGTGAAGAACCTCTAACTCGGTTCTTATCGGTGCGGAGTTCCGCTCACCCCGCACCCTAAATCCTACCCTCCCACGAGACTACAGTGACAGCAGCTTGCCACCCAGACAATCAGCAGAACCAAATTTCAAAAGGAACCTCAGCCGTTTTCAAAGATGCCTCAAAAGCTCACTGTCGCAGTGTCCCAGTCACGTACGCTATCCAGTACCACAGCCACGCTCTCAGCACTCGCTCAGACCACTAGAAAAGCTGCACGTGATGGAGTGAACCTGCTCCTCTTCCCAGAAGCCTATCTAGGCGGCTACCCTCGCACTTGCTCTTTCGGCGCTGCCGTCGGCTCTCGGAGTGATATCGGCCGTGAGCAATTCCTGCAATATTTTCACAGCGCTGTCGACCTTGGGGACACGCCTAGAGGCGCGGGGCAAGATTGGGTGAACAGAGAATTGGAGGTTAACAAAGAAAAGGAATACAGGGGCGATGGAACAAGAGAAAGGCTGGAGCAGGTGGCTAGGGAGACTGGGGTCTTCCTTGTTGTGGGTCTAGTGGAAAAGGCTGGTGGGAGTCTATATTGTGCCGTGGTATATGTTTGCCCCAGAGAAGGCTGTCTGGGCAAGCGAAGAAAAGTCATGCCGACTGGCGCCGAGAGGTTGATCTGGGCACAAGGCTCGCCATCAACACTTAGAGCTATAACGACAACAATTGCCCGTGTCAAGCTCACCCTGGCCGCTGCCATATGCTGGGAGAATTATATGCCATTGCTGAGATTCTCCTTGTATTCGCAGAATGTAAACCTATATCTTGCTCCAACTGCTGATGCGAGGGAAACGTGGCTGCCGCTCATGCAGACTGTTGCCTGCGAGTCGAGAGCATATGTCTTGAGTGCCAATCAATGTATGAAGCGAAAACATCTTCCGTCTTGGATTACCGGTAAAGTAGATTGGAAGCAAGATCAGGAAGACTCGGTTGTACCCGGCGCTGTTGGAGCAACTAAGAAATCCAGACGAAGTTCTTCAATAGTGACCCAGACAGAATACAATCATGAAATTACGTGGCCCTGCACGGACCCTAGATCGTCCGCAGACTCGACGTCTCCAGACCAGACAGCCAGCAATGGGACAATCCCACCCCATCTCAATGCCGTTGTATCCGAAGACGAGGCCACGGAGACCCTTCCATCTCAACAAGAAAGCTCTGACGAAGAATACGTCTCCCGCGGCGGGTCTTGTGTCATCTCTCCTACTGGCGCTGTCCTCGCTGGCCCGTTATGGGAAGTTGAAGACGCTGGCTTGCTAATTGCAACAATAGACTTTGAGGATTGCGAAAGAGGCAGGCTGGACCTGGACGTCGCGGGTAGCTATGGGCGGATGGACAGCTTTGAATTGAAAGTTGCTGGCTTGGATATAAGTCCGCCGCCATGAAGTATCAGTTCAGAATCGAATAACGGTGTTGCGACGCGGGAATGTCGGATGGAGCACAATCGTGGCCAGAGGCTTTGGCATTCAAGACAGATAATCTGAAAGACCTTCTCGTATTGCCATAAGCTTTTTGTTTACGCTGGGATGTAATAAAGGTCTTGAGATGCTTGCGGATCTTCTGGAGGGTCGTTCTTTGGTGCATGATGGTCCTGCTGTTTGGATTGAAGATGTTGTATATCCCCACGACTTTGCACGATCTGGGCACCGCTAATAGGCAATGACGGTTGTTGTTACAGGGCCAGCCATTCGTCTGACATTTCAAAGATCGTTCAAACTCTTCCACTTTCTGCTCTGTTTGTCGCGACTCCCAGTTGCTCTTGCGGCGAAAGCCTGCAATTTCTGGGCGTTCTCAGGCTTTATAGCCTCCTTCTCTTCCTTTCTGGTTCTATTTCTGAGACGATCTATGTGGATGATTGTCAACTCTTGGGAAAAGACTTTTCTTCAATTGCGCGCAGCGAGTAGAAATGTCTTGCCTTTGTACTATGGTCCTCTTGGCCCGAGATCTCATAATCCTTCCATTAGGTATTATGTGCAACGGATGTCCGATAATGTCCATCGTTCGGTCACCGGTCTTTTCGGACATATTATGCAAGCTTCCTTCAATTCGATGTACATAGCCCGATGAGGCCTCGCTTATTACGGTGCGCCGTTAATGGCAAACCGCCAATTTCAACAGTAATCCATCTAATACCATGGTCATGTGCAACAATATAGAAATAGAAATGCTGGATGTGCATAGCTGGCATTCTTGTTCCTGTTATGTCGTGGTATATGGCTAGGTAATTAGGTGGGTGCTCAATAATATAGAGGGTTTTTTGGGTGTTTGAGCTTTGCCTCACCAATACTTAGCTAACGAGACCGAGGAAGACCAAGTGCGATGCTCTTCCTCGATTTACTCTAATTTCGTGAAAGCCTTTGGAAAGAAGGGGCATTGCACCTGCTGCATTTCGAGCTAAGGATGCAACCTTCTGCAAGCCTTGGGAGCCTAACATTCGAGACGCATCATCCCCACGCCCCTGGGTATAAGCCGCCTGAGCTCTCTCGAATACATAGGTAGTCTCCTTCCCACTCTGCTTTCGACTTCCTTCGCCAGCTTCGATTGGACGTTCTGAGATCTTTGTCAGCACCTCGCCCCGATTTACACTTTCGCAGCCTTACCTAGCGCAACGGCCCACACTTGCCAACTCATCAATGGACGCTTTTACGTCCTTCGATCAGAGCAATACGAGCTTAACATCGCCGATCACGGATTTCAACATGAATGATTGGATCACCGATGCAGATGATTGGAACGCGTTCTACAACCTCGACGCCCTTCCCGTGGTACAGCCTTCGGGATTCGCCAATCAGGAGGTAGGAGACGGGCTTCGGTGAGTGAAAAAAAAATGAAAACTGACGAGGGGCACAGATTGTACGCGAGTTCGCCGGCGGAAAAAGTTCCGCTCGACCTGCCAGGATCATACGGTCAGCGCCAATATCAAGCCGAGCTCCAAGACTTCAATAAAACTCCCACCACAATCGATCACTTTGACACCGGAGATCTTGGTCCAATCATTGATCCAATTGGATTTGAACATGTACCTGTGGGGTCTGCCGATTGTTATCGCACGAATATGTTCGACTCCGACAAGACAGAGACATCAAAGCTAGAACAAAGATCATTGAATCCTACAAGGACAGACTCGACCATTCCAGACAACGGTGATAGAAACAACAGTGTGCTCGGCGTCACTAGTCCGAGTGCGACTCCTAGTTCTAGCAGGGAGTGTTCTTGCATTACATGTCTTGACCTAGGATCAGAGAGAGTATGGTCGTGGACCTTCAATCATACTGATTACCCTTGCCGCCTCTCAGACTGCAATTTCAATGCTCGTCCAGGATCCCAGATCTACTGTGAATATACGAATCAACTGGCTACTCGGAAACACGAAAAGAATCATTTCCGCCACGAGGGTCAATTCAGATGCATTGAAGACCGCTGTGTCTATGGTGCGAAGCGATGGTCCGACCTCAAGCGACACTATACCTCAAAGCACTGCTTGAATCCGAAGACAAAGTTCCCATGCCCCGAGATTGGCTGCAAATACGGCGGCAACAATGGCTTTACACGCAAGGACAAGCTCAAGAGCCACCGGGAGAAGGTTCATGAGAAATCTGCGAGGCCTGAGAAGTGTTTCCGGGTGAGCAAATCCAATGCACAAAGTGCTGCTTGAGTTGTCGATGAAGCCCAGGAAAAGATGTGAAGACGGACGAGGAAGTCTGGGTACTCAGAATGCACGACGCAAGGTTGAGAATGTTTACTATTCCTCGTTTGTGATTGGCTTAAGCGCGTAGACATTTACAGTCCTTACGAATCACGCAAATTGTTGTTTCTCAAGTCATGTGTCCACACTCACTATTTCAGGTGCCCAAGCAGAAGATGCGGTGGTAAGGTGGAAATGAAGGCTCTCTAAGGTAAATTGGATGTTTGGGCGATTGCTTTATATGGATAGATCTCCTTGAATTCAGCTTTCATGACACGTTTTCTATTTGTGGTCCAAGTGCGCTACATTTCTCCACGAACGCAGCAGCAATTTGGAGATTCTCCGCCCCGCTGAGAGCCTTCGTGATCGTAGCCTCGTTCCTCTCATGTACCAGACATCTAAAGGCACTGACCAAAAAGCTTGAAACAAGCTCAACAGACCATGACTCTGGTATAAGGTCTAATACTTCTCGCGCGTCGTACCAAGAGCCGAAGCGCTCCAGAAGTTCGCTCGTCCTTTCCAGTCTGTCGCTAATATCTTCGATGCGTAAGAATTCTGTAAGCAGATAGCCAAAGAGGATGGCCTGTTCTTCTCGCGAGGGAGCGGCTAGACCCGCAGATCCAGAGGTTGGATGGAATATGCTTGCTCCACCCAGCAAGCAATAATTCACAGCAGTGTGGTAGTCTCCAAGCCCATGCGTAAGCAGCCGAAGCGCTTGCTTATGCCTACCTTGGCGACCATCAAGGATAATTGATTCGGGTACAAGGTCCTGCTCGAAAGGCTCGACACGGGATAGTATGGCTTCTACGTCGTAAGCAAAGTCTGATCCATGACTACCACCGATCAGTTCGAGCAGTCGAAGACGGTCATGCCACCAGGGAAAAGGAACTGCGTTTTCGATGATGAATTGACGATATGTCGGTTTTGGCGGGCGGAGTGCTCTATAAGTTTGGTAAGACTGGGCAAGAATATCTCGGGCTTCTTCAGATGAACCCAAAACTGTCAGAACGCTGTCGAGATAATAGGAAATGAGGTCATTTGCATATTTGACGTTCTTCTTGCCAAATACAAGATGCTCAAGGTACACTTTCACAGCATCAGGCGCCTTTCTCCGTAGTAGCATGACGACTTGATGGGGCTCCCACTTGACTCTGCTACTATCATTCGTGAACACTTGAACTCCTAGAGCTGGGTTTCGACGAGCAAGCCAGGTGCCATATTCGTCAACCAGACCTGTGTCTTTGATATTGACTAGATACCGGCGCACCTCATGTTCTCCATCAGAAAGTCCACCGCCTTCGTCGTGTTCGCCTTCAATGATTCTCTTCCACGTCTCCAAGACTTTTCTCGCCATTCTTCGGCTTTGATAGAGTCTGCTCAAGACAAAGAGACGCTTGTAAGTTTCTAACAATTCAATTGCCCGTTCGAAGCAATCCACGCCAGAGTCAACCAAGGCGTATAATTCCATTCTCGTTGGCGAAGGCTTAGCCGTCCTAGAGGGATCCTTTCCGTCCTGCTCCAGTAGCACAAGCAGTAGAGCTGCATCGACCGACTGAAACACCTCACCTTCGTCAGCGATACTTCCAAACCCCTTCCGCTGGCGCCACGCGCCAAGATAGCGCTTGATCACATTCAGTATGTCCTTTGTTGCCACCTCTTCAAAGCTTTTGGTTACCATTACCCTGTAACTTTCGACAACCGGTATTAAGCCCGCGTGTATCCACATCCCCTTCGAGCCTTCGATGACCTCGTTACGAAGCAAAGGAATCAGACTCAGTATTACGCGAGGGTCAACTCCTCCTTCCATAAACAGTCCCTCCGTTATTCGCATGTCGGCAGCTTGTATGCCACTTAAAGCCGATGGCCGTGCTAATAAATCAGCAAACAAAATCAAACTCGCTTTTTGGCGTATATATTCCAGGCTTAAGAAATCTGTTTCAGAGCTAGCTTCTTGTCCTCGAACTGCATTGATGATTTTTATGATCCTCCTACGGTCTAATTCACCATACGTGGGGTTCCCGTAGCGATTAGGTAACACCTCGTTGATAGCAGCATCAAGCTTCAACGCTAGGGGATTTTTAGCTATCCACCACACCGCAGAGCCTGACCACAGCACGAGACAACTTGCCCGTCCAATGAGTCGTCGACCAAATTCGACCTCCTCCTTGTCTCTGGATATTTCCCAACTCTCTGGAGGACTTTCAGGAGGAGTCCCTTGTACTCCGCGAGAGGTCTGACTCGTTTTATCTAGCCTGAGGCGTTTTCCACGGAGTAATTGACCAATCTCGGGGAACGGGACTATGACGCTAGTGTTGATTTTGCGAATTGAGAAGCTGTCTGGTGACGGCTGCGCGACGTCGGTCCTAGGCCTAGCTGTTGGCGATGGACCTTCTGGAACATTTAGCCATTCTTTTTGTCCACCATTATCCGTGTCCCATCTCTGAATTTCAATGACGTTGTGTTCGCCGTCATCGCCGGACCGCATCATGGTAGCAAGCACAAAGCCTTCGGGATCTTCCTCAAGGCTTGTTGGTTCACCTTCAACGCCTTGGCCGTCTACAACGACAGCACGTGGATATCGATCGAATTGTATAGTACCTCTGACAACTTCTCCATCGAGGTTAATGAAAATACCAACTCCTGCCTCATTCACCGTGGTACCAGTAGTCAATAGAAACTCGGCCGGTGTAGGAGAACAAATGTGCGGCTTTAAAGCTACCACGGATTGTAATCGTGCTGGTGAATGACCTCTGAGAGAATCTGATCGGGCTGGAAGCACAGGCAGAGGCTTCTCGAGCGTTGGAGGCATTTGGCTAGGGGTTTCTGGAGTTGAGACGTTCCTATTATGGCTTGAAGCTTGCACAGGGGATTTGTCCCTGGCATCGGCTTCGGGAGTTGCAAGGCCAGATCTCTCTCTGCTTCCAGATCGGGGGCTCGTCTGCCGCTTTCCCAATCCTCCAACGAAAGCGCCTAGACTTGTACTTCGGCCATGGGCTTTACCATCCGAGGAACCTTCGTTTGAAATGGGTCGTGAGGAGCTTGAACTTCGTTCAGCAGCGGATGATATATTTTCTACTCTTCCACCTCCAAGATTCTCATCCAATGACGATATTGGGAAAAGTGATATTTTTTGCTGGTTCTCCACGTCTAGTAGAGCATACGAACGAGCGTCAGCTACGCAAGCAAAGTTCCTTCGGCGCGTGGAAACTAGGCATCCGGGAAATTCAATATCTCGAACACGACGCGCTTCATCGCTGATTTTGACAAGTCTGGTTTTATTCTTGACACATATCATCACGACAATTCCATTTTCTTCCTCTTTAGCTGTGCTGTTAAGGTCCACTCCTCCAACCCATGTGCAATTTGGTACCGTAGTATTGTTGAATGCAGGGCTCAGTTCCGGCAAGCTGTAGAAGCTTAAAGTGCCATTGCAGAGTATGCAAGCCTTTTGCACTCTCGGTAAGACCAGTATTTGTTGCACTCCCGGCGAGGTTCGGGAGAGCGCGGAGGCTTGCACATTGTAAGCCGGTTGTAGTCTTGATGCGAATATGTATTGAGGAGCCGCAGATTCGTCGTCTGGGTCAGCTGGAATAGAAACGAAGTGTAGAATTTCTGCATGAGAAGTACCAATGTATAGGTTTCCATCTAAGGCCGGGTTAGTACCTCTTCATTGGCGACCAAAGAGCAAACATCACTTGAGAGGACTGACCGGATAGCTCCACACAAGTAAGTTGGGCCTCTGTAGTATGTTCCTCGGTCGAGAGTGGAATATCTTGCACCAGAGGTCTCAAAACATAAGAGCCTGTTGAAGCCTGAGAGCTCGTACTTGGCTTTCGCGATAGCCCACCATCCTCCTCCACCAACATATCTTTGCAGTAGAAGCCCCAAGGCCTCAGCAGCCTTGGCGTTGCAGTGGCATCACATCATATGCACAGTTGTGGGGAATATCCAGAAACGCTGGCGGAGCGCTATTGGTTTAAGTCCAGGTCTTGGCGTTGTTCCGCTCCCTCAATTGGTGAAAGCTGTCGTTATCTTTGCGTACAGCATCTTCGCCTTCGAATTTCACGCTCGTTCAGTGTTACGACCCACTAGTTGCTGTGGAGGATGCTAGACCCTAAAGACCCTTGGATCGAATGACCACAGCGCCATGGACCAATCTGTGGCGGAAGACGCTGGCTCCCCTTATATCAGTGATCAAGACGCTCCTTCGAACAGTTCCATCTCCGTAAGGGACATACCAACTGCGAAGTTGAGCAATGGAGGGCCATTGACGACCCAAGAAGATAACAAATTCCAAAGTGCTATATCAGCATGGAGGAGTGAGTTCCCTCCTTGGGCCCAAACATGCAAACCCCAAGCTAATGCAGCAATCCAGATATTGATCTCACAAAGCTGGTACCGGAACTCGATGCTACAGCAACAGATATTGTCGCACAACAACGAGATTCTTTACTGTCACGCAAAGACCTAGCACAGAAGACTAAGGATTTCAGAAAGCTAGAGGACGCGGCTAAGCTGGGAGAATTCAAAGGATTGCTGAAAGGTATGGGTTGGAAAGAGATCTTTACCATCAGTCTACTGATACTGTGATAGCATACCAGAACTTTATCGACCTTCTCACAACACACGGGAAGACTACAACATCCGCTTTCCTTCAATTATACTCCTCAATATCTGAAGCGCCAGACCCATATCCCTTATTGGAAGCATCTGTCGATGCATTGCTATTATCAGAGGATACACTACCCAAGATCACCTCCGAAAATGAACACCTACAAAAGAGCATTGCGAAGCTGACTCAACAGCTCGATAATTCAGACCGTCAGTTAGAAGAGGAGCGTGCTGCTAGGAAGGCTATAGAAGACTCACGCGACTTGAAGATTCGTGAGGTAGAATCATCGTGGAAGGCTGTGATCGAGGAGAAGAAAGATAACTGGGAAGCCAAGGAACGCAGTTTGGAGGAAAAGGTTGAAAGCCAGGAGCGCCTCCTGAATGAATTAAAAGCAAGCTATGAAGTCGCACAACGACTGGGACAGAGCGGCGACAGTGAGATTGAGGGAAGACAGAACTCCGCCAGTGCCGCTGAATTGGAGATTGTCAGCTCGGATCTTGAGAGGACGAGCCAGCGCCTGGCAGAAGTTGAAGCGAGAAATGAACAGTTGAGACTAGAGCTTGCGGAAGCCTCGTCAAATACCCAGCGTAAGACAGCGACGGAAGAAGACCCGAACAATGCTCGTCTACGATCTGAGAACTCTGCGCTATTACGGAAGCTGGATAACCTCAAGCTCGAAATAGACACTGAGACAAGAAAGCGAGAAAGTCGGATACGTGCTCTGGAAAAGGACACTCAAATGCTAGAACGTGATAGGGAAGCTCTCCGTGAGCGTGTTCAATCATGGCGCGACTATAACGAGATCAAACAGGAACTCGAAATATTCAAGGTACTTCCTCTCCACACCTCTCCACCATCTTATGCTGACCTTACGCAGTCTATTGAATTCGCAACACTCGACGATGAGGACATGAACCATCATGCTGATGGTGAAGATGACAATGACATGGGTCAGACCAATGGCGCGGTCAAGGGTGACAAAAAGGAGTCGTTGGAGCAGCTTCTACTTGCAAGGAACAAGAAGTTAAACAACGAAATGGCTGTTCTGAGAGTCTCGCACCAAGATCTCCAGCAACAACTTGAGTCGCTACAAGAGGCTCTATCAAATACAAACGCAGAACTTGAGCGGTCACAGAACCTTAACGCTACCCTGGAAACGGATCTCGTCAAGGTACAACAAGAGGCTTCGAGTGCTTTCCCTTCATCAGCCATGTCCACCGCTGGCACATATACATCTCGCCATCCATCATCGAATTACAACGCTAGCTCTTTCCCTCGCAGAGGAAGAACGTCACCGACATCGTCTATAATATCTGGCTTCGATGCGCAAAGTGCATCTCGTAATACGTTAGAAGCCATTCGGGCTGGCGAGCCTGTCGGTGGTGGCTCTGGGATATTACCCATGATCCAAGCTCAGCGTGATCGCTTCAAGCAGAAGAACACCCAATTAGAAGAAGAGCTCTCGAAGCAGTACAATACAATTTCCGCGCTTCGACAGGAAATTGCTTCTTTGCAAAAGGACAATCTCAACCTCTATGAGAAGTCCCGCTATGTTTCGACCTACAGTCGAGGCGCCCCATCCTCCTCCGCCTCGGCATTCTCCCAACCTCCACAATCGACAGCCGTATCGGTCTCAGCAGAAACACCACCAGGCCTATCTCTGGACCGCTACCGCTCCACCTACGAAGCCAATCTCTCCCCCTTCGCCGCTTTCCGAGGCCGCGAATCCACTAGAGCTTATAAGCGAATGAGTCTGCCAGAACGAATCGTCTTCTCAATCACGAGAATGGTCCTAGCCAACCGGACAAGCAGAAATGTATTCGCTTTCTATTGCTTTTCCTTGCATGTCCTCATATTCATCATGCTATATTGGATGCATAGCGCCGACATAGCAAGCAACGCCAGCAATCTCAGCGCTACAGCCGAGTTTGTAACCGCTGCTGGTGGAAACCCTGGTGCGGATGCTGTGCATGGAGATTGGCTTCAGGAAGGATTCGAAGCTGGTGAGGGCACTTAACGTCTCAAGTAGGCATCACCAACACCAACGGAGACTCCAGCAGACGACTTCGTTCGAACTGAGGTCCTCCTCCTGCCGACCTTTGCCGGTCAGGTCAGAGTCACGCCCCGCGTCGAGGCAAGGCGTCCTCAGTAGCATCATCAGAACAATTAAAAAATAATCATATAACCAGCACCAGGGAGGGTATTCTAGCGACAGGCGTTCAGGGCGAAGAAAACAGGGGATCAGGACGCTTAACAGCCCTAACCACGCATTTTATAAATTAATCCTACAATACCTTTTCCATCTCATACCTTAGTCTTCTGCCTACGAAGACTTATTTTACCCTTAGCGAGAGCGGTGCATGCGAATGAAGGGGGTAAGGTTGGCGTTTTCTACTATATAATCAAGAAAAGGAATGCTGGGCAATGGTTTTTGTTTTTTTTGTTTTTTAGAAATGTCCATAGGGGTTGAGATACAATTAATCAAGTCTACCACTTGCAAAAACATCCGAATGTCTACCTACTACATCTTTCCACCTCTCTACTTCTTCTTCCACATACATCAGAAGATTGCGCATTCATTCGACCCTTTCTTTTCTTCATTTATAAATTTCATTATATCCGGTATCGCTGGCAATGAAATATATTTGAAGAACAATAAGTACCATGCATAGACACCACCGCCCATGATATAGAACATATAAATTATATGAACGCCATTAACCATTCCATCCCATCCCGTCTCATCTCTTTAAGAGCCCTCCCAGCTACATACAGCGAGAGCTCGTTATTCATCACCTTCCCTATTGAAGAAATCATATAAGAATCCCACTCTCACTCTCCCCAATCCAATTCTTCCCCCCTTTCCCCTCTCCCACCCCCGGCCTACCACCCCGCATCTTCTACCCAAAAAACCAATACTCCGCCGCATACTGCATCTCAAACGTGCTTCCCACTCTCCCCTCACAACTACTCGGCGCATTCCCCCCCGCCGTATTCACCCTATACACCTCCTTCACCCCACCCCCCTGCTGCCCCCCAACCACCCCTTGCCCCACAACTTCCAATTTCAACCAGGGCACCGCACTACTCCCATCACTACCCACACTACTCCCACTGGGCGCTGTCACATTGAATTTCTTTTCCGAGAAATAAACCCCAAAATCACTATCTGTGTTTGCTTGGTTGAGATTGAAAGTCGGAAGGGTCGCGTTTGTGAAATAATGGTGGCCGGTTAGGAGGGAGGAGGCAGGGAGAGGGTGAGGCGGGGTGGGGGATTGAGGGGACGGGATGGGTTGTTGGACGAGGATTGGAGGGACGGATGTGAGTGGGTAGGTGGGGGTGGAGGCGGAGGCGGTGGAGAAGGAGGAGAGGCAGGTTACGTTGTAGAGGTTTGCGAGGGCGCCGAGGGCGACTGGGGCGGTTGAGGGATCGGCACCTGAGGGGCAGGTGTAGTTCTGTTGGGGTAGTGTTAGTGGTGGTTGGATGGATGGAGGGCTGGAAGAGGGGGGAAGCGTACTTGTGTTCCTCGACCGACAGCGACGTGGAAGACACTGAGTCCCGGTGATGGTGGGGGAAGAGCGGAACTGGGCATGTCGGAGGGAGAAGGGAGGGTGCATGAGAGGGAAGAAGGGGAGGCTGTTCGTATGGCGTTCACGGCGGTGTAGAATTGTCGATCGTTTTGTGACCAGTCATGATGGTGTAGAGGGCCGATTGCGGCTGAGGAGGCGAGTAATGCCAGGGAGGAGAGAAGGGGGAGGAGGAGTGAGAGCTGCATGGCGGTGGTGGTGGAAAGGCGAGGGAAGAATGGAAGGAATTGGAACCAGCCAGGTCAATTAACAGTGGCGATGAACGTGAAAGGAAATAGAGCACAGCAATTGAAGAAAACACAGAGGAAGCAGAAACAGTATCAGCAGGACGAAAGCGAGACATGATGGAGGTCACGATGGATTCTTTATGTATCAGCTTCCCGTTGCTATTTTTGCCTTGTTCTCGCTCTTGCTTGGATATGGATATGAAAGGAAGGCATCAGTTGGATGATCATTCGGCATGGAAGGTGCAACCACCGACTAGGCTACATGTCAAACACCCATAATAACCGGATGGCTAAAATAAGAGTCCAGCGGTAACAACGGACACTATGCTCACTTCGGGTTAAGAGCAGCCATGGCGGCGGCTCCACAGCATAGAGGCAGCCTAGCGATACGGTAACCGATTGGTCGCTTGCATTGGCTGCTGACAATTGCTAAGGCATCTATTTTGCTGCTCGGCGCTTATTTTGTTGTTTGTTTTCTCACAGAAGTTGCACTCACCCATTGCCATGCTCTACATCACTTGTCTATCTTTTCTCCCTCTTCTTCCCCCCTTCACAGAAGCAGAATCTCAGAAACCATCCCGCAGTCCTATCTTTAGATCTTAAGATCTCGCAGCTACCTTCCTAGCGCATTCGCAATCCCTCTGTGATTGGTCCTAGATGCCCGCTATTCTCGGTGTTTCATATCCAAGCTTCCACTTCGGCGGTTAAGCACTTCAAGCCATCAGACGGATGATTTCCCTTGAGTATTATTGGTTCGAGCTCTCTCATCCTATCATTTCTTTATCTTAGACGCCATCCTTCTACTTGGCTGCAGAATGGAAGTATCATGGGATCAATGGCGTTACGGCTCTCCGGGTTCGTTCGTGGATTGGCGTTCTATCTCCTCCTACCGACTGGCAATGACGACTTGCTGGTGATACAGCAGGACTCGCTTAGCCAGCAAATGTATAAAAATATCTCCACGGTATTTCGTTTGCTTTTCCAGAGCCCTTCGAATGGGCTTGCCATTTAAGCATAATAGCTGGGCCGATATTGCCTGGCTTTGTTAACGGCCTTGCTTTTGCAGTGGGCGCCAATGGTAACCTCCATCCAGTTTCATGGGACAGCCTAGCAAGCATGCAGATAACCCCTCGCAGCTTCTTCTGATACCCTGTATTCATTGCCTTAGCTCAAATTCTGCCGTGTCTGCAACTATTGTTTAGTCTTTCGCTTACGTGGGTCAACGGTGGTCACAAAGCAGGGAAGTAGATAGCGATAGATTCGGGATTGCCTTCTAGTTACAGCACACTGCATCAATCAACATCAGGCACGGGTAGGCCGTCGATCAACTTGACCTTCCTCCCCAGCTCCTCTAGTGCCTTCTTGCTCTTCTCCGCCCGCAAATCAGCTGCCTCTTTCTCCGACACAAGGATAAAGTCGTATTCCAGCACGGCGCTACCAACAGCAACGTCATATTGCTTCGCAACCATCTGGTCGGCCGGGTGGAAGTCAACCACAAGTGAGTTTTTGACGCCAAATACTGCATCCGACGTCTCATATGGGTCGCCACGAATATATAAGGCGGTTATCAGGTGGTCATAACCAGGTTTTGAGAACATGAAATGCATATGGGCCGGTCTGAATGGATGGCGATGTAACATCTTGAGGAGCTTGCCCACAGGTCCGTCATGGGGGATGGGGTATGAAACAGGCTTAATCGCCTTGAACCAGAAGCTCCCATCCTGATCACTTTTCATCACACATCGCCCGTCTGGACCTTCTCTATCAGCGTACTGCACATCGTAATGCCCGGAACTGTCCGTCTCCCATATGTCTATCTTCACATCCGGCACAGGGTTTCCATGACTATCCTTGATCGTGGAGATGACTAGGCATGGTTCGCCATTCGGGTCATGAGACATGGCATCTCCGTGCGCCATGTCTTCCGCTTCATGGGAGTGAAAGGGGCCTAGAACGGACCCTTCGGTTGAATGAGGGGGTTTGGGATGATCGATGGAGTCAACCAACAGCGAGAGACCCAAAATGTCAGACAGGAGAATGAATTCCTGAGCTAGCCGTTAGCCATTTCTCAAATATGACCTAAGAGGGCCTTTGCGAGAGGGGTCTGGCGAACCTGGCGAACATCGGTGCATATTTGTCCTACGGCGGTTAAGAACTGAAGTGCTGCCATCCATTCTTTTGTGCTTAATCGAGTCTCTCGTGCAAAGTCGTGGAGATGGGTGACCAGGCGCTCCAGAACATATGTCAAACGAGGATCATCGCTTTGCGAATTGATGCGGACGGTATTTTCGGTGATGTTGTCGATTGTCAAATCCTTCATAGGCGGTATGTTCACCTTGGATGGGTCCATCTTGCAATAATAGTACTCGAATACTTTTAGATATGCTCTTTGTCAATACTCAATATAATGTCATCCACCTGGTGTCAAGCGAATAGGAGCGGGAAATGTCGGGGTGCAGTTTCCAGTGCAGGAGGTGATGGCTTTATCATGAGCTGGCGGCGTGATTTTCCCTCCCCAATGTAGCGTCAGTGTTGTCGCCGTCAGCGAGTGAAGGGGCATCTCGAATCGCAATATAGCCATTTTGTGGTTACGCCCGCGGGGTCGTAATGACGGAAGATTGTTCGGCAGGAGAAGGTTCAATTATCGGAGCGACTGAACAGAGCTAGGCTGAGTTGGGAGTTACAGGCGGATCTAATTCCGCAATAGCTTGATAGCTTGGTAGCTTGATAACTTGATAACTTTGTAGCTGCGCCTCGTTGCTTTGGACAATCTTTTGCGCACAAGCATCGTTGACGATCAAAGTTGTTCTTTTCGCAATCACGGTCAACTATTCATATGCATTTACCTCTTAAGTAGAGGTAGCATCTATCGTTATCAGCATGGCCGACCCGCCAATCAACATACCCATGTATCCCCAGCCTTTACACCACCACACCGTGAGATCCGGCTCCACAGCTTCAAACCACAAGACTCCTTCGGTCACTACCACTATACGTGCCACAAGCACCTCCTTCCAGCCCATGAATCCCGCTTCGAATGAAAACGATCCCATATCCCGCCACCCCCCGGGCGACTCTTCAGACGAAGAAAATCAACCGCCAGACTACGACCACGATCCTTATCGACTTTCCACTATGATCAAAACCGACAGCGAAATCAACCTCATCCGCGCCAACACCTCCCGAAAACGCGACGGCTACGGTCCCCTCACCCTCAACAAAGCCGCCCATAAAGCCAAAAAGCTCCAAGACTTCTACGAAACGCAAAACTCCAATATCCAAAAATGGCTCAAGCCAGTCGACGACCACATCCACGACGCCAAAGTCTTCGCCGGCTCCAACCAACTCAAATACCAGATCGCCGTCCGCGGCTCCTTCGCCGCCAACCTCCTCCTCGCCGTGCTCCAAACCTACGCCGCCATCTCCGCCGGCTCCTCCCTCTCCCTCTTCACCACCATGGCCGACGCCATCTTCGACCCCCTCTCCAACATCACCCTCATCATCTGCCACCGCGCCATCCGCCACGTCGACCCCCGCCGCTTCCCCTCCGGCAAAGCCCGCATCGAAACCGCCGGCAACATCATCTTCTGCTTCCTCATGACCTCCGTCTCCCTCATCATCATCGCCCTCTCCCTCATCGAACTCAAATCCGGCGACAACTCCCCCACTAAACCCCTCCACATCCCCTCCGTCATCGCCGTCGCCATCGCCGCTGTCACAAAACTCGCCCTCTTCTTCTACTGCTACGCCCTCCGCAATTCCTACTCCCAAGTCCGCATCCTCTGGGAGGACCACCGCAACGACCTCATCATCAACTCCTTCGGCCTACTCACCTCTGTCGGCGGCTCGAAACTAAAATGGTACATCGACCCTTCCGGCGCCATCTTGCTCTCCTGTCTCATCTCCGTTCTCTGGCTACGCACCGCATGTTCGGAATTCCTCCTCCTCATCGGTGTGACCGCCGACACGCCAATGCAGCAATGGATCACCTATATCTCTATGACGCATTCGCCGGATATTATTGCGATTGATACCGTGAGGGCGTATCATAGTGGCCCGAGGATTATTGTCGAGGTGGATATCGTGATGGATGAGGGACGCACGCTCAGGGAGACACATGATGTGGCGGAAGCTTTACAAGTAAAATTAGAGAGTTTGCCGCATGTGGAGAGGGCGTATGTGCATATTGATTTTGAGACGAGTCATAAGCCGGAGCATTTCTGGAAGAAGGAATTATGATTATTCTTCTTCTTTTTTCTTCCTTTTTTCCACCTATTCAATGATTTTTTTTTGTGGCGCAACGGAAAACCAGAGAGAGTGTGTCTCTTTAGCGAATGGACGTTCATCGTTAACAGGAGTCCGGTGTGAGTGGATTGTATATATCGGGTTCAATTCAAGAGTTTACCCGATGTGGAGACATTGATTTCGAGACGAATTATATGAGTCGGAGCGGTTTTGGAAGAAGGAATTATGGATCCTCCTCTTCTTCTTCTACTGCTTCAGCTTCTTCTTTTTGGCGCTACGGCAACAGAAAAGAGAGAGAGGGAAGAGGGGAGAGGGGGAGAGAGTGCGTGCGTCTTTGGCGAAGGATAGACTGTTCGTTGTATTGGAGTACGGTGGGAATGGATGGGTATATCGATGGACGGACCGATAGAATTGATATCCCCTTGTGAATGGAGAGTGTCACATTTACTAGCTGAATACCCGATTACTCTCTGATTCTCCCCCACAACCCCCACAACCCCCCCAACACCCCACTCCTCCCCCCCATCATCCACTCATCCACCAACCCCACCCCAACCACCAACACCCCCCACTTTACTCCCCACTCCACCCACCCTCTCACCAAATCCCCCATTTCTCTCCCAATTTTCTGATCTCTCATACTCTCTCCACGTTTGAAAGATGGTTTACCAGCTCTCAGTTTCGAGATGTTGGAGGCTTTGTAGGGTGGGTAGCGGAAGGAGAGGAGGTAGTCGAAATATGGGGGAATGGTTACGATGGAGCGTTGGTGGGTGAAGGCGGAGAAGCCGAATTTGCCGCTAGGGGGTGGTGAGATTTTTGTTGAGAAAGGGGGGTGGAAGGGATATGAGGGGAGATTTGTGGGAGGTTTGTGGGAGATTGAGGAGGGAGGGGAAGGTTGATTGCAGAACTGTCTTTGGGGTAATTATTGGGGACGAGGATTAGAGGAGCAGACAAAACAAATGTGTGCAGCGGAAAATGAGTGAAGGAAAAAATACATACTGGTACGCACCCATCCCGGAATTTCCCACTCCACCGAACGGGACGTTAGGAACGCCAGCGTGTAGCATGATGTCATTTATGGTTACGCCGCCGGAGAGGGTGTTTTGGAGTATGTAGTCGATTTCGTGCTGGGCAGTGCTGAAAATGTAGACGCCGAGAGGGTGGTCGCCGCGCTGGGTTATGGTGCAGGCTTCGCGGTAGGGTAGAGCCATAATGGGAAGGAGGGGGCCGAAGATTTCGGAGGAGAGGAGTGGGTCTATGGGAGGGTTAAGAAATGAATTTTGGGTGTGTTGCCGACGAGGGGATAAGCGAGATTGTGGAATAGCACGGAGTAACATGATAAAAGGAATGAGAGATGAAGAACAATTATCATCTGAATGGCATTTACACCGGACACTGCATGGCAAGTGACTTAAATCGAAATAACAGTGGAGGCTAGCAACGAAGAGGTATGTGACCCCATGTAGGATATTGGATGATAGAATGCATAGGGTTGCTGTAACTCGAATAGCATTAAGTAGAGTAGCTTACCTTGCATAGTGACATTCGTAACCAAAGTCTGCTGAATGTATTTATCTTCTCGATCAGTCTTACCCCCATAAACAATCTTCCCATCAGTCTTTTCGAGTAAGCCAACAAGGCGATCGTAATTCTGCTCGTTGATAATACGAACAGCATCCTCTGCTCCACCGTCTTTGAGGTACTGACCCAACCAATAGATGGCCCTCTCTACAAACTTATCGTGAATGCTCGGGTCAACAAAGACATGGTTAGCAGCGAGGCAGATTTGACCACTGTTCAAGTACTTGGAGAAGACAATGCGTTTAGCAGCAGTATCGATATCTGCCGATGGCGTGACGATACAAGGGGCTTGACCACCAAGTTCAAGCACCGTGGGTGTGAGATGCTTCGCCGCCGCCGCAGCGACAATCTTGGCAATCTTCACAGAGCCAGTGTAGAAGATGTGATCGAAACGACGTTCCAAGATCAAGGTTGCCTCCTTGGGTCCACCGGTCACCACGCGAATAGCCTCTTGGTCGAGATATTTTGAAATCAGTGCCGCCATCAGATTCTGACAAGCTACGCTAGTTTCAGCGGGTTTGACCATCGCACAGCAGCCTGCTGAGATGGCGGCGACGAGTGGGCATAGCGTGACGACCATGGGGAAATTCCATGTTCCAAGAATGAGGGCCACTCCGAGCGGTTCCTTTCTAATACGTGCTGAACCCAGGGTGCCGAAGAGGAAGCCTGCGTCTGGGACGTCGTCCGCAGCCCATTCTTCTACGTGTGTCAAAGTATCCAGTATATCTTTCTTCACTCCTTCGATGTCCGTATAATAGGATTCGAATTCATGACGATGTAAGTCCGTGTTTAGAGCTTTGGCAATGGCCTCTTCGTTGTCAGCGACCATCCAGAAGATTTGTTTGAGTTGCCACTTTCTCCATGCGAGGGACTTGGTCTTGCCGGTCTTGAATGTTTTATGGAGAGTCGTGTAGGCATTGTCCAGCTGCTCTGGAGTTGTGTAGGCCATGTTGGCTTACCTTGCTACCAGTGTTGAGGTATATGATGTGCAGACACCATTAAGTAGAAGTCGGCAATACGGGATGCGACCTCCCCGCTTCAGGGTCACTTCATGACGGACATTGTACCCCACCATACTGCAGGTTGCAACCGCTAAAGCACGGTAAGCACCTTATCTTAAGCCGAGGCTACCACGCCAGCGACGCCACCACTGAGACCCTGACCGGCGCTATAAACATCCCACAGTCACAAGCTTCTGCGATGGACTTACTATTGAATTAGTATATAATAGATGGGACGCCTGTAGACCGAATTTCTATGCCAAGATTTACGAGCGCGCGTCCTTCTGTTTAATACTACACCAATGGTATGCAACTTGGAGTAAGCATCGTCCCTGAGGTACATTCTGCCATCCATCGAAATATATCACTAGGAATGATTATCGGTCGCTCTATTGAAGTTGTTCTCTCTGCATGTGCTATTGTATGGGTACATAAGGTAATTAACAAAAAGATTAAAGAACAAGAACAGGAATCTAGCCTCCGTGATGCATTCGTACATTTATTTGCTGCCATTGCCGTGATGTACACCCCATCCCCATCCCACCTATCCGTGTATGTACCTTTTCAGAAAAAGCAGACCAGAGCAGAGATCTAGAAAGACAAAAGAAAAGATTGAAGAGAAGTACAGAGAAAAACAAATATGCAACAGCCGCTCCCGAATAAAATGCATGTGCCGAATCGCAATATGATATGTGGAAGAGCAGTCGGGCACGAGTAAAATCGTCCGGAAATCCATCTCCCCTGTCCGTTCTAATATCTCAATTTCCCAACAATAGAAAACGTATAAGCGGTTTCGGCTTCGCTTTTCATCTGCAAATCACAATCATCAGAGTCAGCACACACATTCCATTCCCAACCCCACTCCCAAAAACAACAACCTCCCCTCCAAACAGAATTTTTCGCAAGGAAAGAATGAAAGGCCATACAAAAAACATACCTGAATCATATACACCCTCGCCCTCCCCCCTGCCACGCCCCCCTGCGCCGCTACGCCTCCAACCTCCCCATTAGGACCCACCACATCCTCCCACACACTCAAGGCAATACCTGTTCTTGCTACACGCTCGAAACAACTTTCTCCCAATTGCACATCGAGGAGCACCTCCCCTTTGGTTTTCCCGTTCACCACGATCCTCTTCTCATTGACGGCTTGATGCGCCCCACCACCAGCACCACCGATACCACCACTCATCGGCCTGCCATCTGGGCCGACCTGGCTGATCTCAGGCCTCATGATAGTGAGTCTCGCGCTACCCATATCCCGCCACCTACTCGCCGTCTCTCTCACATATAGTCTAATTTTCGCATTACTAAGACCAATAGGCGCGTCTTTCCCCGCACTCACCAATCCCTCCGGAACAGGAGAATTAGTCCCACTACCGCTCGAATTGTCTGAGCTAGCATAAACACTATTCGCCCTGCTACCATCTCTCGACGTGATAGTGCTGCGGGCGATATTGAACATACCACTTCCCTTTCCAAAGCGTTTCAGCGCCGAAAAAGCGCTGGACATGCTGCCGATACTGCTTTCACTGATGGCGATGCTAGGAGTGGGAGCACTGCTGGCGCGATAGCTTGATGAGCGACCCCAGCCTCCTAACCAACTGCGTCGGGAGCCGCTGACGCTGGTGCTGGCGCGGCGATCTATTGGATGGAATGAGCTGCCGGCTGCACGGGCATTTTGGAGAGCGATGAATGTCGGGTTATTGATGCGGGAGTGGTTGATGAGGGCATAGAGGGCTTCGCATTCTTCAGGGTTGCGGGAGCGAAACATTATATTGTTGCCAGATGTAATTTGGGAGTTGGGCGTTGGAGGCGAGCGGATGGAAATGTCAAGGGCTGTACCACGGCGAAGAGGAACGAGAGGCGTAAGTTCTAGGGCTACTAATGGCCGGTCACCCCGGACGTCGTCGTTCTGGCTTGTAAGATTTGAAGCCAGGTCTGAGAAGGCGTCGAGATCGGCGACGGGGTCGGAGGCAGAAGGTGGAACGAATTTAGAATGGGCAGCAGACATCTCGAAAGCTTCGATCAAGCCTGGCGTAATGACGATACTGCATTCGTCTGGGTGTAGACTCTGCCATGAGCCCGTATCTGACCATGAGTAAATCGAAGCAATGGTCTTAGCAGCCTTCCTTGGCTGAGCAGGCACAGTCTTGTAAGGCGCCTGTGACGCTGATTCCGAAGGTTTGATAGTGGAAGCAGGAGTTGATTGCACCGATGGTTTTTGATACTGTTTTGAGCTGGGGAGGCCTTTGAGCGTGCCCAGAGGTCGTAATGGCGTTGCCACATCTCCATCCTCAAGTTCTTCGTCGTCAGAAGAGTCTGAAATCGAGGTGGCTTCGTTGTGAGCCACTGTAGACGCCTCTGAGTCAGAAGAACTTTCTGACGCAGTGGATGGCTCATATTCATGTTTGAGGGGTGACGATGACCTTCTCGGCTTGATTTTATTACTACTAAGAACGGGAGTCCTGGTTTCATTCAATTGGACAGAACATGGTGATCGATGAGGCGGCGTGGCTGGCGGTGAAGATGACTGTGGAGCTTCCGACTTGGAAGATACAGGACGTTTCTTGGTCAATTTTGAAGGCGATTGTGACGATTGTGACTGCTTAGTGTCGATAGATGAAGGCCATACTGGCTCCTCTTCAGGCTCAATCGTGGGTGTAGTTGGTGGACTATCCTTCCGGACTCTTGGAATATACGGAAGGTCCATGGACGGCACAGAAGACTTCTTACGGTTATTAGGAGGTCTAGCCTTGACATCCTGGTAATCATCGCGCTGTCTGGGGCTCTCCACTTTGATCGGTTCAGGCAACGCAGAACGCAGCTCGTCAAATTCTTCTGTGGAACGTACGACCGGCTCACTGGGCTCAGGGGCATCTGGCGAGGCTTGATCGGGTTCAAGATGTTGTCGGGACCCATCTATTGATTTAGGACTTGATGGTGAGGAGCCACCGTGTCTCGAAAGCCTTTTGGCTTTGGCCCGTTTCAGTCCAATTGGATTACTGGTACCACTCAGTCCAAGGGCTTCCTTGAAGCTTCTCGGTGTCCGTCTTGGTTCAGGAGGCGGAGAGTCGTGGACTTTGCTTTGGCTTGGAAGCGAGCGAAGGTCATTCACTTTGTCCACGTAATTTGTTGACACCTTTGAAGGCGTGGTAGGAAGTGCGTTCGAGGCCGGCTTCTGTAATTTTGCACCTGGTCTTGGTGACGGTGTTGATGGGGAGTCGACGTTCTTAGGTGGCGCTTCCCAATTCTTGGAAGCACTATGTGCCTGTTCACCAATAGGAACATCGACCTCTCTCGGACTTGGGGTCCTACTCCTCCCAATTTGACTGGCGCTATCCGAGGGCGCAAGACTTGAGGGTGCTGGTTTGTAGGTTGGCTTGTCCTTTCGATGCCTCGCCACAAAGCTCTGGGATCTGTTGATTTTAGGAGGAACAGGTGTCAAACCAAGCATCTGAACCCATTCGAAGCCTGACTGCTCATCCTCGGTTCGCAAAGAAAACAGCTCCTGCCACTCTGACCCGTCACCGCTGAATCCTTTGATCATAACCACGATCTCGCCTTTATGGTCACCATTACGAGCCGATATGCGAGCAAACTGAACAGGCGGAAATAGCAGCCAACGACCTGTTCCATCTACTTCGCAAATTAAGACATCGCCACCACCAGCGCTTTCGGCAGCCTCATCGCGGAGGATCAACTCCACGCGGCAATCCACGAGTTGCCCACTCGAGTGCTGTAATGCAAGATTGAAGTGATCTCGAGCCCGGACACGGCGTGTGCGATCAATAATGACGCCAGTCAGAGGAGCAAGCGTCCTGGGATCCCGAGCTCTGCTAGGATCGATATTGGAAGCCGATTCATCTTCCAGCCTTGCACGCTCCTCGTTTGCACGTTGACGAGCATCATCGACTAATTTTTGGTACTTCGTAGCCAGTAATTCTGCTTCCGCAGATGGCTTGACATAATTGATCCCCTTCAGTGTCTTTGCTAGGTACTTTAGCCTGACTAGGGGCCGCTTGAGAAGGAAAGCCACGTCCACTCTCTCACCATCCCCGTTGACCACATCCCCTTTTTCGTTCCTTGGTAGTAGCCCTTCGTCGATTGAATCGGCATTAGAGCCCGATGAGCCGGATACCGTAGAGCCGCTCTCAGCAGGGGCCAAATTGACTACTACGTCCTGGAAACCCATACGCCATGCTTTCAGGTACTCTGCATAAACTCTCTGAGCACCATGTGCCCACGTCAATAAGGCAGCTGGATCTTCCTGAGGTATGCGTCTATGCAAGGTTTTCAGCCGCTCTAGCGCGATACCCATATCGACAATCGGTCGTGTAAAATTAGGATTTTCATGGCCACGGGCTGAAGGGTTGAATAGTCCTGCTGCAACCGCAGAATCTGACTTCGACAGAACACACGTTAATAGTACGGGGATCACCCCATCAACTAAGGTCCGCAGCTCCCGCATGTACTTGGTTTCATCGGTGGCTAGCTCTTGCATCAAGTCTGGGATCGTTGCAGTAGCAAGCCTACTTCGATTGGTCTGAATACTTCTGGCTGAGACAATGCTTTTGTTACCAGCCCTAGGTAAAGACAAGACAGAGATAAGGTCGGCATGCTTTGTGAGACGACTATTATTCCGCCTGAGAGAATCGGGATCGAAATGGTCTCGCGTTTCATCAGCCTCGCTTTCCTTGATAGTAGGGTGGTGAGTTGTTTGTTTGGGTAATTCGGGTACAGAAGGTTGAGCAGCACTTTGTCTAGTATTGAAAGTCTCAACAGATGCGATCGTAGACAAGCGGTGTCTCCCAGTAGATGGAAATGGACGTTTAATGTTGAGTCCACGAGGTTTGAGCGGATGATTAGGATCTGGGCCTTCGACAGACGATTCTGTGTGATTTGATGACAGGACTGAAGCAACATCTTTTTCCTCATCTGCCTCCGTTATTTCCTGTGCCTTGTGTCGATCACGAATTGGTGAGGATACGCTCTTCCTTGCAGCTCGCCTTTTGAGTGACGATGGGGAAGTTTTCGGAGGCTCTTTAACAAGATCGACGAACTTAGATGCTGATGTAGTTCCCCTACCAGTGCCTGGTAGACCCGAATCAGAGTCGAAATCTGCAGGGAAAGGATTGTCTTCATAAATGGCCGAGCTTGGGATTCTCTTCTTTCTTCTACTTCCAGGAACAGCTCGTCGTGTGCCCTCCTTCATGTCCAACGCCTCCCATATCTGATTAGGATCCTCAACAGGTTCCTGCTTTGGTGCAGGTTTTCTCTTCTCGTGAGATGGCTTTAAAGGCGCGATGAATTCCACTGGAGGCTCTTCTGATTCAATGAATGGATCTGAAGTCTCATTCAACCAGGCTTCGATGCTTGGTACTCTTGGTGCAGGAATGGGTTCTTGAACCTGCTTTGCCAATGATCTCCTTGACTCCCCGAATATATGGCTCAGGATGTTCCCTTTCTGTGATCTAGCACTCGTCCTCCCTTCCGAAAAAGCACCCCTGGCAGAAGGTGAGTCATCTGGGTCTACTGATCTCTGATTGCTACTTTTCCGTCGCCGGGACTCCCCCATAGCAATGGAAGAGCCAAGCCGCAATGGATCTTCAGGCGTTGGGGATTTTCTTCGCTGACTAGATAAGGTTGGCGGACTTGCTTTTGATTGACCCAAGTCGTCTCCAGCCTCCTCATCACTCGCTGAATGGTTGCTTCTCCGTCGCCTTGGGCGGGCAGATTCTCTTCGTGATCCAGGTGGAGTTACGTAAACTCTGATCCCATCGTCGCCACCGACACTTTCTCTCTTTGGTTTTTTCCTCTCATCCTCGCCATTAATGCTTTCCCTTTTCGACGATTTTCTATCATCATTGTATTTCCTCTTTTCATCCGTCTTTGGCTCTCGGGTTGAATCCACCCCAATATCGTCATTGGGGAGCGCCCAGGTCGGAGTATCTTCCCGTGTAGGTCTCGAAGACGTCGTACTCCTTGGGGGACTCCTGTCCTTCCGCCAATGCGCATCACTTACCACCCTCTTGGATGGTGCGCTTCCACTTCGATTGTGATCTCTTCTCTCATCTTGACCTTTATTCGTAGTTCGACTGTTTCTGATCGGAGTTCCCGCATTGTGTATTGCCTTGTCGCTTCGAGAGGGTGTCGCTGAGGTGCGTTCTCCTTTCGATGTCCTGCTCTTGGGCGTCGTATTCTCCACTTGTGGGTCGTCTTCTGCTCCGACATCGTCTGCAGTGACCACTCCTCCACCCTGCGCTTGCCATTGCCTGATTCTATCCCTTACAGAGTTTGTATCATAGACACCAAGCGGAGTTCCAACATCGGTTGGCTTGGCCTTGGAGGGTGTAATATTGCTATTGCGGCGGTTCGACGAGCGGTTCGGTGAAGGATGGTGGGACATTTGGCTTTATGAAGCTGCCAATTGACGTTGACAAGGAAATCACAGGGTACGCGGTTGAAGAAGGAGGCATTTGTATTGCCATCAGGGCATATTCGATGTCGTACGCGTACTTGAGTGTTTACAGGGTTTTTGCGAACTTCATGGGCGTTATTGGGAAAGAAGCAGTAATACGTATGTCGAAAGATCGGTAACAATGTGACATGAAGCTACGCCAAAGATCAAAGCAACTAATTGTCTAAGAAATTGATGTCTTGAATCGCTTTTTCTCGGTTCAACTGGATACAGATGTGGAAATCCAATAAGGCGCCACAAGTCGCATAGCAACAACCGAAGCCGGGCTAGACAACGCGGCCGCCACTAAGAGTGTCCGGTTTACGCGCATGGTCTACTATCGTATTATCTGTTTACGAAAATGATTACGGATACAGCTCCGAAATAATTTGTGTGGCAATTAATAAATGCCGGAATTGCGAGGGATTCTTGTACATTTTTGCGGCTGCCGGATAGTGGACCCGGAGTGGAGGGTTTGGTTTGCTATTTGATATGGGGCAATACTATCATGTATAGCGTAATTGCACGTGGATGCACATCAGTACAATTCTCGTATTCAAGTTGCTTTTGGCCGTTATCTATCTATCCATCATTGCCAGCTATGTTCACGCATGAAATCTCGCCTTTCCTTCATCTCATTGTTATCACTTGCCTTAACGGTTGCGTGCATTCTCATCAAACAGCACAACCGCCGTATCTCCGGTTTCACGGAAGTGCATCTAGCAGATGGCATGAGTCTTCCCAGTCTTACCCTGGAGCGAGTGCTTCTCATTCTTGTAATGAGGGTGGTTGTGTTTCGATTTCCCACTCGCAGTGCTATGATGCTTGACGTGGTTGGTATGCTGCTTTACGGTCTCCGCATCCATCTCTTTCAGTGTATCCAAAGACAACTTAATATCATTGATCAACGTGTCGCATCGTGGACGGGAGAAATCTTCTCTGACGACGACTCTCATGAGCTTGAGCTTCTCGCTGTGGGGAGCCATGGTGTAGGCGGGCACGACCCAGCCGCGCTCACGCAAGTGATGGGCAACGGCGAACTCGTCATAATGGTGCTTGGCCTTAGGGTCGAGTCTGAATGCCACGAGGGGTAGACCTTGTCCTCCTCCCTTGCTCATGATAAGGAAGCCGAGGTTTTCGAGGTTGGCAGCTAGGTAATCGGCAGTGCGGGTGAGGTTCATCATGATGGAGCGGTAGCCGTGCTTGCCAAGACGGATCATCTGGTAATATTGACCGATGACTTGAGAGGCGCCTTTGGAAAAGTTGAGGGTGAAGGAGGCTTGATCTGCACCGAGGTAGTTAATGTTGAAGACGAGCTCTTTGGGGAGATATTCAGGGGATCGCCAGACGATCCAGCCAACGCCGGGATAGACCTAATGTCTCGTTAGCTTGCTTATATATGATAATCTATATTGAAAATGCTCACCAAGCCATACTTGTGACCAGAGACGTTGATAGAGATGACCTTTTCTAGACGGAAGTCCCATGGGAGTTCCGGCACAACGAAAGGTGCCACGAAGCCTCCGCTAGCAGCATCGACGTGGATGGGGCAGTCAATTTTCTTCTCAATCAGGAGATCGTTGATTGCCTTGACATCCTCGTACTCGCCGGTATAGGTTGTACCAATGATGGCGCAAATACCAATGGTATTCTCATCGACCAGGTTGACCGCCTCTTCGGGGTCAATCACGTAGCGGTCCTCAGTGCAGAAGACGTAACGTTCCTCAACTTCGAAATAGCGTGCTGCTTTTTCCCAGCAGACCTGGACCGCCGAGTTCATGACGATGTTGGGCTTAGAGTAGTCTTTCCCTTCTGCTTTACGCTTGTTCTGCCAGCGCTTCTTCATGGCGAGGGTGCCAAGCATCTGAGTAACACTCAGCTTCTGCAATTGGATGCATTGAAGGCAGAATAGAGCTTACAATAGCTTCGGAAGAGCCAACAGTACTCGTTCCCATAGCATTGTCATCATCAGATTGTGTAGGAGCGTTGAACATTCTCGCAATCATGCTCACACATCGGTTCTGGATGTCTGCCGTTTGAGGATACTCCTCATAATCGATGAAGTTCTTGGGTAGAGCCTCAGCCATAAGCTTTTCGACTTCTTCCTCCTACAGACTCACTCTCAGATTAGCAATTGCTCAATAGCTCGCTAGGAACGAGAATATTAGCACGGGGAGGGTTCATACCATGTACGTAGTGACGAAACTCGCCAAGTTCAACATTGGATTACCATCCAAGCTAAGATCGTCCCTAATCATACGATAGGCAACCTCTTTGGGCATCTCCTTTTCAGGCATCTCATGCAATGGCAGAGCTTCCGCAGCAAAGCGAGAACCATACACGGATGCAGTGACTTCATCCTCGGCGTCGTTGGGCTCAATATTCAAATTCTCCATTCCCTTGACAAGGGGAGCCTTAGTAGCTTTGTCATTCGGAACGCTGGCGAGATGAACCATATTTGCGATTATTAAGTTGCTTTTTATTGGTGGCTGTGGATAAAAGTGGCAATTGAGACGATTTTCGATAGAAAAGCAGAGATTTGTCAAGAAAGCGTTAATAGATTGAGGAGCTACCTTGCGATTGATAGGGGAGATGTGATGTCGAAGCAAGATGGTGACGCGTGGTAATGTATTGAGCAATATACCCCACTGACGTGTAGAGCTTCAATTTGCCAAGTAAGAGAGAGATCCAAGGAAAGGGAACCGCAGGATCAGGGACAGTATTCCCCTAGGAGGGGGCATAACAAAGCTTAGCCCGCCACAAAGCACTAGTGTTCTTTACAGGCCGCTAAAAGTCTGCCTTGCGCAGAAACAATCAATAATCACGAATATCACCAGATCAGAGATAGATCTAACTTACTAGCAACTGTTATTTACGCTGTTTCCGGGGGTACCGTTAGCGGGGCGGGAAGTATCGCAGGCGCTCCTACCTAGGTAGTGGAGCTTGTCGGAGCTTGTTTTCGCTTGGTTGGAGCTTGTTGGTAGGGTAACTTTCAGGGCTGCGTCACTGGTGTGGGCGTAATCATTGGTCTACTCGAGGGCCTGGCCAACTCAAGGGTTGGCCACGACACGGACTAGGTAAGATACCCATATTTGTGGCCATTTCACTACCATTCAAGGACGAATCACCCGTCACCGTTTATGCACGCTGTATTTAACCTCAGCACTTAGTATTTACTGCTACTGATTATCGAGATAGGTAGCATTGGTGGAGTACATGACTATACGCTCACAAAAACGCAGCTCGCCATTGACTAATGACCTTTAAGCAAGCAGACTGTGGTAGAGAGGAGATCATTAACTTCATTCATGATCATTGTTCCTTTCGTAATTAGTTCTGACATCACTTTGCGAGTGCAACGTTATCTTCTGTGCGTCTGTTTAGTACTCGCTTCCTGGTTGATCAAGTCCACGCGACTCCAAGACTTTGGCAGGGGGATCCTGTGGCTTGTTAGCGCTTTAGCTCTTTGCTCCACGTCACGCTCCACGCGTACCTTGTGCAGCTTGTTCTGTCCCTCCTGAGTGCCGTAGGCATCATGGGTGGTAATACCATGGCCCATGCCAGTCCCCGAGCCTCCTGCACCCGAGAGTTCACCCCCATAAAGTGTAGGATCATTCACAGCAGATTGGGTGCCGTATTCATCCTCGACAGGACCACGCGTAGCAGCACCGGCCGGAGCAGACATTTCCTCGTCATATACAGGACCATCTCGGACTTTGCCTGAGGCTTCAGGCTGGACTGGGTCGTCTTTGGCGTGCTTGTCACCCTTGTCACGGTGGAGGAATCCAAGGAGACCTCCATGCTTTTTCTCATGCTTGTCTTCATTCTTCTCTTCCTTTTCTAGCGTCTTCTCGTGCTTCTTCTCTTCCTTTTCTAGAGCCTTCTCGTGCCTCTTCTCATCTCTTTCAACGGCCTTCTCGTGCTTATGCTGTTCCTTTTCAAGAGCCTTCTCCTCTTTCTGCTGCTCCTTGGCTAAATGCTTCTCGTCTTTCTTTGAAAGCTCATGGTCTGCAACGGCACCGGCTCCAAGACCAGCGCCTCCAGCTATCGCAGCATCCTCTTTGCGGTGACCCTGAGCACGACGTTCTGAAGGGTCTATTGCAGCCTCATTGCCATACCCGGGAGAAGGATATGTTGCAATGGAAGCACCTGGGTGTGTCTGCTCCCGGACTTGAGTACCCGGCTCGGTACGACCGGTGTTAAGCATGTTGTCCGCTTCATATGCGGCACCACCAGCGCCAGCGCCAACAGTAGCATCCCGGCCAAGATGGTGAGATGTTGTCTGAGGCTGCCTATCATCGGCATAACCTGTGGCTGGTTGATGACCGCTACCTGCAAGTGCAGTACCGGCCTGATCATACCCAGAGCCAGTTGGGCCAGTTGTATTGTCGTAGGCGGCACCAGTCGTGTCGCTTGGGATGGTTGAAGACTGGGTTGGCTTACCATGAGCACGCTCGGCTTCGTAAGCTATACCACCAGCTCCAGCACCTAGAGCAGCGTCGCGCCCTAAATGGTGATCTTTACCTGTTCCTGTAGTATCAGTGCTTCCCCCATATCCCGAGCCTGTATTATCTACGCGAGGATCGAGCCCGGAGCTGCTATCGAGCCCAGAGCTGCTATATGGATCTGAAGAGCTCATTCCTGAGGTAGTATTCATGGGCTCGTTATCACGATGATGCTTTTCTGCCTCGTAGGCAGCAGCGCCTCCGGCTCCTGCTAGGCCTGCGTCTCTGCCGTAATGGTGATCTGTAGATGATGAATCGAGACCAGTACCGGTAGTACCGGTGGTACTTTGTTGTTTCGAAAGATCAGAGTCGACACGCGGATCCAACTTGTTCAGCAGGTCGCTCTTGTGAGGACCTGCGGTCTTGCCTGTAGATGAAGTTCCTACTGTGTCTTCATTGTAAGGGTCACTGCCTAGCCCACCTGAAGTGCCTGTGGTAGTCCCTGGGGTGTCACGGCTAGCTTCATACGCTCCAGCACCTACTCCACCGCCCAATGCAGCATCACGTCCAGCATGGCCATGATGGTGACCACCAGAGGTGGTTCCGTCTGCAGCGACATGAGGGTCCAGGCGATTAGCAGTGTCTGTAGCGTGCGGTCCATCGGTATGCAAAGTAACTGGGGCTACCTCGCGAGTCGCGCAGGGATCTCCCTCGTATGTGTGGCCGTGACGACTGTGGTCATGCTCCCAAGATTCGGGTCCGCCCAAACCAGCTCCAGCTCCAGCTCCGATGCCTGAGCCAATACCAGTTCCAGTTCCGGTTCCGGTTCCGGTTGTTGATGTCATATCGTCTCCATATCCAGTTCCTGATGCAAGAGCTGGATCCCGTCCAAGTGAGCCTTGATTTGCTGAGCTGGCGCTTGGTCCAGTGCCTGAGCCGAGTCCCGTAGTACCAGTAGTACGGGAGCCGTCGAAGTCGCTGTCTACACGGGGATCGGCCTTATTGGCAATATTTGACGAGTGTGGGCCTGCAGTCGTGGAGCCAGTTGCACCGCCTGCTGGGTATGTCCCCGTCTGGCCTGATGGGTATTGAGAGTCCGAGGTGGTGTTGGAGTTGCCTCCAAGGGGGAACGAGCGTCCTGTCTCTGGAGCATAATTCTGATCACCAACTCCCGTGCTACATATCTGTTTAGCGGTTGTCTCTATTTGGAATTTGTGGTATTATTTACCTTCCAACGCTACGATCTGGATACTCGTTCCCTGTCAAGCTACTCCCGGCCCCAGCGGTATCGCCGAAATCACGGTTGTTGCTCCCAGTGAAGCCTGAGCGCGACTGAGATTGACCTGGTACACCGGAACTTATGCTTGCAGTTGTTGCCGCATCATCGTCAAAACCACCAGGCATACGCGAGGCGGAGGGTTCATTAAGACCACCAACGCCCCGTTCGGTAGGCCCGCTATCATATTGGCTGGCGCCAGTTGGGTTGGTGGAAGTAGTGAATGGGTCATTGCGAGTCGTGTTGTCGTAGCCGGTGCCGGAGGTTGGGTTGGTCGAAGAAGATAATGGGTCGTTGCGAGCCGTGTTGTCATAGCCAAAGCTGGAGGTCGGGTTGGTCGAGGACGATAACGGGTCGTTGCCACTAGTGTTGCCGTATCCACTTGTAGAGGTAGGGTTAGTAGACGATGAAAGGGGATCAGTAGTACGGCTGTTTCCGAAGTGACTTCCTGGGTTGCCCGTTAGTAGAATATTTAGAAGCAATCATCAAGGTCGTATCTACCTTCACCTGAGGTGGTGTTATTGTTGTTCTTGGTGAGGACTGGGTCGTCGATATTCCCGGAGCCGTACAGGACCTCATCGTCTTTCTTGCTGCCAGGGTTCCTGTAGTTGATATATCAGCATGCTATATAAATTTTATTATGACCTTTGATGTTTATTTTTGCTACTTACACAAGGTTCTTGAGCTTCTCCATATTTGCAGATGTTGTGTCTTGTCAGCTTGTGTTGATAGTTTCGTGGGGTAGCTGTGACTTCTGTGGAGTAATGAAGCTGGGGGAATTGCTTTTGCAAGAGGTAGAGAGGAAGAGGTAGCAATGTGTACTGGTAATACAACGGGAAGGTATGACGGACGGGCAAAGACGTTTCTACAAGAAAAGGACTGTTTGCTGAAGTACACAAGCTCAGAAGATGAGAGGTAGAGGGTATTATATGTAAATCAGTTCAAGCTGATCCTGGTTGAAACTTGTTGACCACTTGAACTTGGCAGGCTACTATGACGTATCCATGCATTTACCTTTCCCATTCGAGGTCCATAACAGCACCACGGGTTTGGTCTAACCCACTGAGAGAGATCTCGCCCGCAGGCGGCACGAAGACCAAGTCAAAGTAGGACACGCAAGCGGCAAGCTTGGTAGGATCACAGAGTCACCAGATGCTTCACCCCGCGCAGTACCGCGAAACACTCCTAAAGTTCAACTTCGCCATCTCTTCACCGCTGTTGCTAAAATTCTATAGCAAAAGTGTTTCTAGGCAATCACGAGGCCATTGATAGAGATGGAAACAAGGATAACGTTTACGTTGGTCCTGCTATGATCCAGTGGTCAAGGTGAGGCATGAAGTTCCGAGCGCTTTGCTGCCGAGCTTGCATTGCATTGCATGTCATCATTAGTGGGGGATTGATCGACACCGCACAGCCACAGTCAAGCCACAGTGCCACACCTCCCTTCCGCTCCAAGCATATCTCCGAGCAAGTGTACCTTACCTTGGTGGCGTTTTGTAGATCTGATGCCATACTGGCCAATGTTGTAAGGGTATAATCTCCAAGCTGGGCCATCCTTTCGCTTGACACGGCATGCATGAACGCTTGTTTTAGATACTCGTGTTGGAATTGCTTCCCTGATTTAGAGACTATCTATCTCGGCCGTTGAGAATGGATGCACAAACTCTCAATCCAAGCGTAAAGGAGATATCTGTCACAAGGCCAATATGGTTCGGCTTTCGGCACATGCAAATCTTCCAGACCCTGACCAGTCACTCTATATCCAAACCAGGCCATCGCTAATGCAATCCTTGGATGTATCCGCCTATATCCGATGAGACACTCCCATTGTTGCTGAAGTAGAATTAACCACGCCTCACATACTCCGTTGTCGATCCAATCGACTTCCAAGTATTTACACATGAATAAGAAGGCATGGTCGGCCGTTATGCATTTCTCTAGCTCCACTCTCGCCGCGAAGTCTTCAATGTACTTTGAGACATGGCGTTCGCAAGCTCTTCCTCGGTGAATAGCCGTCCATTCGTGATTGTCTTCTGTGGATCAAGACCGTACGGATCGCCGTTAGTGACAGTCTGTTGTGTATGCAAAGCAGAAGCATGCGTCTCTCTTGTTCTTGGTCTTCTGTTCTCGGCTGTATGTTGTCTCGACAATCCCACTGGAACACGCAGACTAAGTAAGCTGGCATAGTCATATCATCGGCTTGGAAGACATACCATTTGCTACATCATCATCCGCTTCTCCCTCCTCTACACCTTGGAACTCGGAATTCTGCCTACTTCCCAGCTTGTTGCTCTTCCTACTCCACATACTGCCCCTCCTACTCATAAGCCTAGAGCCCATGGGACTCATGTCACTATTTGCAGTGGCACTGCTCTTTCTCCTTCTCCAAGCTTCTCCAAAACTAAATGCTGATAACTTATCCTGATGAGCTTGATTGTATGGACCGCGATACTTGGGACGAGGCATTGGTTCGCCGGGCTTGTAGATATTGTCCGGGTGTTTCTCTTTCTTGGGCTTCTTGGATTTGGTGGATTTGATCGTTGACGTTGTTGTGAGATCGGAACCCTCGTTACTGGATCCTGAACGCCCTAGGGCTCTCTTCATCTTCTCTCGAAACGGCATGATGGTGTGTGGTGGGTCAAAAGGATGTGGAGCAATCTCGGTAGGGCCAATAGGAAGTGTACCATTGATCAGAGTATTGAGCCAAGTCGGTCAGCCCATACGTAAATGATTACGGCTGATCGAGGGACAAGTCGAGTCTAGCTGTATAAAGTCTCGTGTTGCGAAGATTGTAAACTTCTGGTAAAATCGAGGCCTCGAGAGGTCGTAGTCATGGATAAACCGGAGACTCGGAACTCGAGCTTACAGGTCACGGGCTGCTTCGGCAGGGACGGAGGCCTTTTAAGGTTCAGCGGTTGGAGAGAAGTCTGCTTGATGGACGGCGATGGTATTCTGGGTACTGATGTGGCTTGCACATGGAAGGAGGACGATTCAATTGTTGGACTCGAATATGACGGAAGGAAGCGATGTCCATGTATGTACGGATGTAATGGAGGTCGGAGCTCGGCAGAAATGGCATCAGATTCAGCCTCACTTTCTCCAGTCCCTGCAAATCGCGCATATTTGCTGACTCCCCCGCAAAGACTCCTTTTCATCTATGTAAGTCAAACTTTCAAGCTTGGGAAACAATATAGCCTGTATGAACGCAATGCGCAATGTTGGAAGGCGAGAGAGGGATCATTTTGTCGTCTAGGCCCTGCATATCGCCGAGACCAGAAAATCCCTCGTGGGCAACCCACCAGGCTGATTAGCTAGCGTTAGGGAGGGTAGGAGTTGGCTACAGCAAAGCGAGCCTTATAACCTGCGTAAGAAGAGGGCTAAACTTCAACAACTCAGCAAGCCAGCTGTACTGTCCTGCAGAGACGGTGACCTTTTAGGTCGTCGAGTTTACGAAAAGCTGGATATCTACATAAAACGGACGAATTATATACAAGAAACTGATTCTGAGCGCTGTCGACGCGAGGATCTCAGAGGAACTGTGGTCTTAGTCTACAGCAACTGTGACTGCTCTTACCTAACTCCCATAATTTTTGATAGCAATATATCTTTTCTATCATGTTGCGCCCTCAACCCTTCATGTTCTGTGCTTCTCTCAGCACAGCATTAATACCAGGCACTCCAAAGATATGAAATCAATCCACGGTTCCTGACCGCTGGTTGCGGAGTCCTTAGGCAGGTTTTCTGGCATGGTCCCATGTTGCCGCGGTAATTCAAGGGAGTCAATCATATGAGGTCTCTGATACTCATCCGATTCGACGGATTCACTGGTGGCAGTACCATAGGGGGTCGTATTGAAGGATCCTGGATTGCACCGGTTTGGTACAGTTGTTCAAGGATATTCAAGACCTTGTCCCATGCCGCCCAAGCAAATCCCTCTACTTCTAACTTGACTTTAGCAGAATCATGGTCGGAGGCTTCACCGTTGCCAACGCTATCTGAGCTCTGCAAAGGTCGTCCAAGCTGGACACCCTCCTTTTTCTCTTGCCAGATCCAGGAGTGCTCGAAGCTGCCCTGGAGATCTGCTGAGACATATGCAATCATCTCTTCGTCTGTATCGAATTGGTCTTTTTGGTCCAGCTTCCGGATCAGCTCTGTAAGGAAGAATTCCAGATAGCGACCACATGCAACATTAATAGGTCGAGTGTTCCCCATAGCCGCACTCGCTCGGGCACATAAGAGTGCACTCGCGAAGTCGAGCCTAAAACACAAGAATAGTGTGCAACGCCATATGTGCGTGCAAAGGAATGTACTGGTCGCCGAGATCATGCGCATTTCCCAGGAGCCAGTCTCATTTGAGGGATGTGAATGAGTCATCGGTGTTTCCTGCATAGAACGGTGCAGTAGTTGCGCAGTGTCCCTGGACACCGAAACGCAGTAGTCTATTGCAGCTGACCGCTCGTCCACCTCACAGGTAGGGCTCAAGTTGTGGCGATGGAGCATTAAGCGGGCATTCTGCAGGAATATCATTGGATGGAGGTCGATAGGGTCAATGTAGTCCCGTGTTTGTTTTTCTGGTGGGAAAGCCTGTATACATGTGGTAAAATGCGTATCATAAGCTTGCAGAACAGTCCTTGTTAGGCGGCGGCTTTTGAGCATCCGGAGGAGCTTCGCAATGCCTCCGATGACCTTGATCATTGGTAATAAAGGTGAGGTCGACTGTTCTGCCGTGGGTGAAGTCCAGTTGGTACCTATACGCATATATTGGTCGTCGATGGCACTGGGCAATTCCACATCGCAGTCTTCCTCTTTAATAAGCGCTGGCCGGCCTAATTCAAGAGATAGCAAGCTATCCATATCAGTGAGCGTCTCACAGTCTATTAGGTAATGCTTACCAATCGCAAGCATATATACACCACCAAACCCGTCTCCTCATCTCTACTTCGAGTGCGGACCAGGTCCCAGCTTCGCAATGCAAGCCAATGTCGTACGATATCCGAACGGCAAATCCGATCCAGGTCCATCCTGCGGATTTAAGATTTATTTCCACAAGGAAGATACTGCTGAGCAAAGCTGTCCGAGCGTGATCCAAGGTCAACTCCTCACTCCAGAGATCTACGAGAGATCTGGATATATCTAAGAACTTTCGGCCGTCACGCCAGGAGCGATGGAGCGTCCCACAAGCAAACACCGCGTACAGAAGTGCGATCCATATCCGTGGGACATTGGCAAATGACCTATCCCTGTACACATTTTCGTACTGTTCCTGGAAAGAAGGCCAGTGCAACATGGGTAGTGTTGGATGGAGCGTGAATCGGTACTGCCGCATTAGATTGTCAGCGTCTTGTTTCGGAGGAAGCTCGGGTAGTGCAGATGAAAGCACAAAGGGTCCAAGATTCTGTTGATCCGGATACGGTGGCTTGAATATGCCACGACCGAACCTCTGCATGTTGATTCCAACTTTGGAAAGGTCCAGCTTGCTAGTGATCCTCCGTTTCTTATTCTCCCTTGGTTCATAGCGCGACAATTGCTCGACTGAACTATGCAAGTATGGGAACACGGGGTCTGGAAGGTTTGATAATTTATGTTTTTGCGAAGGTCCGGGAATAGGAAGATGTTCTGTAGGGACATCATGGACGGGGGCTTCTGCCTTTCCACTGTCTAGGATCGAACGGAGGTGGGTCACCTGCGAGCGGGCTTGCGCCAACTCTTTTTGAAGGTCTTGGTTGTGTCTAGGCCGCATCAAGTGGTTAGGATGATGCTTTGACAATTTGCGAAGATACTGACCTAATATTCGACATTCGTCTATTTGTTTCTTTAGTGAATTGGCATTTCACATTCCTGCTCGAGCACTCTGTACAGCTTGAACTATCTGTGGCATCACACTACTCCAAAGTCAGTACAGTAGTGCGATCATTCCCAATAAGGATTTTACTGACCTTCACTTTGCGCTCTCGACAGGCGTCGCAACTTGGGTCTTTTCTTCGCTGACGATATGCACGTTTCTGGCCTTGTACACCAGCAGAGATTATTTGGGGGCTCGGAGCCATGCTTGGTATGCTAGTAAGAGATCCATGGTGGCCAAATTCTTGGAAACCTGGTAGAGTACCCCCGGGCGAAGCCATTGAGGCATGAAATGATTGAATATAATTGTTAGACCTTGAATTGGGCCCCGGTGGTAAAGATAAATGCTGGGACTGCAAGTTTCCAGGTCCACTCGAGGGCCGGCTCATTATTTCCGAGTTGGGCATGGCAGCGTTCCCTGGAGTGAGAGGATTTTGGAGGGTGGCGCTGGTTGGAGCCGACTGTATGCCATGCGTAGGTGCCTGGGGATATAATGGTGGAGGCCTCTGAGCTGAATTAGGATTATGTTCAGACATACTGGAAGCCTATCGGAACGCGCGGACTCCAAGATGGTTAATATGCAATATGCAACATGCAATATATTAAAGAGCGAACCGTGAGATTACAACATGCGGACACCCATTTCTTGGACGGAGGAAAACAGAGACAACGAATTCAGCGAGTGAAACGTCTCACCAGGAATTTGAGCAAACCAGGGTTCTCTGCAAGCCTGAACACTCGGTGGGGGTTTAAAAGATCATTGGGATGTCCGATGTCATATGTTTTTTAGAGGGTCAATTAGGCTTGTTAAGCCACCCCACACCGGCGGGATAAAGCGAAAGCCACCAGTAAGACGTTGTGTTTCGGGTCGGTTGATGATCCGGGGGGGGGGGCTGCGAGCTTAATCTAGCGAACTCTAAAGACGAGATGTAGATATGGCTGATGCTCTTGATTGACGTTAGACCTAGGAATCGATCTTTGCCACTTCGATCATTGGTTCCCACACTGGACAGAACCGGTTATGCAGGCCCAACCCAAAATGGGCCCTGTTTCATGCAGGCAATTGAGGGTAGTAGTCCTTATTTGTCGTCGCCCACTGTTTGTCGGTTATCGGAAAGCGACCCTGCTGACGAGAGCCGCAAGAAGATATCAATGCCTGTGCGTTTACTGAAGAAGGTGGCGTGGATCCTAAGCATATCCCAGTACATGATGAATATGTGTTGGCGAATGACTGTGCAGGTGTGGTCCGTGACCTCCCATTGGATCCAGAAGTGGATGAGGAATATTCCTTCCCAGCGTCATAGGGGATATATGGGATCACCGAGAGAAACAGAGAATGGTATTGTTTAGTTTAAATGGGGAAGGTATTGGGGGCTTTTGATGAGACCATATCATCAACAACGTTATGAAGGAATTGATATGCTCGCCCAAGATCTACAAAAGCTCCCTAGCTTGGAGAAGCTTATTCGAATGAACAGGCATGCCGGGTTGAAGCCGAGATTCGGTTTCTCGTGCATCTGGCATCGGGCACAACAGCTATGGTGACCAAGCGAAAGGATCGACATGGTCATGGTGTTCTTGAGGGGGTTCCGCGGCACTCTAGGCAATCTGTGCAATGGTAGGGCGTGATCAAGGGCCATTGACTCCGCAACAGCCACGGGGGTAGCTGTTAGCTGAAAAGGATAGTTCCGAAGGGGCAGTAGTACAGTATGAAGTATTAGGCAGTATCCCATATCGCAAAGATTGTCCTGTTAGCCCCTTCTCAACTTGCCCATAGTAAGGAGGGAATTCGATGATTTGGTTGGAGGAATGGGAGGGAAAAAAGGCGAGTGAACAGTGAAATGCCGGTCCAAGCCAATGACAATATTGCCGAGATCGCAAGATCTTCCTAATTCCCGCCGCTAAGCCATTTGTATAAATCGGGCTTCACTGTGCCTCACGGATCTCCACACGGAGCAGATCAGGGCCCGTGCTAAGGCCAGTCTAACGCCCGAAGCCGTCAAGTCGCGTCGCCTCCGCGCGCGAAGACGTCAGGAGGACGAGAACGTACAGTGTATGTACCCTGACCATTTCACATCAGCCGCCACAACAAACCTTCTTGTTTGCGCGCATGGACGAGATGGCGGCGATGTCGTCATGGTCATCATCTCCTGCTCTATATAACCAAAGCTATCTTGTTGACTTCTATTCAGTCCATCGACCTTATCGCCTGAAAAGTCTCAACGGTGCGCAAATCATTCCTCTATTACCCCATAACGGAAGAATGATCTGCATTGAAACGAAGAGACAGTTCACGATAAGTGGTTAGGCTCAATTCACGGGTAAGCAACGCTAGCGGGTCAGGTCAGTAAGCCGCAAGGTTCTGTTCCGCATCTACAGCTCAGATGTCTGTTCTGGGTCCTCGACAGCTCGAGAGATCTTCGAGTGCCCAACATTACCTAGGTATCTGAGACACTGGGGTACGGGAAAGCCTTCGCGGCATTGCACAACTGGCTGCCCGCAAAGTGACCATCTAATAGTATTTTAGCCTGCAGAAGCCTAGATAACCGAGAGCATAGGGATCTCCAGTTCAATGCAGGATGTATTCAATTCATCAAACGAGATGGCTCGGAGACTCACGCTCAGCTGCATGATTCCGGCAGAATGGGAAAGTCCTGTTCAATCTCCAAGAAGGCCTTATCCCTCATCCCTTTTCCGCGTCGCTGCTACCTGCGACCGACCTGCTGACCGGCCTCGAGGTGTCATCCAGACGGGTCTCGACAATCTTCCGTTATGGATCGACAAGTAGCTGGCTTGAGAGCGTAGGCTAATGCCGGTGTTGATCGGCTCATTCTAGCCACAAGCGCTGTCAAGGTCGGAATCAATTCCAGACCACCCATTGCCTCTCCCCAACCCTAGAACTAACCACTATTACCCGTCACCGCCGGCAATCCCCAATCTAGGTTCGATGATCGAATTTGGCATTTTCACGGTTAGGGAGCCGCGCTTGGTGCCCGTTAGGACCCCGATTGACTCTCGATAAGCTATGTGTCGCATTTACCTCAAGTGTCCAACAATCAGACCAACGGATTCGCAAACTCCATTACACGGACTCGGCTCGCGGCAGATCGACCTGTACTGTAAGGTTTCTCACTCGGAGGGGTCTGGAACCTGAATTGTATCATCTGTATCACCAGAACCAACAAGGGTAGCTACGAAATGCCCGATGGCGAATGCATGATTGGCCCAACGAACCATGAAGCGTGCTCAGACGGTACCTGGAAGCTGCCACTTGTAGTCTATCAGTAGAATAAGCGACCTTCGGGGCCACATCCGAGGCGACCTGTTGATGCAGCCTCGGATCTCTTTCCAAAGTTTCTGAATCTTCTGGAGGCCCAACGTCTACAAATGTATGTTAATGAGGATCCGGAGCAATGAAGTAACCGAACGGCTTCGACGAACTGTAAAGGTTAAGTTTCGTGGGTCTTGGATAAGGTAGCTGTAGAGGTGGCATAATCGAGTCTTAGCCAGGCATAAAGTCCCTTCCGTCCCAACTTCGCTTAGCGTAAAATCGCCCACTGCAACATCCCACTACAGCGGCTTGATGTCGAATTATTCGATGCCTCTTAGGAACATCTCATTTGACGTCACCATCACCTGCATTGGATCCTTTCACCATGTGCAAATCCTCCCTCCACTCGTTCCTGCACGCCCTCCCGAAATGCGAACAACATATGCACCTTGAAGGATCCCTGTCCCCCGCACTTCTCTTCACTCTCGCTTCCCGCAACAACATCAGCCTTGCTTCAGCCGATGCAGCTTTCGCGTCCCCAGAAGCCCTACTCGACCGTTATGATCGCTTTTCGTCCCTTGATGACTTCCTACACTACTACTACATTGGCATGAGCTGCCTCATACACGAAACAGACTACGAACAGTTGGCTTGGGATTATTTCACACGCGCAAAAAGCGATGGAGTGGTTCACGCAGAAGTCTTCTTCGATCCACAAGCACATACGGGAAGGGGTATCAAGTACGAGACCGTAGTATATGGGTTTGAGAAAGCATGTCAGCGTGCTGCAGCTGAATTTGGGATTAGCTCAAAACTGATACCGTGCTTCTTAAGACACTTACCTGTGGAGGAAACGCCAGCCGCGTTTGCACAAATGGAGTCTGACTTAAGGAGTGGGCGACTAGCCGGGATTGGATTGGACTCGACCGAAAAAGGCAATCCGCCACGGAAGTGGAAAGAGGTCTATGGGATGGCGAAGGGGAAGGGAATAAGGAGAACTGCACACGCCGGCGAAGAGGGACCTGTCGAATATATCCGGGAGGCGTTGAGAGAGTTGGACATCGAGAGGATAGATCACGGAATACGATTGGCAGACGATGAAGAATTAATGCGCGAAGTGGCTGAGAGGAAGATATTGGTTACAATGTGCCCTTTGTCAAATGTGAGATTGAGATGTGTGAAGGAGGTGAAAGACCTACCGATCAGGACATTTCTGGATAAGGGGGTCAATTTCTCGATCAACAGTGACGATCCGGCGTATTTTGGTGGATACATACAGGATAACTACTGCGCAGTGCAGGAAGCATTCAATTTGACTGTGAAAGAGTGGGAACAAATCGCCAGAGCAGCCGTGGCTGGGAACTGGTGTGATGACAGCCGGAAAAATGCTCTATTGAAAGAAATAGAAGCCACGATAACGAAGTTCAGCTCGGCATGATGGTATAAATGCGATATTATGATCTTCGAGGAGCTACGAAGGGTAAAAAATCTTCATCACATCTTCGCTTGTAGGTTTTGCAATGATTTTTACGTTACAGTAGGTATGAGGCAGAGGCACTATTTACGCATTGTATGTCAATCGCCGTCTGTATGTGTATATTTGGCAAGGTCTGGGCAGTGTGATTGAAGAGCTGAGCACGTCAGTTCAACGGCCTATGGGCCAGGAAACATTCACAAAGTATGAATTTGGCGTCCGTCTTGGCCCTGCTAGTGAAAAGCGGAGGAGGTATATATAATCTTCCAACATTATGATCGCAATGAGATTAAACACCAGCAGTCGCAAAAAGCCATTCCCTCTCACAGGCACCCTCACTGCTTTAAAGCTAATGAATACTGCACCACTACCTATACACAGAGAAATTGAATGAGCTCTTGGCACGACGGTATTAGCCTTCAATCAAAGAGAATACCATTGGTGCATATGTCAAAATGATGGAGTATCACTGCCGATATGACTCTAGCAGATCTCCTCCAATTCTAAGGCGACTATTGCTGGGGTTCGCCCTTGCTAGAACAAGAATCTTGACAGGGAGACTAAAGGTCTTGATTGGATAGGAAACGGGTACGCTGGCGCCCAAGCGTTGTGCAAGCCATAAGGTAGGATGGATTGGAAAGCGTCCATAGGGGGGCAAAGAATACAAGTAGGATCGCCATCTCGACATCGAGATTGGCAGGGCCCCCATACAATCGAACCGCGATGGGGCTGTTATACTATGTGCCAAGAGGGTATACACCCTATATAATCCAACCCAAACACCTTAGGATAGGGCCAGTACCACTATATGCTAGGGGGTGGGCACCCTAGGATATCGGGGCCATAGGGGCTAGTACTACTATGCAAGGCCATCCTCCGGACCTGCGGCCCTCCGGATGGTTAAACTTCGGAGTCTTGGCGCTTAAGCTGGTATATTATAGATCCTCGTCACACAAATCAGTGCAAAACACTAGGTAAGTTATTCTCCAAGGTAGTCTCAAACTGGGAAAGCTTATATCGTCTTTGCTGATATTGATGAAATTGGATAGCGCATCGAAGCGGAAAGTCATGCGATAGCGTGGGATAAGTGGTCGCGTGTTTCGGAATCATCTGTGTCATGACGGCCCTGAATGCCAAGAGTCTGTTCGTTGCGGTTGCTCAGGCGGCAACCAGCCACGACGACTACTGATAAGCATCCCCGCCCCAGCTTTCTTCTTCTTCCCCCAATGCACATATCCTATTCAGCTCCATTGCTTTGAATTAAAGAAACTATACATATATCATCATGAAGGTCCTCGCGTCAGCTCTCCTCATTGGAGGCTGCGCAGCATCCTCTCCCGTGCAGCAAGTGCTACAAGCTCCACATCATACCCCGGACTCCTCCCCTGATTCGTGGTTGAAACCTCTTCAAAACCTCGAAGAATCCCTAAAGTCGCTTACAAAGGAGGCTCGTGCCGTTTGGGATGAGGTAACCATGATGTATCCAAAGGCGATGGATCAAACTAGCTTCTTCTCTCTACCTAAGAAGCACAGCCGCCGACCCGACTCTCACTGGGACCATATCACAAAAGGCGCTGATATTCAGAGCGTCTGGGTTGAGAATGAAAATGGTGAACAAGAAAGGGAGATCGATGGGAAGCTTGAAGCATTTAACTTGAGGACCAAGAAAGTTGACCCTGGCTCCCTTGGGGTGGATCCGGGAGTTAAACAATACAGCGGTTATCTCGACGATAACGAGAATGATAAACATCTATTCTACTGTGAGTGTGGAGCATCTCTGGTAGCTTGATTGTCTAGCTAATCACCTATTCCAGGGTTCTTTGAATCGCGAAATGACCCAAAGAATGACCCAGTCGTCTTGTGGCTTAATGGCGGACCTGGATGCAGTTCTCTGACAGGCCTATTCCTCGAATTGGGTCCGGCTTCCATCGATGAAAACCTCAAGATTGTCCACAACCCATACTCGTGGACCTCCAATGCTTCCGTCATCTTCCTAGACCAGCCAGTCAACACAGGCTACTCCTACAGTGGGGGTTCCGTCAGTAATACCATTGCTGCTGGTAAGGACGTATACGCTCTACTCACTCTATTCTTCAAGCAATTCCCCGAATATGCCCATCAGGACTTCCATATCGCTGGTGAATCCTACGCTGGACATTACATTCCCGTCTTCACATCGGAGATCATGAGCCACAAGAAGAGGAATATCAATCTGAAGTCCATTCTGATTGGCAACGGTCTCACTGATGGCTACACCCAATACGAGTATTACAAGCCTATGGCTTGCGGTGACGGCGGCTGGCCAGCTGTGGTCGATGAAAGCGCATGCCAAGGCATGGAAAACGCACTTCCTCGTTGCCAGTCTCTCATCCAGGGCTGCTACGATAGCGAGAGCGTCTGGTCCTGTGTTCCAGCAGCAATCTATTGCAACAACGCTATCATTGGACCTTACCAGCGCACTGGACAAAACCCGTACGACGTCCGTGTCAAGTGCGAGGATGGTGAGTCACTGTGCTACACTCAGCTAGGGTGGATTAGCAAATGGCTCAACAAGCCTGAGGTGATGGAGGCACTTGGCGCTGAGATTGACAGCTATGAAGGCTGCAACTTCGATGTGAACCGAAACTTCCTGTTCGCTGGTGACTGGATGATGCCTTTCCATCGTCTAATTCCAGCATTGTTGGAGAAAATACCTATTCTGATCTATGCTGTAAGTGCTGTCTCTGCTACCCCAAGTCGGAAGCTGTAAGATATTTGGCTGACATTTGGGCCTAGGGTGATGCAGACTTTATCTGCAACTGGTTAGGTAATCAGGGGTGGACTGAGGCCCTTGAATGGCCCGGTCAAAAAGCTTACAATAAGATTGGGCTTGAGGACCTGAAACTTGGGGGAAACGGCAACAAGATTGGCGAGGTTAAAAGCAACGGCAACCTCACCTTCATGAGACTTCACGCTGGTGGTCACATGGTTCCTCTAGACCAGCCCGAGGCCAGCTTGGACTTCTTCAACCGCTGGATAGGAGGTGAATGGATGTAAGTAAGACAATCACATAGTTGATGGGGTCAGATATTGGGACGAAAGATTGCTTGGCATCATAAGGGAGCAGGCGTAGGATGGGCGGCCCAAGGATGCGGCGGATATCCGTATAGGTGCTTTTTGGACTTAGTCTCAATCGTTGCCGTGTATTCTTAGAATAACAACCTTTCCCACGGTCCGTGCAATTGCCACTGGATGGGCCCGTAAGCCCGATCTTTACAGCAGAACCTAGAACCGAATACCTCTACAGTTGGAAAACTTTTCATTAGAGCTAGAACTCTAGTGATATACGGTCTACATGGGCTGTTTCCCTTCTAAGCCATTCTAGAATTGGCATTCGTAGCCCAAAATGCGTGTTAGGTAGTAGAAAGATTTCCGTATATGCTTAGCGTTGTAAGCTGATGTGTGGGAAATTGCGGGTTAGTACACAGCCCCAAAGGTTGCATGAAGACACAACAACCGCCGCGCATTAGATACGGCGTGGTAAAAGAGATCCTGGGCCGCATGCTTGGATGCCAGGTTGAGTTATGGTTTCTCTTTGAAGGGACCTGCGACAAGAAAGGGGGCCATAGCTATTTTGGACACATAGGTAATATGCCGCCAGACGGGTCGATTATGCGTTTATGTGTGGATGGTTCAGGCGTTTGGAACTTGCTGCATGGAGCGCTTTGATTTGCCTCGTAGATCCACCTGTCCAAGCTTTGCCATATACCTAATCAACCGGGCAATTCTAGGTACTGGTGGTGTAGACGCTATATGCTGTCTCATCCATCAGCTCCAAAGATAGCCTTGTTCAGCCCCCCCACTCGTATCATCGCCGGATGTGGGTGGGAACGAATCTGTTGCCATCTTTAGGATTCTTCATACAATGCCCTCTAGACATCATCTCTTCTCCAAGGGCAACCGCTCGCAGGTCTCGTTAGGCTCAGAGACCAATGATAAGAGGGCGTACGGTGAATCGCCCTTGCACTCTCCCGCGTTTCCACCACAATCAGCTCCATCACCACACTACGACGACAGAGAAGAGGAACAGAGCTACACTGTACCATATCGGTCCGAGGAATCAAACTTCTACCAATTATCAGCAGGAGGCCAGCCAACGCGATCACAGAGCCAGCGCATACCCAACATTAATACCAATCAACCAACAATCCACCTTGTTGGTCCTCATAGCAGTTCGTCCACTCCTTCGTCTGCTATCGACGACAATCCTGACAGGTACTACCAAGAAGGGCCGACGCCACCTCCGCACAAGACGGAACCCAAGAAGAGAAGGTTCTTTGGGCTAGGGAGTACCTCTTCTGGAAAAGACACTGGTAAAGGGGGCGGAAGTGCTGTATCACAAAAAGGCCTTGGGCGGTCTATATCTGTGCGAAGGAAGGAGCAGGTTGATCCTCAGATATACGCTGACGCTGGATATCGCGGCTCCCAACCACAGTGGTCTAAGTCTGGACGCCCTACAGAGGAAGAGGACGAAGAAGGAGGCGGTGCAGGTTTACGCACCTCTAACCACCCGTATACGTCAAGTCCAAATCCTCAGGATAGAGATCCATTGAAGTCTCCGGCTTTTCCCCCAGGATACCCTCACGAGGATTACGTTTCCGCGACGCCGCAACAGCAAAGTGGGGTCACCAATCCCAGCACCAGGCATCCGTTAGAACGACCAGGCTCCCAGCAGTCGTCGTGGGAAAGAACTGCTCAGCAAATACAGAAGCACCCACGCGGCGAGTCAACTCAACAGCCCAACCCTGCGTCTTACCATCCTTCACCCTCCTCAGCAAACTCGATATCTAGCCATCCTTTCGCCAACAGATCACCACACGACGACCCCAGTCAATACTATCAAGATCAGAATAGCAGGCCTCCTTCCCAGAACTCACTTGAGCCTCCTCCACCGAATCAGCGTCCGCGTACAGTAGACTTCTACCAAAGCAAGCAAGAACGGAACCAGGCTAACTCGGCAACATACACACAAGGCTCAATGGGTCCCCCACCGCCTCCTCAACAACCACCCCAAAACAGGCGCTCCAGTGAGTCTGCGCAACAGGGTCAGACAGCATCACAAGCTAGAGACGGTGGTGTTTATCAGCCCTACAATCAAAACGTTCAGCCAGCTCAGATATTGCCGTCTAATGCACCTCCGCAATTCAGCGGTCAGTTAGCCCCACAAGGACAGAATTACAGAGGGAATAGCCAACCATCACCATTGGCTCAAGGTAATATGGAACAAGGGCGAAGTACGCCTCCTCCAAGCAGGTCACGAGACGATCTATCAGGTCTTGATGTCTCGCAATTGCTTGCACGCCATGATGAACTACGTATGCCTACTTTCTCTTTGAACCTACCCCTATGCTGTCTTATTACCATGTCCACGTGCTAAACGACTTACCAAACAGAGGACAAATATCGAAAAGTGAAGAAATATTACTTCGACAAAGACGCTCAAGTTCAGCAACTGCAGAACACGCTCGCCCATCAACGCCTCGCCCAGTCACGTACTTCCCTTGATGACAACGAATACGCTAATAGATTCCAACGACTTGATGGAGCCATTAATAATCTCGCTTTCAACATACGCCGTGACTGGCGTACCATTCCCCCGTGGCTGGCTCCTCACGTCAACCGGGACGCGGCGACTCAGCAAACAAAAGAGATGACAGCTGTTGGGCGTGCTTGCATATCCCGCTGGATTGTAGAGGAGCTTTTGGAACGTTACTTTCATCCCGCAATTGAACCAGCATTTTCAGCGCAGCTTAAAATTATTGAGAAGAACCTCCGCCGTTTCGCAGCTCCTACACCGTCAGATGAAGAGAAAGATGCTCTAATGGCCCGTATATCAAATTGGCGCCTCGCTACCTTGGATGGCTTACAAGACGCTCTTAACTCAACTAATGCAACCGAATACCGCAGCAACCTCACCAAGAGTCTTGTAGATAATCTCACATCAAACCTGACCATGATGCTCAAAGATCCGCCGCCCCCTGGTCTTGACGGTAGCGTAAACATGATCATGGAGCTAGCAGTGGGTATTGCAAGCAATCTACCCCTGGAAAGCCGCGACGTCTACGTTGACTACGTCGTTCCGGGATCCCTTGTCAACGAGGCAATCATGAAAATTGAAAGCGGGCTCCCACCTCTGACCTCACCCGGAGAAAACATGGGACCTGAGGGCGACACCGCTAGCATGGTTTCCAAACAGACCGAGGAAACCGGTTCTATCGAGAGCAAGGAAAATGGAGCAAGCACGGGTAATAGTAATGATGATGCTAGTAAACAAGAAGCTGCTTTGCAACAACAGCAACAGCAACAACAACAGCAACAGCAGCAGCAGCAACAACAACAACAGCAGCAACAGGGGGGACAAGGGAAGAAAAAAGGTATGTTTGGCGGTTTCATTGCCGGGAGTAAAAAGGGCAGTGTCGGTGGTGGCCCTCCGCCTCAACAGCAAACACAGCAGCAGCAGCAGCAGGTGCAAGGACAACAGCAACAGGCACCGCCAAAGGAAGATCGAGTCCGCTTTTCCACTTTCATGGCTGTGGAGGTTAGAGGAAGGAGTGTGCTTTGTAAAGCCCCTGTATATGTGCGGGAATAATATGTTTGCCCGAATGAGGGTGGATTTGATTTTCATTCTTTGGATGGATGGTTCTGGAGCGTTGAATTGGGATATGCGAGCATACTTAATGATGGCATGAACTACCTACTTAGTGAAGATTGAGTGGTGTATAGAGAGATGGGATTGGGATTGGGATTTGAGATATGCGAAGGATGAGAATGAGAAGGGCGGCTTAGATGCGTTGCATTGGTTAAGATGGCTGTAGGTTTCTAATTGCAACAATTATCTTAGCTACATAGATCATAATTCTCAATGCTATATTCTACTTTTTACTATGTCAATTTTAGAAATATTTAGATTTCGTTTTATGAATGGACTTCGCCAGAGAAGGAAGACCGGATGAAAGCATCACAGCCCCTTACCACTCTATCACCTAATTTCTATATACAACCACCCCTCCCCCCTCCTTCCCCCTCTCATCCCCCTCCTTCCCTACAACTTCGCCCTCCTCACCCTCTCATCCATCAACTCCACCCCCCCACCTAACACCTTTTCCAACTCCTTCACAGCCCTCCACGTCCTCCCCAACACCACCCTCACCGTCCGCATCCCCACCTCCCTCCCCATCTTCAAATTCTCCCCTATATCATCCAAGAACACAATATCCTCTGCTTTTATTTCCGTGCCGAATTTTTCTTGGGAGTAGGAGGAGAGGGTGTGGATGGTGTGGAGATAGATATCGCGGGAGGGTTTGCGCATGTGGACTTCAGCGGAGAGTATGGAGATGTCGAAGTAGTGGCGGGGATTGAAGGAGGTGGGGGAGGGGTTGGACCAGGGGTGGTCGGGGGGGTATATGACTGTGTTTGAGAGGGCGGCGAGGATGGGGCGGGGGGAGAGGGTGTGGAGACGTTGGAGGGCGGGGAAGATGTAGGGGTCTGGGGAACGGGAGGGGGACATCATGGTCCAGAAGAGGGATTCGCCGTCGATGGAGGGGAGAGGGGGGATGGAGGAGGTGGTGGAGGTGGGGGATGGGGCGACGATTGGTTCGGTGGGTTGGGGTGTGGAGGGCGAGTTGGACGGGGGGGAGGGTGAGGTTTCGACGACTTCTTCGGATTCGAGGCTGATGGGGTCGCCGATTGTGGTGTTTTTTGCTAGTTTGGAGAGGGATGGTTTTTCGTTGTTCTGAGCACTATCGGAAGGCTGGGGGCTTGGTTGAGAGGATTGTGCTCCTAGGTCGTCGTCTGTAGGGTGCGAGTCTGCGGCTTCGGCCTTCAGACTGACAGGATCTCCCAATTGCGTTGGATTGGCCAGATCCTTCAGCCTCTTTTCTTTCCGAAACTTAGTATGGAAGTCGTTCCAGGCCTTCTTGTTGTGTAAGTCCGCTGTGAAGCCTTTGAAGAACTCTGCATCCATCTTGATTTCCCCTCGTTCGAGACGCTGCCAATGGCCATTAGGGGAGGAGTAGCGGATGGCATAATTGATCCAGTCTTTGGGTAGCCCGTGCTTCCTCTCGAAATCAATGATGCCTTGGAAGGGGGACAGTACCTACAATAATATTAGCAAGATAGGGATGTTGTACAATACAGGGGGATTCCATACACAAACGCCGCCAATGTCAAAAAGTACTACTTTTGGGCGTTTTTGTGATGCCATTGTGTCTTGTCCTTCTCTGTTTAGGAAGCAGAAGTCTTGATATAGACGGAGAAAGCTTTGGCTCACATGGACAAAAGCAGGCTACTTTATGTTGATTGAAGAACAAGGGAGGATGCGGAGCCAATGCCAATGCCTCATGCATCATGACTTGCCTGCCGAGGCTCGAACAAAAGGCTTATCGATAACAGAACGCTAACCACTTTGATTCATATCAGGGCTTTTCCACACCTTAGCCCTGGAAACTTGACCGGAGTTTGTAGTCTCACTCCACAAACAATCCTTCATCCCAATCTTGAACGAGAAATTTTGACTGTCACCATGCCTATCAATCAAGTAAGTCAATCAGACTGACTCCATCCGTGGACTCGTATTAAGACCCGCTGTAGCCATCCAACCAAATCCGCCTAACGAACGTCTCTCTCGTGCGTCTCAAAAAAGGCAAGAAGCGCTTCGAAATCGCATGCTACAAAAACAAAGTCCTCGAGTACCGTTCCGGAATTGAAAAAGACCTCGACAATGTCCTTCAAATCCCCAGTGTATTTCTGTCTGTCAGCAAAGGCCAAACCGCGCCAACACAAGACCTCGCGAAAGCTTTTGGGCCCAAAACCAGCGTTGATGATATAATACAAGAGATATTGAAGAAGGGGGAGATGCAAGTGGGTGAAAAAGAGAGACATGCGCAGGCGGAGCGAATACACAACGAAGTCATTGATATTGTTGCCGGTAAACTTGTCGATCCAAAGAGTAAGCGTGTTTATACGGCGGGAATGATCGAAAAGGCGCTGGAGCAGCTGAGTGCGCACGGGGGACAGCAAAAACAGGAAGAACATCCTAAGGCAGCGAGTGGGACTGCTACACCAACTGCGGAGAGTGAAGAGGGAAAGGCCAAAAAGAAGGACATGCCGATGTGGACGGGCATAGTGACTACCAAAAGTGCGAAGAGTCAGGCATTGGAGGCTATGAAGGCATTAATCGCGTGGCAACCAATTCCTGTATCCCGGGCCAGGATGAGATTGAAGGTTACGTGTCCCACTAGTATCCTGAAACAAGGTGTCAAGGCGCCTGCAAAGAAAGAAACGACGCAAGAGGAGGGGGAGGATGGGGATGGCGAGAAGGCTCCGGCTGGTACGGTGAAGGATAGAATATTGAGTTATATTGAGCAGGTGGAGACGCAGGATACGGAGGCCCAAGAGTGGGAAGTGGTAGGGTTTGTAGAACCGGGGGCTTTCAAGGGACTGGGAGAATTCATAGGTGGGGAGACGAAAGGAAGGGGCAGAGTGGAAGTGCTGGATATGGCGGTTATGCATGAAGATGGCTGATCAGTCGTTTCGTGATAATTGCTAAAATATACCTTAGGTCCCATAGCGTTCAGCGAGTAAGCAAGTTCATTTACAAGGTTTCCATGACTTCACGAGCCAGAAGAGGTCCGTACGTAGTAAAAGTACCATTAGTGTCAATCATCTGCCGGTGGTTGTAGTTAAGGTACGATTGGAGCCATTGTCAGACGACGTCTTCACAAAGCACATCCATGCGACATCGATCTATTGCAAGACCAGCACGATAATAGCACCCCAGAATTCCGTCCCTTTCTTCGCTCTTAGATCAACCCTTCTTCTTCGATACACCAACAGTCCTTCCTCGTCTACCCGTAGTCTTCGAATGCTGACCCCTCACTCTCAAACCCCAATAATGCCTCAGGCCTCTGTGCGCACGGATCTTCTTCAGACGTTCCAAATCCTCACGTAGCTTGCTGTCCATTCCATTGGCCAAGACTTGCGAGTCCTTGCCATCCACAATGTCGCGTTGTCTGTTGAGGAACCAGGTCGGGATTTTGTATTGGGTGGGATTTTGGATGATGGTGACAATACGCTCGAGTTCTTCGGATGTGATCTCACCAGCTCTATAACCCAGACGTCAGTATGCTGAGGGAGCTGGCCATGGTATAGCAAATGCGTACCGCTTATTCAAGTCCACATCGGCTTTCTTGCAGACCAAGTTGGAGTAACGACGCCCGACACCCTTTATCTTGGTGAGCGCGTACATAATCTTTTGCTTTCCATCGACGTTGGTGTTGAGGAGACGAAGGATGAACTGGAAGTTCGACTTCTCTCCGGAGACGAGCGCTGGTTCAAGAGTCAGCGGGGGACTCAGGAGATCAATAGCCTCAGCGTATTGATGCGATAGATAATAAGTCTGTGTTAGGAAGACTTACACATGATGGGCAATGCGCTGTGTGGACGTTGTCGATGGTTTGGATCTTGCTGAGCCCGCTGAGTTCGATGTGCGTTGCACTAAGCGAAACGCCTAGCACAGTCAGGCTAAGCCCGAACAAGACGCGTAAAAGGCTTGGCATGGATTCTGGAGATGATATTCGAAGCACGAGCTTCTAGGCATCATAATTGACTCCCACTCGACCTTCCATTATCCGCCAACTCGCAATCTCCACTTGTTCTATACTTGTCTCTACAAGCCCACGAACCACCAGCTTCAGCATTCTCCACTTTTCTGGCTCTCAAGCCACCTATTTTATACCTTACAATCATCATGCGACTTCCTCCACATCCTCCTACCACTCTCTCATCTCTCATTTTTCTTCTCCCATCTCTAGCGGCAGCCATATCACTCGATTGCTCGGACATCCGAGTAGACAAGACATCCTTCAACCTCAAAGCCTTAGGTGGACCACATGAATTGCACAGGATAAAGGAACACCCGAATACCATTACAGACACAACCATCACACTTGACATATGCCAACCTTTGAAAAAGAGCCCAGGTATTCCCAAAGATGAAGATTGTCCAAATGGTTCTAGAGGTAAGCATCTTGTTCGCTCTGACACGCCGGAGCCCATTCATGGAACCCACCTAGACTAACATCAATCTTCCAATAGTCTGCGCGATAGAACGAACAAACACCGTCGAAAACAGTACGATTGTATCTAAAACGATTCCCATCGCTGGTGAATATTCCACCAGCATCGGTGGTCATCTGGACCCATTATGGGAGCGCATGAAATCTTCCTCCTCCTCCGCGGACAGACAAAGAGAAGGAATACGGCTACAAATAGGCGGGGGTAAAGATGAAGACGGCAAAAAACAAAAAGCGATCGTAGAATTTCTCTGCTCTCCGAACTACAAATACGAGGACCCCCCCGAGGTTCTCACAGCAGAGGACGAGGAAGATGGGGACGGGGAACCTGGTGGAGAAGAAGTAGATGATGAGCATGGCGGGAACATAAAAATATTGAGTTGGGATGATGAGGATAAACTCAAGGTGCTGAGATTAGAGTGGACGACACAGTATGCATGTGAGGATGCGAAGGACAAGGGGGATAGCGAAAGTGGGGCCCACTGGGGTTTCTTTACCTGGTTTATTCTTATGTGAGTATTTTCGAATAGATCTGGCGTTATGCATGAACTAACCTTCCTTTTACCACAGTGCTTTTATGGGAGTTGCAGCGTACCTCATCTTCGGCACCTGGCTCAACTACAACCGGTATTCAGCCCGCGGCTGGGATCTTGTGCCCCACTCAGAGACGATCCGCGACATCCCATACATCTTCCGAGACTGGATTCGGAGTGTTATTAACACTGTACAGGGCGGGGGTTCGAGAGGAGGATATTCTGCTGTTTGAGCTCCCTCGTGTGCCTCGGGATTTACACTTCTTGTCCGTGTCGTTAGCAATAGGCGTACGGAGCGGTATACTATTTCAAGACTCTGGTTGCATCGCTGACAAAGGTCATGCAATATATAAATTTCTAAATCCAAGTTCATGCCCTCGTTATCCAAGAATCTGGCGTCATAGCTATAAAGCTAAGGCCGTGCATGAATGTCTACACCCAAGTCTATTCCCTCGTCACCCGAGTTTTTGGCTGCATACTTGCAAAGCAAACGTCAAACACATTCAAGTCCACTCCCTAACCATCCCCTCCAAATCCTCCCCCTCCACACAATCCACCCCCTCCCGCACACACCTCCCCACCGCCCCCTCCACACTCTCCCCCCCCTCCAACAAATCCAACCAACAACTCCCCACCCCCTCCCTCTCCAACAACCCCACCACAACCCTCGCCACATCCCCCCTCCTCACCCCCCCCCTCGCCCCCACCTTCCCAAGCCCCACCCCCCCCTCTCCCTCCTCATCCGTCAACGTCCCCGGCCTTAACGAAATCCCCACAAACCCCTCCCCCCTTTCCCTACTCAAAGCACTCAAACACTCATCAGCCGCCAGCTTAGCAGGGTAATAATTCTTCAATACCCCATTATTAACTTCTTGCGTCGCAGCCCACTCTTCCTCGCTCCACCAAGGCGCTTTCTGCCGGCGCGAACCTACGTAGGATATTACGATGAATTTTGTCACCGTGGGAGTGGCGACGGCGGCGCGGATGAAAGCGATGCAGGCGTCGCGGTCGATAGCGAGGGTGCGTGAGGGGCCGCCTTTGCCGCCGGCGCCGGCGGAGAAGATGATGTAGGTAGGGTTGGTGGAGGAGAGGATGGATTGGGCTTGGGATTGGGTTTTGATTTCTTCGATGCTGGTGATTAGGATGGAGAGGGTGCCGGGGTGGGATTTTGATAGGGCGGTGATGGTGGGGGTTTGGGTGGGGGAGCGGATTAGGCTGGTGAGGTGCCAGGAGCGGGAGAGGATGAGGGGGGTTAGGAGTTGGGATATTTTGCCGTGGCCGCCGATGAGGAGGACGCGGGGGGGCATGGTTGGGTGTGGGTAATGGTTGAGGGTGTTGGAGGATGGGAGTGGGTTGAAAGGTGGAGGAAGGATGGTTTCAAGAAAATGAATGCAGTTGAAGAATGTATAACGCTGTAGACAATTTAAAGAGAACATGAAGTGGTTGACGTGCTTTGTCATAGGCCTCGGCCGCTGCGGAAGAGCTTCCCCACTTTGACCGTGTGTAAAGCATTTCATGGAAGCAACTCAATCTAGCGAAAAGTGGCAAGTCTATTGATATAATGAACATGCTTCTCTTCCTAGGGGAAATAGTAATGGAACATAGGTAGTAATCGTAATGCAGATATAGGACCAATGAGAAGACAGGAGAATACTTGGAACCACACCTTCGTTGTTGCTCGAGTGATTGAGTAATAACGCCAGGCTCAGTGCATACATGCAGTCTTACAGTATTGGAGTATTGCTTTCTTCTGGAGGCGCACATAGAGTGATAGCCCCGCATCTCATGGCGAAGGCAAGACCTCGACAGGTAAGACGTCATGCCCATCGCATCGCAAATACAGACCTCGAGGTGAATACGTATTATCGACCTGCTGCCTGGGAACATCCGGTATGAGTGCAATGGTGATAATTTTTGCAGGGAGTCCAGATAAGAATAATGAATGGATCAGAGATGCGGCGAAGTCAGATGACCACGCGTGCCTAGCGCGGTCAAGGCTGCAAATCGCCACCTACTCCAAAATTCTTTCGGCCATTGACATTGGTATTTGCAGAGAATCCCAACGCCAGTGTGCAGATCACCAAGTCTGCTGCCTGTCTTTGCTGCAAGACGTGGAGCTACAGACGCACGTTCCAACTTGTCACCACTGCCTAGAATTGTGCTGCGTCTCAGCGCGACACACGGGTCTCATGGATAGACTGTATTGGATGTCTCAACATCCGTGGTTAACCCTGGGTAACATCGTAGTGGTTGCTGCCTGCTCTGATTATGTTCGAGCGTCTCTCTTTGTTGATCGCGCGAGGAAGGAAGCGGGGTGCAGCTTAGGGTAGGCGGTCATGCACCTGTAGCAGCTTCACTTAGGGCTCAGAGATACCGAGATGTGCCTCTCATGGCAAATCATGGTCTTTCGAAAATGGTAACTACGCTCCCTTCGCATAGCGTCGGCCTTGTGCTCCGCATCATGCAGCTTTGAACGTTGTATTTGGCTTCCTGTCAAGCAATTGCGGGTTTTGTTTAGTCCAGTGATACTTATCTCACGGCAGTTGCTCATTTCCTGCAACGATAACACAACTTTGAGTCACTCCTGCGTGCATGGTCTGTCGATCAATACCCAAAACAAGTGTGATGCCTTGCCCAAGAGTTACTGTGAAGTATTGAGTGGAGCAATCGTAACATCAAACTCTTTCTCACTGTGTTCACGAAAAGACATATAAGGCTCCTCGAATCTCCTCGAACCGACATCTTTCTTCATCACACAGATACATCAATTCCAAAACGAACGCAATAAAAACATTAATCAGTCACGCAACACATACCTATTCCTTACCCCAATTGAAAATGCCCGATCCAATCAACATCGCTGCTGGCCACAAGGCCAACCTGAGCAATCCGAGTACATCCATCATCTTCTCAATTACTTGAAAACTTATTGACTACTTTCCAGAAACCTCAGAAGAGTCCAAGCAGCGCTCCAAGGAGATCCTCGAGCACGATTTCGATGGAGCTCGTTGGGGAAAGGATGAAATGAAGAACCCAGCCAATGTGGTCGCTGGCCACAAGGCTTATCTGAACAACCCAAGTACCTTCAGACATCCCGCCCATCATTGTGTATGAGCTGACAGGTCATCCAGATCCAATGGTCGACTCCGAAGAATCCAAGCAGCACTCTAAGGAAATTGTGGAGCAGACCGAGGGGAAGGATCCCAACGCTGTTGCTGGGGGGCTCAAAGCGTGAGATCATTCATCTTCCTATTGTTTATCATCTCGTGAGTTAATAGCTCCTTCAGTGCTGTCAATAATCCCCACGTATCTGAGGAGGCAAAGATTAACGCCGAAGAGCGTCTCCATGAGTTGGGTCAGTGAGGTCCACAATGGGCAGTACACAGCCAAGTGGGAAATTTGCGGTGTCCAGTTTGCTTTGAGTAAAACAAGATTGGCCTCTTTCAACAAGAGATAACAAATAGAAATTTTTTGCAACAATGCTATATGAACAAGTACTAGAACGTGTATTTTTCACAGACGCGGAAACACAAAAACGCGTCCGAGCAGTTGTTTAGTCAGCAAATCTGCTTACCTACCTGCATCAACTTTCTCCCCACTTACCAACGTCCATCAGTATTCCATTGTACCAATGTACGAGGACTGTGGCGCCGTTATGGCGACAAAAAATCTATTTTGGCGTCTCTGTAACAGTTCATCAGGACTGTCTGCTTCAACGTTCAGATACTAATACAACTGTGACATCATTCCCTTAGTATCTGCTTTCAGTTACAAGTAGAAATCACTTAGCATGGAATCATTTCTGTTATCAAGACGATCTGCAACCTGTCGTTTCTTTGTAAACAAGTTAATGTTACCAATGGCCAATTAATCTCTCTCCACGTTCTAGGACCTAACTTCTACAGCTCAAAGCCATGGCAATCGAGGATATCCCGCCACCATGCTCGCCGCCCAACTCATCTCGGTACCTCTCCCTCCCCCTCCACCCCACCTCCACCAGAGAACTGACTCCATCCCACCCCCCAGCTCCACCAACCCTACTCCATCCACCTCGTCCCCACCCCCAAACCCCTCAATCCCCACTCAAAACCGCAGTCGCATCCCTATGCCACACCGATTCCATAGTCCAAGCCCCTGCATCGCCTCGCACGAGAGTACCGGCACCGTCATAGCTACTGGCTCCGCAGTACCAGACGATCAAAGAGGGAGGTCGAGTAATGGCCGGATTACCGCGCAATCGCTGCGGTCATTGCCCTGAATGTGTAGGGGATGGAAATTATAGACAATATTGTAGGAATGTCTGGGGGCATGTGGGCGTTACGCTGGATGGGTGCTTTGCGGAATATGTTGTTGTTGATGGGCGCGAGAGCTGTTGTATACCTGAAAAGGTGTCCTTTGAGACTGCGGCGCCGTTGGCTCGCGCTGGGGTAACGATATTTCGGGGATTGTTGCAGACGGGATTGGTAAAGGGAGAGACTGTGGGGCTTATGGGAGCGGGTGGCGGGTTGGGGCATCTGGGATGTCAGTTTGCGAAGGCGTTGTCATCGTCGATGAGGGTGAGATCAAACGACGAAAGGAGGGTAACTCACTCTCCAGCTAAATGAAACGCTCGGTGTTGACTGAACTCGTGTCACTGAGATCTGAAGAAGACGTGAATGAGCCAATTGGCGGAAACAGAGCCCAGGCATATGTATCTTACGTCCGTAAGATGCTAGGCGATAATTCAACAAGTCCCAACATCCAGATTACCATGTCTCCTCCATACATCTCAAATTTTGGTGTCACACCCTCTCTCATTTTCGAAAATTCACTTCCAAGTCCTTTCCCAGACCAGCATGCCCTCCTTCACCCCCTTCTTCCGCTTCATCGCCACGGTCACCACGCTCTTCCGGGCCTTTCTTTTCTATTCCACCGCCATCACCATCATCCTCTTACTCACCCTCTATCAAATCATTAAAGACAACATAATGCTCTCTGTCGGAGCATGCACCCGGATGATAGCCAATTTCCTAGGAAACATATTCCCAACCCCCGAACCCAGAGAGGGCCTTCCCCCCTTCGACGCCTCCACAGCCACCATCCCCAAGCTCGGTCGCCTGCTCGCCACGAGAACTGTTTCCTCTGCCTTCCTCGTCGAGATAGACCTCGATCAAATATCACGGCATCCATTCACCATTTTCACGTTTCCTAAAACTGAGCTTATGGCCCGCGCACGTGCCTGTGATGAGATGAGAGCAGAAGGGAAGATTATGCGGCCACTGGGTGGTATTCCGGTATTGGTTGCAGTGGAGGCAGCCATGTATGAACTGTTAGTGCCTGAATTGGAAAGGGCCGGAGGAGGAGCAAAGCTGCCATTCGTAGCCGGGAGTATGCTCGTTATGGGTTTTGTGAAAGAGAATGTGCTGGGGGAGCTCGTGAAGTGGGAAAGGCTTCAAGAAGGAACGGTGGTGATGGAGACTTGTGTTGTTGAGGGGTTAGCGGTGGTTGTGAGGAACGTGGAAGGAGGTTTACGTTTGAAGTTCTGTACATCCGTACATGGCGAATGAGGGCTTAGATAGGATAGTGAGGGGGCGTTGGTAGGTCTTGGAAAGCGTCTCGAGGGCCGACTGTTGTGTCTGGGAAAGCTTTTCAGGGTAGCGTATCTCATAGATACACTGAGTGTACATCAATGGACTTCATGGAAGCATCACGCCAGAATGCAGACGCAAAACATGGAAGTAGAAGACTGCAGCAATACCAACATGAAATGCTCTTTCCCTGAAATGATGAAAGCATGTGAAGTTGTTTCAAGGTGATCATGGACGTACCTGGCTCTGCCTAAACCTCAAATGTGTCGTGTTTGTTCGATTGCACCGATGCTCACTACCCATCAGGCATGGGAACATCCTTAGTCTCGTTGAGTCACCAATACAGCCACGACAGACAGTCCGCACACTTTCCCGTCTGTAGTTTCTCTCCGTCAGGCCCCTCGTTGAGATCACTATAGTTCGGATTTGCCCCGAAATGGACCCCAAAAGGAATTAGCGAAAGACTACGATTCCTGGACCACTATCCACTAATATTTCAGTAAACACCTCTATGCAGACCCTCTATTGACTGAATGATGATGCAGATTCGCGGGACAAGGTTTCCAAACGTGGATGTTACCTGCGAGGCGGTCATAGCGAAGACAACGGATTCTCGCTAAGACCACTGTGTCCTATGGTAGTGAGGAAACGCCCCAAAACGCCATGCTTCAAATGCAGCATACTCAATATCCGACAAGACAGAGATATGACTAAAGTTTGCATGTGATAAGGCTAAGGGAAGGACGGATAATAGGTATCTACTAAGGTAGGTCTGACAGGAATCCACGGACACTAATTGGACTTTTTAACGAAACCAGTGCCTCGCTGAACCTTAGCTTGGCGGTCCAGCGCAGTGAAAGCTTTAGCACTCTCGGCAATGCTCGTATAGAGAAGCACTAGAATATGAAGATCAGTACCAGTCAAAACTTCTCGTTTAAAGACCTGCGAATGAGTGGACTTACTGCCCGGGATGACGATCCAAATGAAATTCATGGAGAAATAGTATCCCCAGAAATAATAAGCCTCTGGCCGACAGTAGTTCAAACCCTTGAAGTATAGATCAAACATGCTTGTAGCGTAGTATAGTATATCGCCATATATTTGACCCAGGGAAACCAGTGCTTGTAGAGGGTGGCGTAGAGGGTGTTCGTGGGCGATCAAGAATGCGACAGTGAAGGAGAGAGGACCCCAACAGATCTGTGAAGCCCGGTTCGTTAGCCTTCATTGCGTGATTTAGAGAGGGTATGGCGCGCACGGCTGTCACAGTCTCCATGCATAGCACGAACGGGTCAGATGTCATGTATCTAGAATCCGAGAACGAGTACTCCTTCCACAATTGGCCAAATAGATCTTGTTTACCTGGCATGGTCGCGTGATTGTAGGCGAAGTATCCTGCGCAATTGGTTAAATGTTACTGATCCGCGTCCGGCTCAATTGATCGGTTCTTACCCTCGAAGAAGAGGTGGATTGTCCCAGCTGGTCACGCGAGCAGGTTAGCAAGCTCTGCTACAGGCAGGTGCCCAGAAATCCCACTTACTCAGTACAAACCACAGTATGGTCGCTTTTTCCATTCGAGGCAGCGTTGGGTTGTACCTCTGCACTAATGCCAGTGTCGTCCCTAGTACGACTACCCATCCTGAGGCGAACAACCCGAGCAAGGTCGCGACAGACCGTTGGTTGGCCAGGTAGCCTACAATGTTTGCCTCAATGGGGTAGAAAGGGTGAGGTAGATGAGTTGCATTGAGCGCAATGGTCGCCATGTTAAGTGTTGGGTGTCGGTAACTGCCTGTAAGTAGATACGCGGTTGCTGCAGGCTGCAACTCTGGAGACAATTGTTATTGTTGAACCACTCGCATATTGTCGTTTGGAGAGTACGACAGTATGAATTGCTGTTGCTTCCAAGGTACTTCGGAGGCGCATGTACTGGCGTAGAAGTAGAAAATGTACGTGTTCTAGCCCCAAGAAATCGGACCACTCGGCAAAAGTCTTGCCCGCCTGTTTCATTAGCTGCTCCTTTGGCGTGCGCCCCAATTGCACCCCCCCATGCTAACTTACCAACAACCCGGTGGCTGGTGGTTGGCAGCGAAGGGCCAGAAGCAAACGTCGCTGCTCATGAAGTCAAATCTTTCTATCTAAGCAAGCCAAGGTCTCCAGTGGTTGCTGTGCCAGTGCTGGATTACCATCTCTCACAAAGTGCGCTGAACTTAGAGCAGGCAAAGCAATTTTGTTTGACTACCTTAGGGATCATCGTGCTCCCACTCCCACGCTGCGCAAAAACAAAAAGAGGAATCGATCGTTATAAGGTTATTTATTAGCCACAGTACCTTGCCTTACGTTATACTACCCGCTTTAATCATATGCAGGACAAACCATATCTGCATGCTTCGGCCAATTGACGTAGCAGTCTCAACAAAAGCAGCAATTCAAGGCAATGCGCAACTGACGTGTAATGCGGACTGGCGGGGGATTCGCGTGGGCGCACCGTTTCGACTCGTCCTTTGTCCGGTGGCCAGGGGTTCTTTCCCGCTCGGCAAGTTACTATTGGACCTTCTTCTGCTTGAATTTGCTGTACGTCACTTTTCCTCATGCCAATGGAGTGACGGCATTGATGCTATTCGATCAATAACGGTAGGCAATCCTTAGTTGCAGAGTCAGTCCGGAGAATCCAAGGTAACGCCTTGGGCTTGCGAGCAGTCCCTCTTATAAGTGCCAGCACAAATGTCAGGTCTCCACAATTTTACAATTCTCCACCATATTGGAGAATTGATCGATTATTGGTCTCAATTCCATACCATCCGTACATTTTGCATTTGACTTGTTGACTACGCGCGATCGATTTCTATCGTCGTTGCTTTATCGAAGATGTCTAATAAACCCATCTTTGTTGCTACCCATCCAAGGGCATGTTCCACGGCCTTCGAAAGGGTAAAAGCTCTACGTCTGATGCTCCAACCTGAAGCTGAATATTGACAGGTCTTCATGACTTGCCGTGACACCCTCAAATGCATTCACGAACCTTTTGGTGATGCATTCTACTACGGCCCTGAGAGGCTGAGTTCCAGATTCGAAGAGGACGAAAAGGCGAGGGTTACCACCGGCTTCAGCAAATCAGCCTACAAGACGATCCTCGACAGCTTTGAGAAAGAGGGTGGTGAGGTTCGAATCACCCCTTCCCCTGCTATCCTGTCACAAGCAAGACCCTTCTTCGTTGCACAGCCTTGCAAGCCGATGCGGTCATTTCATGCAGAACTCGATCGTTACCATCTCAATTCCTGTCGCGAAGCGCTCTAAGCCGCCTCACCGATTTCTTCGGACCTGGCTATTGACTCCAGCATCTGGGATCGCTCAATTTCTCATATGTCAAGACAGTTTTTGCACTCGCACAAGAATTGCAAAGCCACCATATAGCAATGGCTCAGTATTGATTTTCGTTTGAGCTTTGTTGTCTTCCATGCTGCTTTTCTATTTTATGCACGTCATGAATTCCGAGCGATTTACCGCTACGGCATACTTACCCTCATTCAGGGCAAGCGCCTTTTAATTAAGGATATGGCATACTACCTCACTCCTCCTGATGGTGCACCACCGTCCATCGCTCCTTCTCTGGACAGAAAGGAGCGTGGTGTCGGAACAGTAGCGAAACCACATCCGAATCACGCCCACCACAGCATCACCAATGGCATTACTAATGGTATCCGAGAGGCTCCATATCCATATGCCACCGAACCCGAGCCAGGGAATCCCACTATAGTTCCCACTGATATCCTCGAAAAGTTCCACTTTACATTCCTTATCCGCAATCCACGCAGCAGTATTCCATCATATTATCGCTGTACGGTGCCACCCCTCGACAGGCTGACTGGATTTTATGATTTCATGCCTAATGAAGCTGGTTATCAGGAGCTTCGCCGTCTCTTCGACTACTTGCGCTCCATTGGACTCGTTGGACCAGGTATTGCATCGAGGATCCCTGCGGCGGCTGATATGGACGGCTACACCATGACCAATAGTCACGCTACTACTAATGGGAGCACCATGACCAACGGTCATTCTGCAAAAGTGGACATCTGCATTGTGGACGCTGACGACCTCCTAGACAATCCAAATGGAGTAATTGAAGCATTCTGCAAGAGTGTAGGCATCGAGTACAGTGATAGGATGCTCAATTGGGAATCTGAAGAGGATCAACAATATGCTCGGGAAGCCTTCGCAAAGTGGACAGGGTTTCATGAGGACGCGTTAAACAGCTGCGACCTCAAGCCTCGTACACACGTAAGTGATTGTCTAGGTTTCATGTCATGTGCTAAACCTTTTCCACAAAGAAGAAAAAGGCCAACACCCGAGAAGAAGAAGACAATGAGTGGCGTGAGAAATTTGGAGAGAAGGGGGCTACAATTATTAGGGAGACTGTTGATGCGAATGTTGAAGACTACGAATATCTGAAGCAATTCGCTCTGAAGGTTTAGAAGTTGCCATTTTCATATGGCGACGGAGCAGCAGAGCTCATTGCTCTCCAACAGGCCTCTGAACGATCGATAGGAGACAGGGTGTAGGCTATGCTTACGCAGCTTGAAAGATGTATTCTTTGTTGTATCGTATGGAAAACAAACGCGTACTCTGTAAGCTTATGAAGTGTGCAAATGTATCATTGATTAGAGTAAGCCTGTTGCATGATCGGCGTAATGGTTTTGGTCATTTGCTACAATGCCCGCAACCCATTACGACTATATTGGTACGATACCCTAGAACGGCGCACAATATCTGCAAACTGCAACGAAAAGAAACCTAACCGCCCCCTGTATACTCTCCCGAAGGATCCGTGGGCAGCTCTAGAAGGATTATCAATCCCTGATAGTTTCCAGTCCCCAGCAGTAGGATTCGCCTCGTCATAAAGTCCAGGGAAAGGAGATTATTACCAAAGTCGTGATCTTCTGCCAACCTTTGGAGCAGATCCCCTGATTCCAGCTCCAGAAGCCTCTAATTCTAGGGGCACCAAGGGGGTAGCTCCCGCTCCTTGACGGCTACTTTTAGGGCTATCTTAATTGCTGGGCATTGTAGCAAATGACCACAACCATTTCAATTGCACGGCGCACCTTGGTCATTGATCATGGACTGTGGCCATGAGCTGTATTCTAACATGTAAGGCAAATACCAGTGCTGATACAAATGCAGTAGCTGAAAAGCTTTCAGTTGTGACTCTGATTAACAGTTTTCCAGGGAAAGATACATGATGGCTTTAAGTATGTGCGACTGTGCAGCCTGCGATGCATATGAACATGTGGCCAGAGAGATGGACGATAGGATGCGGCTGTATGCCGGTCCTAGGTACCTACTCTGTGTAGCTGCGGGGTAGTCTTTGAGGAGTTTCAGAAAATCAGTGAGATTACCAGCATTTACCCGCTGCCAGGACATCAGAGCACTACTTATGACCTGCTCCTTCGTCCAAGCCTTCGAGATACGTCCAAAGTCTTTGCTGGTAAAATATGGGCCCTACTTTCTCATTGGACATATTCGACGTTGTTCTAAGCTCCAATACGGACTAAGTCTACCTTCAATCAAACGATGCTACTCGTCCGGACTTTCCTCAGCGATAAGGCTACAACGACGGTTCCCTCCTCATAGTCTCTTGTTAGCCATTCTCTACATCTAACATGTCTTTCGGCTACGGCGTCGGCGACTTTCTCGCGGTTGCAAAGCTAGCACATGGGATATGGCAGAAACTCCAGGACTCTGTTGACCAATTTGCAGCCATACGTAACGAGGTTGCAGGGCTTTCATCACTGCTTGATGAGGTATCAGAGACCTTATTGAAGCAAATCTTGACCCCTAAACAGGCCCAGGGCCTTGCTGCATCCACTCAGGCTTGTCGCAGTGTGCTTGAGGACCTGCAAAAGCTAGTTGAAGAGTACGGTGGTTTTACTAGCGAAGCTCATGGTCTTACCGCGAAACTCCGTAAGACAACCAAGAAACTGAAATGGGATCAGGACGATGCGAGGGACTTGCGGGCTCGTATCACGTCCACAATCACTGTTCTAAAAGCTTTGAGCGAGAGTCTTGAAAGGGATCAGCAAGCACGCAGAGAACTTTGTCACTGGCTTTCGCCGCTGGATTTCCCAGCGCAGCAACGAGGGATCTACAGCCCGCTCCAGCCAGGATCAGGCCAATGGCTTCTCCAATCAGAAAGGTTCAGAAGATGGCTAGACAGTGAAGGTGGTGTGTTGTTATGTCCAGGAGATCCGGGAGCCGGGAAAACAGTACTTGCCTCCATAGTGATTAATCATCTGTGGAACAGAGTCCCCAAAGACGGCATTGGTGTCGCCTATATCTACTGTGATTATCTCAAGCACGGGGAACAGTCTCCTATCAACCTAGTAGGAAGCTTACTGAGGCAGCTTGCCGAACAACAAAATCCGATATCTGGATCCCTCAAGAATTACTACGATGAGCACAGGAGAAGCAATACGAACCCCAGTCCCGAACGAGCGTTTGAGGTCCTCAAAGCTGATTGTGGCATCTGGTCTCGAATCTACATAATAATTGACGCACTGGATGAATGCTCTGAGAAAGATGCTACTCGACAGATAGTGGTTAAAGGACTTCTATCGTTGCAATGCTCGAAGAGAATCAATATCTTGGTAACCTCAAGGCCTATTCCTAGCATCTTGTGTAATTTCGAGCTCTGGGAGCGTCTAGAGATCCGAGCCGATTCTGAAGATATCCACAGATATCTATTAGGGCAGATGGACCGATTTTCGAAACGTATCTTAGCGGAGAAGGATCTACACGCGAAGATCATCAACCGAATCATTGATGCTGCTGATGGGATGTAAGAAGACATAGCAGTGCCCTGGCATTGGTGTGACTGCTGACTTTGCGTTGTGTAGGTTTCTGCTCGCCCGGCTAACGTTCGATTCTCTTGTTGGCCACAAAACTCCCAACCTTGGATAGACTATCAAGAGGTGCTGGTTCTCTTGACTCAGCTTACCACGACGCCATGAAGAGGATCGAAAAACAGGACCAACCTTCCCATAAACTAGCGATAAGGACACTTTCATGGATCACACAAGGCCAGCGGTTGCTCAGCGTAGCAGAAATACAGCAAGCCTTAGCCATTGAGCTTGGGGACTCAGACTTAGACCCAGACAGTACGGTCGATTGTGACGACATCATATCTGCTTGCGGGGGTTTGGTCACCAGAGGTCATGATTCTCATGATGAAATTCTCCGACTTGTTCACTACACCACTAAAGAGTATTTTGAACGGACAAAGACGATGCATTTTCCAAATGCTCAGGAATATCTCGCGTCGTCTTGTCTAACCTATCTGCTTTTCGACGTCTTTTCGGGAGCGTTATGCCCACCTCGTCAGGATGATGTTCGATACATTGGTTCTGAGAACGGAGCCGGGAATGAGAAAAAAGAGTTTTTCTGTTTTGGCTGTAAAAGATGCTGGACCGCCGAACAACATGAAGTAGAGCGCGATGGACTCTATGGGCGTTGGAAACTGGGATCTTGTGATCGGGATCCATGCTCCTATTTCCGAAGGGAGTATTATCCTTTTTACATATACGCTGTTTTGTATTGGGGACACCACGCCGAAAATTGTGACGATGAAGCCATTGAAATCTTGACTAAAACCTTCCTTGATGACTATAAGAGGGTCTCCGGCGCTTTGAACTTTGTCCGCGAGGGGTATGGGAGCTATAGACCCTTCCGCTTGAGACTTCAAGATTCCAATCCTGGTTCTGCAATGCAATTAGCAGCGTTTCTAGGCTTATCAAAGCTCATGTCAAAGCTGCTAGAGGATGGATTCGAGCCAGACGTAAAGGACTGGTCTGGCAAAACAACACTTTTTTGGGCTGCCAATAAGGGCCATGAAGATGTAGTCAAAATTTTGGTGGCACGCGAGGATGTTGATCCAAACGTAAGAGGTCAGACGACGCTGCTGGTAGGGGCAGTCAGAAATGGATATATAGCGATAGTGCGACTACTGTTGGCTAATGAACATACCAACATTAATGCGAAGGATGTAGATACTGGTTGGTCAGCACTATTCCACGCAATATACGCGCAGCGAGATTATGGGCGGCTGCGAAAGGGTCTGCAGATTTTGAAGCTCCTGCTAGCTTGCAACAACATCAAAGTCAATGTCAAAGATGTGCAAGGCCGAACCCCGCTCACGATCGCTGTACTATTTGAAAGCGTAGAAGGACTCCAGCTTTTGTTACGACGTGGCGACCTCCAGCTCAACGAAAGGGATGATAAGGGTCGAACTGCTTTACACTCTGCGGCCAGACAAGTTCGGATAGAAGGAATTCGGCATTTATTAACGCGCGGAGATACCCAGCTCAATGGAAGGGATTTCTTGGGTGAGACCGCATTACTCGTTGCGGCAAAACAACGTCGGACACAGGCAATGCCTCTTTTATTAGCACATGGTGATATCGATGTCAACGTAAAGGATGGGCAGGGCCAAACCGCATTACACGTTGCGGCCAAAGAAGGTCCGACAGAGGCAATATGGCTTTTATTAGAACATGGTGATATCCAGATCAACGTGATGGATGAACGTGGTCGAACCGCATTACAAATTGCGGCTCAACATCAAATTTTTAAGGCAGTGCAACTCATCTTGGCGCACAAGAATTTGAATGTGAATGCAACAGACCACAACGGAGAATCAGCGCTATTCAGTGCAGTAAGGACCGCTTTTTTTAACCCAGGTGTGGCCGAGCTATTCCTAGCTCGTGAAGACGTGGATGTGAACATAAGAGACATCGATGGTTATGCACCACTGTACCATGCAGTGCGTTCCGGACAGCCGGGTGTGGTGCAATTATTGTTGACGCGTGAAGACCTCGATATCAATATGGAGGACGGAGAGGGAGAAAGGCTGGTTTCGCTTGCTGAGGATGAGCATGAGCGGGACAAAGCAATAGAAGGGAGGAAATCTGATGCCTATAATGCAATCATCAATTTATTGCGCTCGTATTTCCTGCAAAGAACCAGCAGTACGACTTCGGCGAACATTACGCAACAAATTCCGCAGCGGCTCGCACATACTGATGATGATGATGATGATGATGATACAGCACATGGGACGGATAATGTCCAAGTCATCGAGGAATAGATGCTGGACTTAGATGTTGGAGAATCTCCATGATGTTATGAATAATAGCGCTTGTATTTCCCAAAACGATTCAAACTCTTGCTCGTCGTACTTATTCCAATCCCTCTCAATGTACTAAATTGCAGTTTCACTAGCATAATCCTATTCACGAATAATGACCGACATTCAACATATGTGGCTCCGATTTGCATAGAACCAATACATTATGTTGAGGAAAGGGATGAAGCCTTCGAGATAGCAGAGGTGGACCTAGGCTGTGACGAGGATAAGATTGTGATTCAAATGTATTGCGTAGGAGGATTTATCAGGGAAGAAAGCTCAATGGCATTGATATCTATCGGTTTGTATGGGAAACCGGGGAAGCAACAGAGGTTGAGTGCATTATTGGATACCGGCTGCCCGAGTTGGAAGTGAGGCCTATCAATAGATTGGGGTGAACATGAAGGATAGGTGTCACGACACCCCATTGAGTTGTGTGGTTCGATGTTAATCAACAATTAGAGCTACGAATTGGCGAGTTTGAGGGATTATGGGGTTCGTCAGAGGAGCCGGGCTAATCGCCTCGATATCTATTAGTCCATTCGGGGACTCGAGGAATCAATAGCAATGGGAGCGCGCTATTAGATAACAGTCATGCGTATTAGGGGTACCAAAGGCCTCAATTACGGTCAGTACAAAGGATAAATACCCCAGCACCTCCATTAGACCTTGAGTTGTGTGGTTCGATATCAACACCACGTCGATTTTCCGTGGGGGATGACGCTATCAGCCCTAGCCCTAATTCTTGACCGAAGCATCTCGAAACGTCCCGAATCGGCAGGCTGCTTCTTGTTTCTCCCACTTTTCACTGAACGACAAGAATTGTCAGACGGTTTATGACTGACGAACTGATGGTCTAATTCTAAAATATATTTTGCTTATCACGACTCAACTCAGATAATTACTCAAGCAACCGCAACTACGCGCAAAAGCACAGATACAACAAGCCTCAGAAACAGATACTGGGCTGAGCCCGTACTTCTTTGTTACCTACTCTTGATCCCGCGATTCTACAATTTGCACCATGTCTACTGGCATGAATTTCACAGACCGGGCGCAAAAAGCCCTCGCCGATGCCCACGAACTCGCACAGCAATACTCCCATTCTCAGATCCTACCCCTCCACCTTGCTGTCTCCCTGCTCGATCCTCCAATAGATGAGTCCAAGGATCAACAGAACAATTCTGCAAACGCTTCACATGCCGCAGGCTCTGCTCCGCTATTCAAGCAGGTCGTTGAGCGTGCGCATGGAGACCCGCAACAACTTGATCGAGCCATGAAGAAAGCGTTGGTCAGATTACCCAGTCAAGACCCACCCCCAGAACACGTCTCCATATCACCTCAATTTTCCAAGGTCCTACGATCTGCCAACGAGCTATCGAAAACGCAGAAAGATAGTTATGTTGCTCAAGACCACCTCATTCAGGCTCTCTCTCAGGATTCGTCCATTCAGAGATGTCTTGCAGATTCGAACATTCCCAATACCAAACTTATTGACAGTGCCATACAACAAATCCGTGGCAATAAAAGGGTAGATTCAAAGACCGCGGATTCTGAGCAAGAGAACGAAAACTTGAAAAAGTTCACAATCGACATGACTTCCCTGGCTAGGGAGGGCAAGATTGATCCTGTAATTGGCCGGGAAGAAGAAATTCGAAGAGTCATCCGAATCCTATCGAGAAGAACCAAGAACAACCCTGTCTTAATTGGTGAGCCAGGTGTTGGAAAAACAACGGTTGTTGAAGGTCTTGCACAGCGGATTGTCAATGCAGATGTGCCGGCGAATTTGTCTGCGTGCAAGCTCCTTTCACTCGATGTGGGATCGATAGTTGCTGGCAGCAAGTATAGAGGAGAGTTTGAAGAGAGGATCAAGGGCGTCCTTAAAGAGATAGAGGATTCGAAAGAGATGATCGTCCTCTTCGTTGATGAGATGCACCTCCTCATGGGAGCCGGCTCGAGCGGCGAAGGTGGAATGGATGCAGCCAATCTCTTGAAGCCTATGCTTGCGAGAGGCCAACTGCACTGTATCGGTGCAACTACCTTGGCCGAGTACCGCAAATATATTGAGAAAGACCAAGCCTTTGAGCGAAGGTTCCAGCAGGTTTTGGTTAAGGAACCATCAATACCCGAGACCATTTCAATTCTGCGCGGACTGAAAGAAAAGTATGAAGTACATCATGGGGTCAATATCCTTGACGGAGCAATTGTTGCGGCAGCCACCCTTGCAGCTCGATACCTTACCTCACGACGACTGCCCGACTCTGCAGTCGACCTGATCGATGAAGCCGCTGCCGCGGTCCGAGTAACTCGAGAATCTCAACCAGAGGCGCTCGACACAATGGAGCGTAAGCTGAGACAACTGCAGATAGAAATTCATGCTCTGGAGCGTGAAAAAGATGACGCAGCCCGTGCACGTCTTGCACAGGCGAAACAAGAGGCTGCTAATGTCGAGGAAGACCTTAAGCCCATGCGCGAAAAGTACGAAAGCGAGAAAGAGCGCAGTAGAGAAATTCAGGAGGCAAAGATCAAATACGACCAATTGAAAGTCAAACAAGAAGAGGCAGAGCGGATGAAAGATCTTCAGACGGCGTCCGACCTACTCTACTATGCTATGCCCGATACCAAGGCTCGTATCGAGCAGCTAGAAGCCGAGCGTGCCAAAGCGGACCAAGATTCCTATAACCGCAGCGGTGCTGAAGGTGAAGCTATGTTAACAGATTCCGTTGGGGTCGACCAAATCAATGAGATCGTAGCCCGTTGGACCGGCATTCCTGTGACGCGCCTCCGTACTTCGGAAAAGGACAAGTTATTGCATATGGAGAAAGTCTTGGGCAAGATTGTCGTGGGTCAGCAGGAAGCCGTGACTTCCGTTTCAAACGCCATTCGTCTTCAACGATCTGGCCTCAGCAATCCTAATCAACCACCTTCGTTCCTCTTCTGCGGTCCTTCCGGTACAGGTAAGACACTGCTCACCAAAGCCCTCGCGGAATTCCTCTTCGATGATCCTAAAGCTATGATCCGATTCGACATGTCCGAATACCAAGAACGGCACTCCCTGTCGCGCATGATTGGTGCACCCCCAGGATATGTTGGTCACGATGCTGGCGGCCAGCTGACCGAAAATCTGCGCCGTAGACCCTTCTCTATCCTTCTGTTCGACGAAGTCGAGAAAGCAGCGAAGGAAGTCCTTACCGTACTGCTCCAACTTATGGATGATGGCCGTATTACCGATGGGCAGGGACGCATCGTCGACGCAAGAAATTGTATAGTCGTTATGACATCTAATCTCGGTGCCGAATATCTGGCTCGTCCAAATGCGGCGGACGGCAAGATTGATGGCACCACCCGGGAAATGGTCATGCAATCTCTACGCAACTACTTCCTGCCGGAGTTCATGAACAGAATCTCAAGCATTGTCATCTTCAACCGCCTTACAAGGAAAGAAATTCGAAAGATCGTTGATGTCCGTCTCGATGAAATACAAAAGCGTCTCCAGCTCAACGACCGCAAAGTCAAGATCGTCTGCTCCAGCGAAGTCAAAGACTACCTGGGCTCCGCTGGTTACTCACCCGCCTACGGCGCACGACCACTCGCTCGCCTGATCGAGAAGGAAGTCCTGAACAGACTTGCTGTTTTGATTCTCCGGGGTTCCATAAGAGACGGCGAAGAAGCGAGAGTCATCATCGAGAATGGACGAATCACCGTTGTGCCTAACCATGGTGACAGTGAAGAATCGGATGAGGATGCTATGATTGACGAATCGGAGGCTGAAGATGAGGCGGCGGGCTTGTTGGAAGATGGGAATGCGGATATGGATCTCTATGAGTAATGTGGTAGGGAAGGTGTATAAATGGAAGAATGCACATAGCAATGACTTTAATGATAGGCGATCGGATTGATCAAAATATAGCGGGGAGTTTGGTAGATACCTCCAAGCGTTGAAAATAGTATTCTAAAAATTTAAGAAAGAAATTTTCTACAGATCTTGATTCCACATCCTAAATCATTCGTGAAATCCGTACCAATTTAGGCTTTTGCCTATTAGAGACCCACACTGGAGAAAAACCGAAAAAGCTGCGCTAGTGTACTTGCCCTGTTTGACAAGAATGCCTCGGCTCGTTTTCCGGCTTATATGGGAAGATGAATTCATGGGAAGATGAATTGAAGAAGCAATATAGTCATCTCGACATCGAAACAGAGACCACCCATGTAGCTCGCTAAAAGCGGCAGCCCTTACCTAGTCCCAATTGAGATGCCAAGAGTATTGAGAGACCATGTTACATCGGACTTCGACTTTGAATGATTGACAACATGGCTTCCACAGATGAAGCATTCAGCAATTCGACGGCGCACAGCTTGCTATGTCTCTAAGTATCACATTCACATACCTCAAATTCATGCCTCTCACCTAGTTTGCCTTAATTGGCGGATAGCAAACCCGACACCAGCCAGATGACAACCTCGAAATGCACGGGTGGGAAGGAGGGCTAGTCACAAGAACGCAAACCCACAAGTGGCTCTACGGCCATCGAAGAGACTGAAGAGAATTGCAAGTTGTCGGGATGCGGGATCAAGCCTGACGAAAGCCCCTAGGAAGAAGAGTGGCAAACCCACTTTTAACGCCGTTCTTAAGGACGACGCATTGGGATGGTCTATAGCTAGTGGGAAAGTAATAAGGTGTTCACAAGAGCGTACGAGTTGGTTGCAGCCAGAACCGGTACCGAGTAGCCCTATCAAAGGCAGGAAGGGCAAAGGCGACCTACCTAGTCTGCATTGAAAACAGTACCACAGGTGCTGACGGAGCGACGACAAGGACTTGGCAGAAACAGTAGCTAGGAGGATCATTCGGATGCTGGCAGAGCCATGAAAGGGTCCTTCGGGTTCTTGGGCGTTCATATCGCCACCAAGATCAGCCGTGAAAAGCGCGAAGACTTAGTAGGAAGGTGGACTGAGAGACAACCCTGGCATCATACTAACCAGATCTGAAGCCGAGCCCAAGCGCTCGACGCGTTATTGATGCGTAGTTAGCTGGTCGTGGGGATGCTATACGAATAAAGCAATACGAGTGCTGCAGTAGGGATGGTGGATGGTGGATGTTCTAAGACTCGGTGACACTACCGAAGCTATGATGCTCTAAATGCCATTAAGACACTCGCCATTATTGATAACACCCTGTTTCATGTTCCTACCAAACCCAGCCAAAGAGGCGCAAGGCGTTTTTGACGAGCGCATTGGGTAATCGATTGGATCGCTTGTTATGCAAGACATCCATTAGGAAAGCCACTTCGCTACACTTCGGTCAATCCAAGTCCTCAAGTTCTAGGAAGGAGACTACAGCTCAATCTTTTGCTCTAAGAACACTATCCAAAGTCATCTGTTTCGAGATACGAGGCATCGTCGTCGCTTAATTGGATTAGGGATGGACCTGTGCCTACGAACATCATGATGATCCTCAGGGATTGAGGATCATGACTACTGTGACTGGACCCGACAATTCTTGCCACCCCCACGTCTTATCGCTGTCGACAACAGGAATACCTACAACTGACCTTGCAAAAGGGTCGCCCAGTTCATCTCGAGCTGATTGCACGGTCCCAAGGTAAACTGTCAACGTAGGCTCTCTAAGTATGGATTTGCAATTAGGGGAGGAACTCTCATGATGTTGGCTAACGTGTCGTTAACACTTGACCCGCTGGGGTGAAGCCCATAACATACACGCCTATGTCCTTTACAAGTTTTATTTTGGTCTAAGTCTAACGTGGTTGGGCTGAATCCATTAAGGCCCATCCCTTTACAATAATGAGCAAATGGCCTTGAAGAGAAGCACATTACGGATCCTGCTGACGATGATAACCTAGTACGCAACGCTGACACGCCAGCACGACCTGTGGTATATGGACCTTTATCTGATACCCTAATATCTGCTTTATACGTATATCTACTCAAGGAAGCCTCTACTGCATCTGCTTCAGAGCAGTTAGTAGATCGTATTTACAAGGGTTCCTGTTGGTCTATGTAGGTGCGTGATTTACAAAACAGCTTACTACCTCGGTCGAGCATTATATGCTCTAAATTTTATCTGTTTTCGTGTGCATTGAGGCATCAGAGTGCAAGTGGTGAGGCTAGTATCGAACTTACAGGACGTATTCGCTATAACGGGCACCTGTTAAACGGGCCTAGGAAGACCATATAGCCTTCAACTAGGGGCGAAGAAACCCGTATACAGTCTGATTGAGTTCATTAACAAATACTGCGAAAGCATATAATGATTGTTTTCACTTGATGTCTCTGAGCAGTCGACGTGCGACACCGTGCAATCAAGACCTCGAAGTGTCGATGGCCGAGTTGCTGTCTGATACTATAATGGCGATCCTTATGATTCCGCCACATACTATATAATTATCTATCGACATCTTGGGACCGAAAAGAGCCGACTTTGGACTAATTTCGCTCGCTCCAGAGTGGAAAGCTCATCACACTTGGCTCTTTGATACCCTTACGAAACCCTGAAGACTAGATTGTAGGCTCTTATATGCCTGAACGTTCACTGTTATTGGCTAGCCTCAATTCAATGCTGCAAGCTTGCAAAGACGTTCACGCATTCATCTCAAAGCAAGGCACACATTGAGATGAACGGGTGAAGTCCAGAACCTTTGGTTGGACTCGATCATAGAATGCGACACACTTGTTGGTCGGTGATGATATGCCTTTTGCCCAAGCCACTACTTGGGTGAGGTATGGCTCATAGTCACGTGGTGGTCATCATCACGAAACGGATTGGCCAGCTGACCCTTCGTGCTTTCTTCCACATTCACGCCAGGTACACCAACTTAAAAGTCGGTGAGACGTCCATCATGTGAACAAATCAACATCATCGCGAATTTGTCAAGATTCCGAGTAATCCAACGGCGGGGCGATAGGCTACCTAGTAGGCTGGTGAGATGGCTGATAGCAACTTTAGCAGATCCTCCAACCAAGCCACAACACCAGCAAAATTGGTGCAACCAATCGGTACGCGCCCCCGGAAACCAGTCTGATCAACTCGTATCTGGACGAATCAAGGAAAAGGAGAAGGGAAACATGCTCGCCCATACCTTAGACATCATTCGCAATTAATGCATCTGAACATCATCAGGACGTAGAGATCAACAAAGATCGACTAGCATGGAAGACACGAAGAAGGCTTTAAACCTTCTCCCCTGAATCACCACTCACTACCGTTCTTGGCCCCTTCGAGTCATGACCGCTGATCCGTGATCATCTCGAAGCCACTACCATTCGGCTCTTTGCAACCGCAGCCGTTTTACGCATGCTTGGTTGGACCAGCGCCGTGCGTCGCGCGCGCATACATGTGCATAAAGTAATTGTCTTCGTAACTGACAGCGCACCCCCCTTCCTCCGCCATTTACTATTTACCAACATCATCGTGCACCACAACCTCACCAGATCCGGTGGCCAAGCTACCTCTTTCGGTCATCCTTCTTTTCCAGCAATAAAGTCCACATCGAAAACGGAAAAACCCGTCTCCACTCCCCCTCTCCCTCCAAAACTCCCAATTTCCACTTCCACAACGTTAAATGATCTCATCCACCGATCGAAACACTAGAAGCACGCTAGAATTCCGCTAGAAACTCGCCAGAAGGATTCCCATCACCCTAGAAAAAGTTGGAAGTAAAGCTATCCCGCGATCGGCATCTCCAGCCCCACACCATCTGCCACTAGAAGGTCCTTCTAGAAGCCTTCCTGAAGCGGACTGGTGTCGCTAGTTTGGCGCTGGTGGGACTCTAGCAGGATAAAGTGAAAGAGCTAAAGTAGTGCTGGCGCGGGCGGGTATCTGATTAAGTATCTCTTAGGTGTTAGGCTACGACAACGGGAGGAGATTGAGAGTGAGATTTTGGTTGATTGTGGGAGATGGGGGCGCTCACGATGGGCTTTGTTTGATGTATACTGATTTGGAGGGAGGTAGGGAGTTACGTAGTTGGATAGTTGATCGTGGTAGATAAAATACTTGGTGAAAAGATCAGGCACGCACGTGTTCATCTCTTCTCCTTTCCGTCCTCTTCGCTGTGCCCTCCCTCCCTCACCCTTCATCCCATTCTCTCACATCACATCAAACCCTCCCTTCCCCTTCCCCTTTCCCCTCTTCTTTCCCCCCCCCCTCAACCCTTCCCTTTCCAAACCCCAAAACCCCCCTCACCCCCAAAATCCTCTATAAATAGCCACCCTCAGCCTTCCCCTTATCAAGGGGGTCACACGCACGTCACGCACGGCCCACTGCTGGTGCAACACGGGCTGTGGATTTTCAGGGGAACGCAGGAACCGGGAACCGAGAACCGTGAAACCCGTTTATGGCATGGAGGTCCAGCCCTGGTAACCAGCTTGCCAGGAACCGAAACCCGAGAAACCCGTTTTCTCCGCCGTACGTCAGCCCTGGTAAACGGCTTTCTGCAGTAAGCGGCGTTCTGTTTTAGCCTTGTCAACGGGGAAAGGAGGTTGGGGGCGTAGCGTTTTATGTGTGTGTGTGTGTGTGGTTGGCGTTTAAGGTCGGGGCACGCGGGGATTTCTTATTTTGGGTGAGGTGAGGGGACAGGTGGTGATGGATATGATGATGTGTGTATTTCATTAGTACAAGAAGAAAGATGGCTATGTATGATGATAAACGGATAGATAGATAGAATCGATTTTTATCAACGCCCAAGTCTATAGCTGTTATTTTATCGTAGATTGCTCATAAGGAATAGATGTATCAAGAGCCCCACCCCACCCAAGTCTATTTCTGTTGGTACATGAGATTGGTGATGGAAAAGAGAAAAAAGTGAAAAGGGAAACGCCATGTGGTATATGCCCCGAATACCAAGAAACCATGATGAGATGAGGAAATTGCTGGTGATGGTGGTGGTGATGATACGCGTACAAAACAAAGCTTGCCCATCAGCCGAATAAAACCTCTTTACTCAGACTCTGCGCTACATCCCTCCATTCCACCTCCCCATGCCCGGCATCACTCCGCCTCCACACTTCCTCACATACTTCCCATGCCGTCACAATATTATTCATGCCCTGTCTCGTTTCCAGATGTCGAAATACAGTCCTCGCCACATTTCGATCCACATCCTCTACTGCCTCGCACGCGGCCGTGAAGAGCGGCCACACGAGCGTAGCCATGGGGCCGGAGAAAATAACGACGCGCAGGCAGGCTTGCAGGGTTTGCTTTGTGGGAGTTTGGACTTTGGTGTCGGAGCGGGGGTAGGAGAGGATGATGCGGTAGAGGAAGACGAAGGAGGCTTGTTTGTGCGCTTCTGCGTTGTTCAAAATACTCTGTAAGCGGGAATCGTCTGCGGGGTTTTCGATCGTGACGACTGTAGGAGGGATTTTCGGGATCCATTGCTGTAGCGCAAGTTCGATGCTTGTGGTGTTGGTTTCGAAATCGGCGCGCATGGTATTGGCTTTGTCGTGGCCGGGTGATTGGCGTTCTTCTTTGTCGAGAGAGCGTTTGACGTCAACGAGAGAGGCGAGGCGGTGGATGATGGGCCAGAGGTCGGCGACTAGGCCAAATAAAGTGTCGACTGATGCCATAGGGGAGCGGTCATGAATGGAGACGAAGTCTTGAGCTGTGGGGACCAGGATGGTGCCGGACATGGGAGAGGAGCCGAAGGAGAGGGCGGAAGCGACGTCGAAGTAGCGGAATGCCTATAATTCTTGTCAGTGTTGCTTTCAAGATGAGCAAATTTTGTACAACGTACTCGTTCGAGGAATGCACTTGTGGGGCCGCGCTTAGTTCTTCGTTCGCGCATGATGGATAGAGCGCCTCTTAAGTGGCTGTTTAGAACTGTGGAAGAGCCACTTCTGACGATCTGGCTACCAGATTAGAATTCCTCCATGTACCACCATAAGTTTCTCTTGACCTACCTCATAATATAAAAGAAGGATAATTACTGCTAACACCTCATCTCGATTGCCCTCATCTTTATGTGCAATGAGTCCTGCCAGACCTTGTAGAGCTTTTGAGTGAAGATCTAGCGCTCGCTCTTCCACTTGCAACCCTCGATGCTCGAGGTGAGCACTTGATATGGCGTAAATGGCATTCAATAATGGCGGACTCTTTCGAGCCATTGGTAGAACCAGTTGTCTAAATGGGTTGCCAGAATCCTCTTTAAAGACGATCAAATGGCTTAAAACGTTACAGAAATGATCTAGAAGACCTCGTCGAGATTCTCGACTGGTGTATTCGGAGTAGGGAGGAAGGCTAGGAGATTGAGTGTGAAGACTAGGCGTGAAGTCGTAAGGCGAGCCCCCAGATTGCGGCGAGAGAAAGGCACTGGTAGGATCTGGGTAAGAGCTGCTTCTGGAGAGTGCTGAGGGTGGGGCAGTAAACATTTCTCGTGTTGTGACAATATCTGGATCATACGCAGGAGGATCCCTGGCGAAGTTTTCCAGAGGATCCATTTGAAGGTGCTTGACGTCGTCGAGGGTTGGGTTTGTTCGTGCAAAGCTATCGAGGGATGTGAAGGGCGGTAGGGGCGAGTTGATGTCCCCGAAGGTGTCACTGCCACAGCTCGAAGCAGAGTCGCTAAAGACCGAGTCCGCACTGTGGACTTCCCAACCTTCTGCGATCGCTGGTAATGGTGGTGTTGGGGACCCCGAGAGGATAGAGGAGCCCGAACTAGAGTCCTGGCGCAGAGCTTGCAGCCTGTCGTGAAATCCGTAGTGTTGGCCCGGAGCAGTGGTTGGGGGCCTCATCCCCATATGCTCGGGGTTCGACACGGTTCTTCTCCGCTTCCTCGGCTTGACTGGTTCATATTCGCACCTTAATCCGCGTTCGAGGCACCGGTCACAGTGCGGTCGTTCTTCGTTACACTTCTTCTTTTTCTCTTTGCTATATCATAGTAAGCATATGGGTCTAAGCTTGAAGGTTCATGACAGTACTCACCAGTGCACACAACCTTTAAATAAGCAAGGGCACAACGGTCAGCTTGATGGTTCTTATGGGGGCGGTAACCTGACGTGCAGGCGGCAGGCGGGATGATAAAATGCTTACCGGCCCTGGAGCGCCGTTTGGGGATCTTGGCTGGGACTGGTCGGTGGTAGAGCAACATCATGGAAGGAGAACAGTCAAACATGAAAGACGTTTTGTGCAGTCGCGCTGGACCACAAGAATAGAATTGGATGATATCAAAAGCTTTGCAGAGGACAGGGACGCGGCCTTTAAGGCAGATTGTTGATCAGTGTGCAGATCAGATATTGTCTATAAGCATGCTTGAGCTTGATACACAGGGCTTGAGGGTTTAGTCTGGGATAGGTATAGAGTCAGAAGTTATAGCCGCAATGTTCTGCACCGTTCGTTGCGAGGTACTTGCGGGGTATGTATTATTTTTGTGATCCTAGATGTTTTGGAAGAGAAAAAGTGTGGGGCATTGGTGGAACATATGCCGAATGAGCAGGTCAGGTAGGGCTCCAGCTTTCTTCACCAAGAACACCAATCATGCAGGGATCATTCCGCGCGACACCTCCTTTGACTCCTGTCAGGGTCAATATGGTCAAGCAGGGTATGCAGGTATTAGATATTAGTGGATTGGGATGAGGTGCAAGTGGAAAATAGTGGTTGGGGAAGGGAACGTCATGTGGTAGTCGACGCGCGATGATATCCACACCAGTCGTGGAATTGGCGTCAGCCATTAAGAAGGATTATAGACTTAGTGGCTGCTTCAGAAGCTGCCAGGGTATGGGACTCTGCTGGATGGTACGAGTAGGATCTTCAACGACCTTTCTAGCGTCTCATCATTAGGGCCGGCCTGGCCCCGGCTGCTAAACAAAATGATGCCAATGATGGGAGTACTTCTAGTACTGGACGCTAAAGGAGGTCGCTAAGATGGGGCTGCTTTAGGTGCTTACTCTAGGCTCCTGGGGGATGCCCCTCCCCTAGTAGGGTGCCGAACGGACTGCCCAGAACCGGGATCCGACAGGGCCCCAAGTCATCACTAAACATCAGCATCTGATCGGCATCTTCGGCTGCCACACCCGTTGGGGCAAGCGCTGTGATCAACTCGCCCTAAGTCCTTACCCCGATCACTCTCCCCCTCCACGGCCCGGACTGATTGGATGATGATGCTTGCCCGCCCTGCCCCCTATCGATCGACATCCTTCTAGTGGCCTTCTAGAAAATTACCGGAATGGTAAGAACCCAGCATCATGGAAGGCACGTAGAAGGACCGATGTGCGCTTACATTGCATCAGACTTGCAGTCCAGCCCAGCCCCCAACACCCGGCCTCACCTCTTCGTCTGTAGCCTTCAATCTAACCACTGAGTTCCATCTATTGATCACGACAACTGAACACGGAAGGTCCTCGCTAGAGTAGAGGACCATAGCTGAGAACTCCTGGTACGCCTTTGCTACCGCTTGTGGTATTTGCCCTCCTGCGTTACCGGAAATAGCTGAAACGTTTCCACTAGCAATTGCCCTCATGCGTTTCGACCAAAATCTCATGCATTAGCTGAACGCAGACTTGTGTAAGCTCTGAGCGCGATAATGGAAACTCTATCTTCTCTGGTGGATTGTTCGAGACGGATGAAGCCACGCCTGCTAGGCTGCTACGGAGTACCGATGACCCAATTAGTATCCTAAGTTAGGATAGCTTGAAACCTGAAACAAAAAAGCCGCCTCTAGGGGACATCTGGCTCAGCGGTCATGCGTCTGTTTCGAGTGGCACAAACCTTTCATAATGCTGTACTTTCCATGTGGAAGAATGGTCTGTGCAAGCACCAATCTGTCGGTGTCATTGGATCTCTGTTTCTGTCGCTTCTAACATCCTTGTAGGGACTCTTACGAGGACAAGATCAACGCCTGAGACCAGCTTTCTGTAAAAGGTAAATGCAGGCGAGCTATTCTTACAGCCGCGCAAACGGCCATCATTCTCGTCATCACGTCCAAAGCACCAAAATGTTTTCGTTTAGCCTTGTGTGCTCCTCAAATCCACGGAAGGATTTCGATCAGCTGTAGATCCGAGATTCATATCTCCTTTCCTTTTTTTCCTCCTTTCTTTTCAATCTCCTTCCACTTTCTAACTTCAGGTTATGCACGTAAATTATGAAGCATATTCCGTAGGGCATATTTCGTCCAATTTCCACTACCTCAACGTCGTTACTATGATTCGCTCTCAAGATCTGGATATCGTGGGGTGCGAAAGCCTGACATGAGAGCTTGGGGTCTCGATACCGAGTTTAGACAACAATTTAGTTCAAGAAACCTTTTTTGTGGCGCTCGTGCCAACTCCCAGACCGACCATGGAACCAGTGGCGAGATATTTTTGCCTCCTGTCGATACGAGGTCACTATCGATGATGTGAGTCGGTAGAGTACGACTTTACCAGATTCTCTTAGCATATGCAGTGCAGCCATTGTGAGCTACGAAATGGTTTTGCCAATCATACAATATCTACTCTAGGCCTTGATTTCTGGTCCAGCGATGAGGCCGATGAAGCCACCATGACAGGACCGGGGATGGTGTATCTGGCGATGACTGGCTCGTAATCCGCTCACAGTTGCCAAAAGTCGAGCGAACACACAAGGCGTCCTGGTCTTGTGATCCCCAGAGGATCCACCACCTTCACGTAGAAGCGGTGAAAGTTCTTCCAATCGTCGACCCTTAGTGATCTCGATCATGCACAACACCCACGCCTTCCCGAAGCTATCTTGCTGACGGCGCCATGGCTGTATTGTTTTCCATAGATAAGATTGGCGCCAGTAGGAGGCCAGGTCCACAGTGAGGGACCCTATCAGCGTCCGCATTATGGATCTAGTAATCTGCCTTGTCAAGTATCATCAATTTCTCCAATATATTTTCCGGCGTCATAGCTTTGGCAAGCCTTGCGGAGATGACCCCAGATTTTGTTTCAGAGTAAGCGATTCTTAAGGGGATGGTCAAAGCTTGTCAACGTTTCACAATGGCATTAGCTGATGTTATTTTAGATGCGACAACTCGTGCGCCATCGGTATGTGCTATTTTTGTGTGTTGTTGTTTATCCCACATGTCTGGGTCGAAACGTCCAATCCCGCTTTATTCTGGAAAGATGAAAGATCTGGTCTGAGTGAGGTTGCCGCGGATTTGGTTGGATTCAGAAGCAAAGTGACAAAACGCTATTACGAATAATATGCCCTGCTTTGGCTGTCATACGATAAGGCGTTCTTAAATTTTGAAGCCGAATTTTAGCGGGAGAGGAATCCAAATAAGCGTTGCCTCCATCGGCTTGGATTCCAATGTATTCGACGCTGGTCTACCGTGCCAATAGCTGCATGCCGTGATGTAATAATCGTGCCATAGATGCAGTGGAATGCAGGGAAATCGTTGAGATCAGTTGGTGTATTTTCCTGCAGCTTTGATTCATGTAGAGCTCCTTGACATCGGAAATATGACTACATGTCTAGTTGCAAGGCCTGCGGTTTCTCGCCGGACAGGACCGCATGGACGATTAGATATCGCTTCTCCACATTCCGGAGACATTGCTCCCCACGTACGGAAGTCATCCTGCGGATCTACATTTGGGGTCGACGTAGTTTTCCGGGGCCTGCTGCAAGGCTTCCCCAGAATTGTAAATGTGATTACGGTATTTTTGGTGAGTGGTAGGCTTATATCATCGCATCTTCTGTCTTAAGCTGAAGTGAGGAACTATTAGCGAAACAAAGCTGATTGGAATCGGATGGCGGTTGTCGTAAATCGCAAGAGATCGTCTAGAGCAGGTCCTTCTGTAGTTAGAGATAGTTCCTTCTGAATTTTTCAACCTGAAGACGTTTCAGTTGAGCGAATATTGTCACCGATGAAGACCCTCATCCAGGCATCCAGGTGGATTGCAAAGCACTCGATTCTGTCAAAGTGAGCTGTGGGGGGAAAAGCGAGGCTGCACGCGAGAGCAGAGCTCAGCCGGGCCCACGAGTCTACCAATGCTTCACGAAAACCCTCGATATCATCACTTTTCTTGCCAAGGATCCTCAATGCTTCACAACAAACCCTCATCGTAATACAGAAGCCGCGGGATTTGTGACAGCCTTGTGCGGTGCATGTAGCCTGAAGGCTAAGAGTGTTGTGAGGGTGTGCTGTGAACACTTCGTAGGAGGTGATGTGCAACGCATCGACAGTCATTTCGATTCATCTTCAAGAGAAGCCTCTGGCTAGGCATCTAACACACGTTGCGTGGTTGGATGTCCCATGGAACTCATTGATGCTTGCGTGGCAGATGAATACCATTGATTGGGGACTTATCACTACCCTTGACCTAAACTTGGAGAAGGAGAAGGCAAAAAAATACCAGCGGCCGACCCAACCTACGTACGCCATGACGAAGGTATCTGACAAATCATCAAATGGCGAATAGTTCGAGGTCCATCAGGCAATGCAGCATGCACCTGAACAAGTGTTGGAGTGAAAACATGATACAGAGCACAGACAGGACCATGATATAGGGTAGAAAATGCAACAAGAGCCTGAGCAGGACCACCAGCAACATCAACGTGATCGGTTACGGCTTGCTTGTGTACGACTGTGGCGTCTCTGGATGCGATTTCTCAAGTAATGGCCCGAGATTGCGCCCGTCTACGTGTGCAGACGGCACTCTGGCTCTGTTTTTCGCCTAGCGAAGAGAGAGCATGGCGAGTGGTGGCAGAGTGAAGTGCGAGACTTTACATGAGAAGCCACAACATCATATATCAAACATGCATGGGGTCCAAAGGGGGCTTGAAGAGTCAACGCTTGCGGAAGCATTAGCGAAAGAGCGACGAGGAAGCCCAAGTTAGGACAGAAAGACGCACAAGACAGATCGACACCAGCTCCATCGTCCAGTACCATGGTAGATGCGCGGTGCTCAGAGCAATGCACAGCAACCTCATAGTTTGAGTCGCAGACCCAAGAGAAGCTTAACGGAAACCTTGCTAATTAAGGTCTAGAAAGTGTCTGATATCTTATCGAGCTAGACGATGGGCATCTAGGTTTCTTTACAAGGAGTACTGATTGGGATATCAGCGACCTCCTCGTCCATTTGCACGAGGAGAGTTGCGGGGACAAGCTCCAACAGTCATGCGACCATATCGGACTGATGTGGAGCCATATGGCATGAAAAACTTGTTGACCCTTAAGTCAAGAAAGTCCGTAACCTATTGCGGGAGGTTGGCATGTACGCTCAATACAGGACATTCTATAGGGATAATTGAATGGTTTGACCTTCGAGGAGAGTCCTTCGTAATATTGTTCCAGCTTCAGCCGTGAGCCCACGGGAAACACATGAAGTTCGTTTTCTCCATACTGTTACAGTCGTTCTTGCATTTGAAGCTTTCTGCTCCGACACTCCGTGCAATTGTATATATATTGGAGCATATCTCTATGCATCCATTTGTAGTCACGGAGGGATTTTCAATGCGTTAAATCCGAGGTCGCGCCAAGCCACTAGCTCAAGGAAAAGATTCGGATTGTCCTCCAGCTCGACCCTCATCTCCATTCAATCCCTCATCGACAAACCATTCATCCGACTCCTCTCTACATCCTCACCCTCTATACACTTCAAGATGGCTGCATCAGCACCGCCATCGTCGACAGGCTCGACAAAGTTAGATGGGCTGGTACAGAAGACAGCCGCCCAAACCCCAGAGAAGCTTAGTGGTGTCGCCCTGTATTCAAGATTCGCTTTGGCCGGTGCTGTCTGCTGTTCTGTCACCCATGGAGGTCTTACACCGGTGGATGTGTGAGTGGCGCATCCAATCCCGTTGTTAACAAAGCTGATGATATGGCAAACAGCGTGAAGACGCGGATACAATTAGATCCCATCACATACAACAAGGGTATGATTGGTGGCTTCCGTCAAGTCATCGCGAACGAGGGTGCAGGTGCGCTCTTGACTGGGTTCGGTCCTACCGCTGCAGGCTACTTCCTCCAAGGCGCCTTCAAGTTTGGAGGATACGAACTGTTCAAGCAGCAATGCATCAATTACCTCGGTTACGAAACCGCATCGAACAACCGCACATCTGTGTATCTTGCGTCGTCAGCCCTTGCCGAGTTCTTTGCAGATATTGCGCTCTGCCCACTAGAAGCTACTAGAATTCGACTTGTCTCGCAGCCTACCTTCGCGACCGGGTTATTGAGCGGGTTTGGCAAGATTGCGAGTCAAGAAGGTCTCGGTGCTTTCTACTCGGGCTTCGGACCCATTCTCTTCAAACAGTAGGTCTGCGAATCTACGATGGAGAATTCAAAGCTAAGCTCAGAAAAGAGTACCCTATACGATGGCCAAGTTCGTGGTATACGAGAAGGTCGCAGAAGCCGTCTACAAGCGCGTTGACAAGTCCACAGCCTCAGGTGGTATGCAAACCACCATCAATTTGGGCTCTGGTCTTATTGCCGGTTTCGCTGCCGCTTTTGTCTCCCAACCAGCAGACACCATGCTCAGTAAGATCAACAAGACCAAAGGACTCCCCGGTGAAGGCACCACAAGCCGCCTCATCAAGATCGCGAAAGAACTCGGACTTCGTGGAAGCTATACAGGGCTTGGCGCTCGTCTGTTCATGGTAAATAATCTTAATTATAATTCATATTTATGTTGATAAGATTACTTACGTCGGCGCGCCAGGTTGGAACGCTGACGGCCGGGCAATTCGCCATTTACGGCGATATCAAGAAGCTCCTTGGTATGTTTAAATCAAGCCACTTTTCTAGTAGCCTTGCTGACACGTTTAGGCGCAACCGGTGGTGTAGAGATTGCGAAGTAAAGCACCAGAGCTACCTCTTATAGAGCTTGCTCTTCATTCCATGGCGTCCCAATAATTGTTCGCATGTCAGCGAGATCTAGAGGGGTATCATCGGAAATATGGGACATTAATGTCACTGTATCCAGCCCGTACACCTGGCTTTTGTGTAATACTACTATGACTGATATAATTTTGATAGACGGAATAGACTTCCTTTCCCGCTATGAAGCAACTGAAGCAAATGAAGCAAAAGGCATGCAATACTCATCACAAGATTATGCTAATAAGAAAGAAGCAAATGCCGTGCATATTGTTTCAGCTAGCCTGCTGCTTGACCAGTGGTGCAATCAAAAGCAGGACGTTGTTAACAGTCTTGTCAACTCGGATTGCCGGCAACTTCAGCCATATGTTGTCTCTTACGTCTAATAGGAGTCTAGTCACGTTTACTTCTGGTCATGTCCTAATCGTTCTCGTCCCCCCAACCCTCACTATTATCAGCACGGAACTGAGCTCCCTCGATACCAGAAGTAGCAACAGCCTGAGCTTCGAGTGCTCGTTTGCTTGACCTGGAGCTCGGCTTAGGGAGAGCTGCAGTACAGAGTCCTTCGAAGCGAAATATGCGATGCACCTCAAGGAAGTGCTGTTCTAATTCCTGTGGGTTGTAAAACTTCGTCGACAGACACAGGAGTCTCGGCTCCTGCTGCAGCTGAAACTGGACAAGGCACAGTAAGTCCCTTGATAGTGGCAAGATGTTCTAGCAGATGCTTACGCCACTCTGCTGAGTGGTTGGTAGAAGTTCTCTCATTGCCAAACGCAAGTCTCAGATCTGCGGGGAGAGTTGCATTGTGGACGCAGAGAATTCAAAAGCGGGGATTTCGAACATTCAGTACCATTCTTCCACGTGCGCTACTGTGAACCTCATTGTACCCGAGCTCTTGAATTGACCGATAAGCTTCTGGTGAATGTTCCAAGGTAATGGTTGACTCGTTTCGATCGACCGGAGATGCCAAAGGATACATAGTCACTGCAGAATGAGCAAAAGAATACTAGAGCCGCCGGTTTCAACCAAGTCAGTCCGTGGTCAGTAGCGACGTGGTCGCTCCATGCGTCAAGAGTCTCGCATCGAGGCTGCTTGGCCAGTGATTGGTAGGGATGGAATTTGCAGACTTTGCTGTTATAAGCATGCGAAAGAACATGTCTACCAAATTTGTGCAGGTCTGTAAAATTCTTGCCGCACGCCCACTTGGGCGTCGATTGCCAGGTACACGGAACAGCCATTTTGGGTTGAAGATCGCGCGTCCAATTAAGCTCAGCGCTCGCGTGGACAACGTTGGTTCTGCATGCCACAACGTGATGATCAAAGTCGTCCTTTGAACCTTGGTCATCCAAGCAAGTAGGGCAGATGAACGTCGATGGCTCAGGTTCCAGTTTACCGTACCGCTCGAGCGCGTGCATAGTCTTGAAAAATGGAACAACCTGTTCTGCGAGCTTGAGGTTGGATAGAGGTTGCCTGCAGGGGTCGTGTAGCAGACTGTCGAAGCGGTGCTCCTAAGAAATCATGCTCTCGCGATAGAAACCTTCCTCAAGTCTTTGCTTCGCATGGTGTCGATAAGTACCGTGTAGACTCGTATCAAGGTCCTTACTCACGACCTTCTCTCCTACTGCTTCGGCTTCGTCTTTGTCATGGTTGATAGAAACGCCTGCGAATCTGTCCTCTTTTGCTTGTCCGCGTGACATCGCGAATTCTTCTGGAGACAGAATGGCAGGGTCGATGAGACGCATATGCATTGCAGCACTCAACGATTCTGTTCCTTCTGGAAGTATCAACCAGCAGCTGGGCTCAAAGCCGACGTCTGCATACATGGGTTGTTTGTCAAGCACGGGTCGTTAACACAATCTGGTTCACATAAGACCGGTACCTTCAAGGTCGAATTCGCTTGACAATAGGCGGCATATTATTTTCGTAGCTCGGCCTCTCTAAGTTGCCTGAGTAGCCCACGGCACTCTCATGCCACTTCGTAAACTCTTCGCTACCATCTCTTTGGGCGGCTTCAGTCGAGGAACATCTCTCTGTCAGGCTGTCAAGTATATCTGTACATTTGCGATCTGCTTCCCGTATCCTAGGATCAGCCATAACCATATCTTCACCTTTGGCGGAGAGAGAAAGCGGTGCATCCTTCTGTCGACCAAGGGCCATAGAGCTCATCTTCAGAACATCTCTTTGCCCGTCATAATTATGCATCATTGCTTGAAGATTACCAGTTGAAATTTGCACCTTATAGTATTTCAAGAAGATCTCACTGCCAGGACCGTGTCCCATTGCCCAGGTCCGCTGTTCTGTTGAGACTGAGGATTCTAGAGTACATGCAGCCCCTCGTCGAAACGCATGGCTGTTTGCTTGGTTAGTAGAGGCTTACTCCACCAGTGACTTGCTTGAACTAAATTAAGGATCTCGATGGTTGAAGAAGAGAAAAAGACGGACGCAAGCAAGCAAGCAAACATGCAGGGAAGCCGAAGGCATTCGGACGTGGTGGTATGACTTGCCTCTTTAAGATATCTTTGAAGCCACACAGCCTGCCGAGTCTCTCCAGATGTCGAGGAATCATATCTGGTTTTGCCGGAGTGTCTTTTCGGACTGTACCAGTCGTATGATCGATATGTGGAATCAGAGGCCACTCTTGACAGGAGTGGCGTAAGGGAACTAGAACACCGTCGCTGGTCTCACAGCTGCTAGTGAGTTTCTCAAATTCTTCCCAGGTGCTTGCTCCTTCCATACGCCCATCTATCAGCGCCGTAAAGATCAGAAGACGAAGCAAGTCCTCCAACCAAAGCGATGGAGGCAAAAGCATAAGTGGGATCTCCTTCCACTTATCCGGTTTCTCCTGGAGTCCTTTGAGGTTGCTAAGCTTAAATAGCCCTTCAATAGTGATCTCGCCTGTTTCCTCGTGCTTGAAGTCATAGATTTTGAGATCCTTCCAGTGTAGATACTGATTAGGATATTCCTCAGTCGAAGAGACTTCATGAATTCTCCTAGAGCAGTCGACGATAAGGTTGATAAAAACGGCCATATCTAAGAGTACGCGCATCGACAGCACCTGACGGAGACCTAAAGGTGATATCATCGTTCGAAGGATGAGTGAGACATCGGCACGACGAGCGATTGGCTTTGATATAGCGAGGTCCATGTTTAGTTGCAATGTCTCCGTCAGGTTGTACCGAGCCCATGTCATAACATGTTCTCGAACGGCGCTCTCAATCTGACGATTGCACTATTGGATGGTGCCGAAGAGTACTATTGCGTGACAAACCGCCGCTTGCCTTGCAATCTGACCACTTGGCCCTTCTCAGTGGCCTCCATCTGCTAGGTAAGAGAATGGAGCATAAGTCATGCATATAGAGCTAACACTTGACAAGTTGACTCTAATAATACCCTTAAAGGATTTAGCCCTAGGGGCTTCTAACTATTCCTCATACCTTTTCCACACTTAATCAGAGTATGAAAAAGATTTTTGCTACTCTAAAAGAGCTTAATTAAATAGTAAATTCAACTTAATTACCCCTAAGAATTACAGTTCTAGGGGTTTCTAACCATTCGTCATACGTTTTCCACACTTAATTAGAGTATAAGAAAGATTTTTGCTGCTCTAAAGGAGCTTAATAAATAGTAAATTCAACTTAACTACCCCTAAAAATTATAGTTCTCGGGGTTTCTAACCATTCATCGTACCTTTTCCCACACTTAATTAGAGTATGAAATAGAAATTTATTACTCTAAAGCAGCTTGATAAATAGTAAATCTAACTTAATTACGTCTAAAAATTATAGCTCTAGGGGTTTCTAACTATTTATTATATTTTTCTCGCACTTAATAAGTGTATAAAAAAGAGATTTGCTGCTATAAAGGAGTTTGATAAGTATTTAATCTAACTTAAATAAACCTGTTATATGCATAAGTTATGCTCCAAACTCTTACAATAAGAACTGTCGCATAGTCTCTGTGTAATGAAGGGGACCATTTGCTTGGAAATATTCATCTCCTTTTTGACCTCGTCAGCCTCCACTGACTTTGTGAGCTTTGTTGAAATGTGTTTACTTACCTGATCCTGGAGGGAGTTCCAAGACGTCTTCCGAGCAACTGAGACGAGACGGATTGTGCTAGCGTACGTGGTGAACGCTGAACGAGTGGTGAACCTATGGGCATGTTCATCTAGGTCTGATCTCGTGGTTATGCGTTGGTCGAAAGGTCTTCCTTTTTCATTTTGCCTGTGCTTTCTTTGACGTTTTTGCTCCAAGCTTTCTATTTGCTTTCTGGACCGTTCACTAGAGCCCGAGGGTGATTGTCGAATAGTGGAGGGGCCGTACATCTCTTTGCAGTGAAACAAAAGAGTATGGCTGTGTTGCAATATAAACCCACATAGCGCTGCCAACGATTGGCGGCGCGCGTTGCCTTTTTAGTGCAACAGGCTGAAAGTTGACGAGCTGCTTAGCTATAGTTAAAGCAACCAGAGGCGTTTCGGCTGCTCTGGTTCAGAGAGTCCTTACAGGAGCAAGCAAAGATGATGTTGCCAATAAAACATCAACAGGAGGTGGATTTGGTTGGGACATTAGGAGCAATAAGTTCTGCAGCTAACGAATGGAGAATCAATGTTTGAATGTGAATTTGTTAATGATTCCAGGAAAGAGCAACCACGACCGGCGGGGTTGGAGACGGATAACAGATAGTAGCAGCAACGTTGAGATCCCATCGAGCTCCTTCCAAATCGAGGAGCGTGTATGAGAAAAGAGATGGACTCAAGTCGTTAACTTGAAGGCTGGGCAAGCTCCTTGTCAGTTCTGTGTTTGTTTTCGAAAGGATTCCATTCTTTTTGCTCTTCCTCCTCGATTTTGATGGGAGGTGGGTTTGGTCGAAGCAGCCTTATGATGAATCTGCCAATATCTTTGGTTTCGATGTTTTTCGCACTTTTTTCATCGCCTATGGTTGATAAGGTAATGCCAAATTAGCTCAGCTCTTTGTGGATGTTCTCAGCGGCTGCTAGCATGCTGATCGTGCGTTTGGAAAGTGATATTGCCATTCCCTTGGTTAATAGTAATGTAGCCGGATTCACCACGATTCAATTTGCTATGGTAGTAGATAAAATTCTTATTCGTCGCGATGAAAAGCCTAGTAAGTCACTAAGGCAAATTAACGTTCATTTAGTACTGTGTAGGTTGATTGGAAACTAGCTACGAGCGAGCTATTTTGACTGTTTATCTTGCTAATGTAAGGTCGCTCCTTGACCCGCAACCCCTATTCAATTGAGCCTTGAGGCCAAGGCTTGCTCTGCTTGCCTGCTTGATAGAGTTCTGAATTATGAGATCTGTCCGCCCCGCTTCTCTTCTGGCGCCATGTTATATGGACGTGAATGATGAGGATGTCTGCTTGACTTTGGATGACACACATACCCGTAGGTAGCAGTATTATCCGTGTAGTCTTGCTTGACTGATAATGCCTTAGGCGAGCTGGCATGTGTACTTGTAAGTTGATGTTAAAAGGCCGTGAAATGATTGATGGTACAGGTTGCTTGTGAACGGGCTGAAAGAACAGTTAAATTGTTTGATTGTGAGTTCCCATGTTAGATGAGAAGCTTGCTTGAATCTAGGCGAGTTGTTTCAAAATTTCTTGCTTGATGAGCGGTGTGAGTTCCTCTCGAAGTTTTGGTTCAAGCTCCTTTCGAGCGGCTGCGAGTGCCTCGTCCCTCATCTTACGCTTCTCGTCCTTTGCTTTCTCATCGGTTAGCTCCTTAAGAGCGGCCTCGTTTACGTCCCTTTTTGCTTGCTCGTAAGCAGCTAGTCGTAAGTCTTGCAAAACTTGTACCCTTAACTCCTTTGCTACCTCATCCTCCAGGTGCTTGATCTCCTGTGCTCTAAGGAATTCGGTGGCTTGCGCAAGAAGTTTCTTGCGGAAATCTGGTTCGCAGATGGTGCAGCGGCAAGCATGAGCGTTTTCGCCGAGTAGCTTGAACAGCATTGTGGGCATAGCTGGGGCCGTGCGCTGAGGAACAACCTCCTCGGTCGATTCTGCTTCACCTAGCATAGATGTCGAGACCGATTCTGTTTTAGCTAGCTTAGATTTCTTCTTACTTGGTCCTTTTGCTTGAGCCGGATTGGATCTCTTCTTGGATTGTCCGCTTGCTTCAGACGCTATCGATTGCCCACGAGTGCTGCTTTGGTTAGGTGTGCCTTTAAGGCTATCTCCATCATCCCCATCATCTGTACCCGAGTCTTGGCCTGCTTGTTCGAAGGCTTCATTATATGTCAGGCTATCTTCCTCCGTGACCCTTTGCTTGGCCTGCTTCTTCTTAGGCTTTGGTGGGATCCCCTTAGCTCTATTTTCGGCTCGACGCAATCCTCCTAATCTCCCGGCTCTCTGCTTGGCCGTTTCTTCCATGTTTGATGATGTCGTCGTGTGGATTGAGGTTGAGTGAGTTTTCAGTGAGAAGAGTTGACGATGGATGTAAAGGTAGGAAGGTGGTAATATTGAAGAAGAGTGAGGATGAAAGTGAGGTGAGGATCGACATCAGTGTTTATTCTCGATCCTTGTCCATAATAGCGTTGCTGGTGAGTTTGATTTGGTGTTGAGATGACTTGCAAGTATTGTGAATAATGTGAGCAACGGTGAGTAGAGGTTGTGGGTCTGTAGGAAGTTCTAGGCTTGAGGAAGGAAGATAAAGTGAGGATGAAGCATCGGTTAAACTGTGGGATAAACACCAATACTTCACTGTTGCCTTCGAATCCTAGTATGAGTAGTGCGATCCTGTACGTAATATCAAATTAATACGTAATACAGGACTTTGTTATAGTGGTGATGCTTCTAAGCAAAAGCAATGGTAGTGTAGATAGGAGTAGCAAGCTAATAAGCTAAGAAGAGATGTCTTTTACCCAGATGAAGCGACTGAAGAAATCCAAAAAGAGAAATATATACATTGCCCTAAATTGCCGTGCAAGCAGGATTCATTGGCCTGAGCCTGTCGGATTTAAGCAATACCACTGCGAGTAAGCCGTTCAATCGCAAGAGACAATGTCTTGCTAGACTCCCTTGTTCGTATTTGGCAGGAATGGCAAAGCCTTTACACCAAGTGTAAACACTTATAATTCTGCTTGGCCAGGACACTTGTGGTTTTGCTTGGCCAGGATACTTGATTGATTGAGTCGTTGATAATTAAAAGGGAAGCATAGGGTCCATTGATCTTCATGAGCTGCAACGATATAACTAGCTTTGCTTGGGGGACATAACCAGCTTCTGGCCATCTAGATTTGCTTGATAAATAGTTATAGCTTAATAGCTATTTGGGCGAACAAGAGAAGGTATGTTTAGAGTGCTTGCTTTTTACTTGGATCACTTGCATGCTTGATTACAAACGCACACCGATACGCGTTGTAATGAGTCTTTTCCAATTGCATTTACAAACGAGGAAAGGGGTCCGTTCACGAGGACCCTCATCGGAGGAGCTGCCGAAGGCATGGTCAGCGGTCATTTAGTTAGAGATAGCATACGGAACATTTTGACGTTCATTCGGTGGTATGTACCTTGGCTCATTTGGCTTTTTTGAACCATCAATCTTGCTTACATAACGTTGGAATCTCAGTTCCACAGCGGATGAGCAAAGAACGTGCAGTGCCAAGATTTTGGGGGTCGAGGGTCCCATCACCATGGCAACCGTAGTGTCGGGAGTTTGTACACAATCCAAATTGACCGAAAGCTTGGTATTCGAGACATCCGAATCGTCGTACGCGCTCACGTTACTGTCCATTGCTTGTGGATTGATGGAATTCTACATACATTCGATATAACTGCTGATCCATCTCAGAGCGTATCCCAATGGAGACCGCGATTGAGGATTTCCAGGATTACCACAATCGCCAGTCATTACACGATATAGATGTCAACTTACCTTCTTCTCCACAAGCTCTTGATCATTCGGTAGACGACCTTGACCGGGAAATTGATGATGACGAAGCATCTTTATCAGGTTCGCCACAGCACTCGAGTGGTCCCGACGAAGCCGTCTTCGACCAGCCCACTCGCACTAGCTCTCCACGCACATCAAACGGTTCTGAAGACGAAATATCCATTCTCGATTCCCACTATGAGTCACAAAACCACGGATCCTCACCCTTCACGCCTTTCAAAACCCGCTCGCCATTCCGCAACCCGTCTTCCGTACGCGCAATTCAACTCGATACCACTCCTCCCCACCTCATCTCCCCCTCCTCCCAACAACGACACAAAACCTACACCCCTTCGCGACAAGGGACTCCGCGCTCTGTCCGCTCCCACCGTAATGCAATAAGCATGAGCTCCCCTTCAAGACTTAGCCCCATCAAAAAGCTCAAGAAAGAATATCCCCTCGTCCTCCTACACCTCACGCTTCTCCCCATCCCTCTTATTTACTCCCAACAAGCAATGGAGTCCGTCCTCCCGGCCTCCATCCTCGAAAATTGGAAGCTTCTGCTTGAAAAAGCCACCCCCACAGTCCTAGAGCGAGGCATACTAATCCCCCACCCCAAAGAAGACTACGATCTCCTCGAGGAGCGTCTCCTCGAATCCCTTGAACTCAAACCCCCTCGCATCCTCAAATGCGGACATTTCCACCTCTCAGCCGAAGAGGAAGCCGATATACTAGCCGCTGGAGGGGAATCAGACTCTGACAATGACGACACCAATGATGCGGATATCTGTCTTGACTGCGGCCGCCGTATTCGAGATGGTAGATTTGGCACAGCGGGTGAGGGAAATATGAGATGGAATATCAAGCTCTTCGCAGCAAACGGGCTAATGCGCGCCGGGGCGTGGAGTGCCGCTTGGCGGGAGATGGAAAGGGTGGATGTGGAGATCTTACCGTGGATGGAGGAAGATATGAAGCGGGAGCTTGAGTTGCGGAGGGAGGAAGAAGAGGAGAAGATACGGAATGAGCAACAACAGGTGCCTATGGAGAGGGAAGAGGGTGTTGCAGGATTGGATGATGACCGCCTGAGGGAGATTTATGGTGATAGTGCCATGCGCGGTGATGTTGACCCACAGGCTTTTGTGGACGGCTTTGGCGATACCACGCCTTTACCTACGCCAAAGAAACCATCGAGGCGGAGACAACATAGGAATAGGAACGAGGAAACACCACTCTCGGATCTGCTTGTCGAGTACGTCCACCACGCTCTCGAGGACCGCCGCAATATCGCTATCCTCATCCTAAGTGTTATCGTCTTGTTCCTATCTCTACGCTCTCCACCACCTCCTCCACGACTTGCGCTCCAAACAACTGCGAACCAAGATGCCTTTCCAGCCTCGACGCCAACGATACCAGCCATGGAGGCAGTGGGAAGCAGCACATCCTCTTCTCTACCCGAGAGCCTGGTCGCGAGCACTGCGGTATTAAACATCTCCACACCGTCACCATCACCATCACCAGCTTCAACAAATCAAGAAAATAAAAATAACAACGAAGAACAACCTCCAGACCCTTCGCCAAGTTCTTCATGGATAGAAACAGTAGGCAACGTGGTAGAAGGAATGGTGGATGAAGCAATAGTAGAGGACGTAGTCGAAGGAATGGTGGATGAAGATTAATCAATCAACAGGGAGGCATCCAGATAAAGGGTTAGATTTTTTTATTACTGTTCCAATTTGGATTCACAAGCAAGGTGTGTGAAGCGTGCGAAATCAACATTCGCAAATTGGTTTTTTTGAGCGAAATTGGAGCAAGCATTGCGATTTATATGGTCGTGTTCAGGCGATGGATATACCTTAGCCTACCGTGAGCGTCCTACCTGAGTAGTTAGAAGAGATACCACTTTGTTGTTGTTCGAAGAAGAGGTGAACGGACGAACGTATATAGATTACCACTACCAATCCAATTCATTAATACATATGCCTTGAACCTCGATTTATATCGAAAAATATCTGAGTGATGATCGATCTTCTAGTAAAAATTGCGTCGATAGTATATAGGTAAGTAGTAGACAGGTAGGTAAGTCTTTTCTCCCAATGCCACGATAGCCAGACTCCGAAGCGATCCAGACCGTAAGGTAGCTGGCACCATAGAAATGCCACCTATAGAAATTCGTATACATAACAACGGTGTCGACCGATAACCCTATAGAAACGCCAACCAACCCGGAGAAAAGCCACAGCGGTGCGTATACATAACCCCAGTATTGAACGATAGTTCCCTCGAAATGCCACCCAGCCCAGAGAAAAGCCACAGTGGTGCGTATACATGATACCAGTGTAGACCGATTAACCCTCCAAATACCCGGGTATCTATTATCAATCCTCCCAACCTATGAAACTCCGAAAATACCCTCAGCTGAACTCCTTAATATGATACTCCTCCCCTATATCTACGTCCCCTCCTTCTTCTCCTCCTTCTTCTTCTCCCCATTTTTCCACTCCCATATCCACTTCGCCGGATCCCCCGCCGTTCCCTTAAACGCATTCACCCTTGCTGATACCTGAATCGCATTCCCCGCCACGATTCTCTCTTCTGTTATTTCATGCCCGAACGACAATCCGCCTTCAGTATGTTTAATATTTGTTTTCGATTCCGCCATACTGATGACCTGAGGCCACACGCTCAGACACGCGAGATTGGGATCGTGTTCGCAGTGATCCCAGATTTTGAGATCGATAGGCGAGTTTGCCTGGCGGAAATGTTTTTCTAGTTTGTGCGCGCCTTGGTTGCTGATGGCGTAGGAGGTGGTGCAGACGGCTCTGCGCATTTGGAAAACGATGCGGGTTCCTGGGGGACGGTGGCCTTCGGAGGGGCCACCGCCGAAGGACCATTCGTGTTCGGAGTCTGGGGCGGAGGGGTCGGGGAAGGCGTAGATGCGGCCGTTGCCATCGGCGCTGGTACCGCAGTGGCCGATCCACATGAGATCCCAGCGGTCACCGTAAGGGGAGAGTTCTTTGGAAAAGTCGCGGGTTTGGTTGGGGGGATCGAAGGGCCAGTCTGCGATGGCTTTGACGCCGTCGCCGACGCCGACCATGGTGTCTTTCAGACGCATGTCCCAGTCGACGTCGCTTTCCATTATCAGGGCTGAGGTGATGTTTTCGTGGATGATTCTGGTTGATAGATCAGACTCGACGATTTAAAGAAGTCTGGGAGTCATGAGAACTCACTTCCTCCATGTTCTCAAATGTGACATGAGGCAGCCAAGCTCTCCCTCCTTTGGCACCCAGTCGTTAGTTCCCCACCACTACGATCGATTAGTATACATATTCCATGACCGTCAAAAAACTGTATTAACGCACTTCGGGATAATCAGATTGTGGTATTTGTCTGTCTCTTATGGCGTCCAGCACCGTTATAGTGAGGTTCGTTGCATTGCCAGCGGCAAGAAGGGGCTTCCTCCTGTCCCCTCGTTCGGGCAGCGAAAGGACAAAAATATCTTGGAACTGATGACTTATTAATCCCGCACACTTGAGGAACAGATGGTATAGAACTCACCCCTAAGGTGCTGTTTCTGATGGGGCTGTCATCGACCGCTGAAACAGCCTTGTGTGGGCCTGTGACATGTGTGCCAACACTGTATATTATATCTTTCCAGAAGAACAGGAATAGTAGGACGAGAAATATTATAAAAGCTTTTGGATTTCTGGAATGTATTTTGGTGGCCCTCCCTTGAAAGTCGGTCTGTGGGAGCTGGACCTGTGGGAGGCGCACGTTGCGAAGGTAGGGACCGATTTGCAGGGATTTGAAGGACTGCAAATGTTGTGGCACGTTTGCCAGTTTTTCTTTCAGATATCCAAACATTGCGATGGGTTGTGGTGAAGCATTCGAAGAGCCTTCCAGAGGGTGAAAGTTGACAAGATGGAGGTGGCCTTTTTCTTTAGAGGCGTCGGCCAGGGGACTGGGACGGAAATTCAATTGGCGCCAGGCTTGGCGGGGGGCAGCCTACCGCCGCAATCCTTCTAGCCTTGCTGGGCGCTCCAACTTTCAAGGAGCAACTGCTAAATCCCTAGTACTAAACCTCTCCTTCCATTGACGAGAATACATTGCAATGGGAAGAAGATATTGACAAGGCTGTGATGATGTTGATCTGAAGACTCAAATCGCCAATACTTACTTTGACACACAATTTGAGGATGATTTGAAACAGCTGTGGTCAGCGGGCGCAGTCTGTTTCTCACCCGGCCTCAACTGCTGATGCGAACTATTTTTGGACCATTTTCTCTGCATCTCCGATTGGTAATGTCGTAATGAGTCTCAAGAGGCGTCAGAGCCTCGTATACGGACCCGAAGTCTGCCTTTGTACTGGCCAGTTGTTCCCATGTGTTTCACGTCTCCCGAGATTGTTGGTGTTCGCTCCAACACAGACCCGGCGGCTTCGTTTAGATTAAAACAAAGATTATGAACGAATGCGCCTTACGAACATACGCTCCATACTTAAGCTTGCAACATATCCTGTCAAATTTCGAGACCGTCAGAAGAGATACGGACAGCTATGCGACACTTTGGACACCAAAAAGAGCCTCAACATAGACAATGACTCACACAACTTCGATGAAACTATGAGAAGCGTACCTACCTCACAGACCATTCAACCTTTGATAGTACTGGGTTTGTTACTGCTCAACAAGAACGCTAATCTATATGTTGCCACACTTGATTCAGCCAACTGCCTTCGTATTGAGGGATGTTGCAAAACCTGACCTTAGCGAAGCGAAGTGACGAAAACATTACGAGAGCTATCGCACGTGCGTGGTCTGACTTGAGTTCGATGAGGTCAACTAGCTATTCGGGTACTTGACGGCTAGTGGCATGCCTGAGTCTGTCAAAAACCCATCTACTGTCCTTCTACCTTCGGTTTCACCAGCCCCTCCGTCTCTCCTACCTTCTCTTTCTCTTTAAAATCTGGCCGCGGAATCTCGACCCCCTCCGTCGTCCGCCCATACATAATCCCTCCCAACCTACTCACCGGCCTCAGCACCCCCGGATCGATAATGTTCCTCTCCTCATTGATCGCATCTTCCCTCACCCAGAACTTCACCCCCTCCACCACAACCAGTACCCCGGTCTTCTTCCCTTTCGTGACCCGACTCTCAAATTCCTGATGACTAAACACCTTCCCCTCTATGGAAAAGACTGCTTCTTTCACTCGCGAGGGTTTGACGAGAGAGGATGGCGCGGGGGTTAGCCCGGAGAGTGACCATTCGGAGATGCCATAGGGAGCGTTGATGGAACAGGCGTTGGCAGCTTCGATGTAGTGCTCCGAGATTATGTTGACGGTGCATTCCTTGGTGGAGAGGAGGTTGGTGAGGGTGTCTTTGGCGTTGGAGAGACCGCCGGCGAACCCAATGGTTAGGAGTGGAGGGTCGTGGTTTATGAGGGAAGTGTAGGAGAAGGGGGCGAGATTAGTGGATTGGCCTATGAGGGGGTCGGGTGTGATTAGTGTGTGTTGCTGTGAGGCACGGTGGATGGTGGGGAGTACCGTCTGCTGAGCGCGTCGACACGAAGCCAATGGGGCGGGGAATGACGCCTGAGATGAGGAGCTTGTAATTGAATACGGCGGGCCGGCCGTCTTCGTAGGGATCGATTTCCACGTGGTTCTTTTTGAGGCTCTCACCACCATCATTAGCGCCGTCGCCGAGTTTCCAGTCGGGTTTGCGCGTCTTGGTAAAGTGCCATTCATTCTGTTCTGACCAATCGGGGCGGAAGGCTTCGACCTTCCTAAAGTCTGGATGGGGGTTGCGTTTGACGCTCTTTTCTTGATCGAAGCGCTGTTCGTGGGCTGGGGGGTCGTGCTTCATTTGCTCATCATCACCAAAGTTTTTAGTGGACATTATGCGCAGAGGGGTCCGCAGGAGAGATTGAAGGGGTCTGAAATGGTGGAGGAAGGTCAATTGACGAGGCTTTATCATTGATGGGGTTTGATGGTGAATATACAAATCGTCTGAAAGAGCCGAGGAGGAAGCCGGTCACCCATTCTGCATCACGTCATTGCTAGACTCCATGGCTTTTCACTATCGGCCTTTGAGGCTGCCGTGCTGAGATACCGTTCAATGATAATCAAGCGCTGCAGCCAGATGAATAGGCCTTGCCATGAAACGTATTCTCTGCTGTTGCTTGTGTGGAATTCCAGGAAATTCTTGAGTCGGAGTCAGTTTCCCCATTCGGCTTATCGATAAGGCGGGAGTGGGGTTTTATTTACTTGCGCGAGGGACGAAGGGAGACAACATATCCAGCAGTCATGAAGAGCATAAATATCTTCCCAACTTCTTCTTTGGTCCTTGAACATCCTACTTCATGGAGAAAGAAGGGTTCTACCTCTGGTAGACGCAACTACGTTCAACTCATAATTCAATCACATGTCTCCAGATTACTCAACCGAATATACAAAAGCATTGGATAACATTCTGGAATCTAGAGCTTGCAAAGATCAGAGCATTTCTTGGTTTGCCCTCAGAAGTACTTCAGGATCTATAATTGGAATCAAGCAATGGAGTTTCTCCAGACCCAGATTTCCAAATTGACAACGGCCGATTATGAAACATTCAAGCTAGGAGATTGGAAGCTCCAATGCGGTGCCACCCTTCCCGATGCCCACATTGCCTACAAAACCTTTGGCGATCCCAAGTCTCCCGCAATCGTCTACCCAACCTGGTTTTCAGGCGGTACGTGCTAAGAATGCCTCACCCTCTGCATCGCTAACCAAACTCTGCAGCAATATCAGACAACATCTGGCTCGTAGGCGAAGACAAGGCGCTGAATCCGAAGCAGGTAAACCACATCAGACTACCACCTCGTACTACCGTTGAACATCCTTCCTAGTTCTTCATAATCATCCCCGCCCTCTTCGGAAACGGCCAATCCACCTCCCCTTCTAACACATCCTACCCTCATCCCTTCCCCAAAATCTCCGTCTACGATAACGTCCGCGCTCAGCACAATCTAGTTACACAGCATCTCAAGATAAACCACCTCTACTGCATCATAGGCTGGTCCATGGGCGCGGGCCAGACCTATCAATGGATCACCCAATATCCCGATATGATGGATCTGGCAGTCCCGTTCTGCGGCTCTGCACGCACAAGTCTGCATAATCAGGTTTTCTTGGAAGGTGTAAAGAGCGCGCTACTAGCTGCGAAGGGGATCCCGAGTGGGGGGCCTAAAGAGGGAGGCGTCAAAGGGGAGGGAATGGGGGACGAGAAGCGGATATGGTCGCAGGAGGAGAAAGACGTGGGATTGAAGGCTTTCGGAAGGGGTTACGCGGGGTGGTGAGTCGATAGTTCCTGTAGTATGCAACTATGGTCGACTGATAGATAGAGGAAACAGGGGTTTCAGCCAGACGTTTTATCGAGAGAAGGTGCATGAGAAGCACTTTGGATATAAGGATGTGGAAGCATTCATGCAAGGCTTCTGGGAGACGTGGGCGTGTTCGAAAGGTACACGCGCATGCACCCCTTCCCATCATAACCTACCACGTCAATCCTCTTCTAATCTCCCCCATTCACTATATAGATCCCGAAAACCTCCTCGTGATGCTTCAAACCTGGCAAAGCGGCGACTGTTCCCTCCAAGAACCCTACAACGGCAACTTCGAAAAAGCAATGTCAAGCATAAAAGCAAGAACATTGGTCCTCCCGTCAAAGACGGACTTGTATTTCCCGTAAGCAGCCATCCTCTCACAACCTACCCGTAACACGTGTAGTACGCTGACGGAAGCCCTTGTCTTTCAGCCCAGAAGACTCAGAGTACGAAGTCGCGAATATGAAACCCGGTATTGGGCAGCTAGAAGTGTTTCCATCCATCTGGGGCCATTGGGCAGGCGGACCGGGGGATAGTAAGGAGGACGTGGAATGGCTAGATGGACATTTGAGGAGGTTTTTTGAGAAACATGGAAAGTAGAGAGGAGGAGAGCGCATAGCACATACAATGAATGCGAAGCAAGTGCCATCACCAGGGGGTTTAATCACTGCGTACTCCTCGCATAATGAGTGCTCATATTTGCTGAAGTCCTTAGACCTCGGAAATAGTACTCGATTGGTCTATGTACACATGGTGAGCTATCTGCTAAGCTATCGAGACACCATTGAGTAAGAGACAAGCAAGCATATCATCCCCCTGAATTCATCATCGTCGGCTTTGACTTATGCAGCCTAGATATGTCAGCAATTGATGCAACATGAGGGAACGTTCGTGCTAGATTATTGTTTTCTTGGAAGGGACACGTCTTTCGGTTCGTCCGCGCATTTACTGAAAAATGCCGTTTGTTTCAGGATTCAAGGCATGTGCCATGAGTAATAGTTATAGGGCCGGAATCAGACTGTGTCTGATCGGTATCCCACGCCTTACAATTGGCTTGGGTGTTAGTATAGAAACATTTACTGTCTCTTGAAGGTCTTGATGGGATAGGCTTGCAGAGATATGCTGAATCGTTGAGTCCGTGGGCATGGCGCAATGTGATCTAAACTCACTGTTCAGCATCCCCCTCACGTCGCATAGCCTCAGAATAAGGGGTCATCGCACGTAGCTGACTTCTGTCTGCTTATCAAGAAGACGGCACTTTCTCGTCTGATCGCCGTCTTTTGGTTCCGTTTGAATTGAGGGCGTCCTGCAAATCATCGACGGCCTTGGTCAGCAATCCCCAGCATCACCACGAGCGTTGTTAGTAGAGTGAATGGCGCTTTTGCTCATTTCTTGTGAGTCACTTCTTCAGGGGCGATAATGAACGTACCTCCACTCCATTGGCATCAACAGTCCTCTTTTTGTTGGCAGTCTTTTTCTTCGGCCTTGTGGGCTTCACCTCTCCAGGTCCGAACACATCGTCAGGCAAATCGTAACTGGAAATGGTTAGGATAGCGTGAAATGTAAGATAGTACAGTAACTATAAGCATCGGCGCTCACTTTCGAGTATGGACAATGAACAATGAATTCAGATCTCGTTTATAATTTTGCCAACCGCGGCACAATTCTGTAAATTCTTTCGTTTGGTATGATATGTCGAGTCTCTTCGCATCTAGGAGCAGTCAGTAAGTGCCATTCTTCAGATCAATGGTTCCAACCTTGAGCTATTTCAAGGCCAACGTAATAGGTCGTAGTATATATTGTCTGCGCCGTTTCTCCATTCGTATGGACTTCACTATCGCCATTAGACATTGCCATGCCATCAGCATCTCCCTGGGCAGCAGCGGCGTGCTTTGGATCTTTCACGGCATCCGTTGTTTCAGTCTTAACATTGGTAGCTTGGTAGCGCAGATCACCATTCAGGACAGCGTCTATCTCGTTCTCATCCTTGCAATGATGCTCTCGATCAAATCCTTTGTTGAAAGGCCGGGCCACTGATATCGACTCCTGCGTCTCAAGACTTGCCACCAGAAGTCGTACTTTTGACTCTACAAGCCCAGACCATACGTGCTGAGCGTCTTTGGTCCTGCTCGAAGCTATGATGCTAAGGTAATACTTGTAGTCATCTGTGAAAAACGTATGCTTGCTAAATAGGTCTTTCCATTGCATCTGACCCGCAAAAATCTTGTCAGTAATTTCTCTCCCTCTGTGGAGCTCTCTAGTGATGATGGCTTTAGTCGACATCGTAATATTGTGTGTTGCGCACATTGAAGGGTAAGCTGGCGTAATGATTGGCATTAGGTGAAATTTGTCTGAAGGGTAGACCTGCGGGTTCCAAACGCGTACGTGCAACGGACCTTCTTCAATCTTTTTGAGCATAACGGGCTGGGGCCATTTCCAGTTGCCGATAAGAAAGAAGAATTTAGATATGATGACAGAACCAGTGGCCTGAGGGTACAATTGACAGACCCGAGCTACGAGCATCGCCCATGCCACACCACCGGGAAATCCTATGACGTTGGCGTAGATGGCTCGACGTTGAGCCCAGAGCTTGATGCCTCTTAACGCTGTTCGGAAAGTCTTCTGCTGGGGCACCAATTCAAGAATCTCATCCGTCACACGTGTGCCATTCAGTGATCGCAGATCTCTGTCTTCAAGACCTCTTAGGATGCTAGTATCTTTAAGCGTTAGGGACATTGGCACCGACGCAGTCTCCAGCCGTGCAAAGATAAGATCGATGCTGATGCCGGACAGCTCGAGCTTAATGATGGGTACATAGGCGTCGGGCACAGGCGTGAGTTCCTGGATAGCACCTGGAGGTGCCATGCGTCCAAGTATAGAAGGGACATGCTCGAAGAAGTGTTCACGTGTGACGTGTTTGGGTACGACCACAAGTGTGTCAATATCCGATCCTGCTTGAGGTCAGTATATGAGGAAACCAGATACAGCTGAGATTATGGACTGACCCGGCCCATAGACACCAAGCCGGTAGCTCCCAAATGTAAAGATCTTGCCGCCCGCAGAGTCAACGGAAGATTGAGGAAGATTTTTACTTCTGCTGACATGCTTGACAAATTCCACGACGACCTTCTGGATCAGCTGTAACGTTTGCTTCCTGGATACATTTCATTAGTCCACCATCGTAGCTAAGTCCGTAGCTTACTGACCTTTTCTCAGTCTCTTCTACGCCCTCAAAATTGTTCTGTCTTTTCAACTCCGCAATTAGGGCATCGTTTGACACAAGCTCACTCTCAGTAGGAAAGCTTTGAGATATCGCAGGCGTGGTGCCCCATTGTTTAGCCGGAGGTGCTGACATAGTGCCAACTGCCAGACCCCAAGCTAGTTCTTGGTATTGATTGCGGGGGGTCGTGTCGGAGGGTGGAGGCGTTTAAAAAAGCTCTGCCAAGAAATGCGAGCATTGGGAATATTGTTGCCAGTATATCAGGTCATCCACTGAGGCATCAAATTCATCACTGCGAATTGGATGCTATATACTGAGTGCCATTGCGGAGATATTTGCTTTGTACAGCTGGTTGTGAAGGATGTTACAATCTGTAGGATAGAAAACTACCTTACATACTTTGGAAAGGTAGGCACTAGGTAGGTACAGCAATAAGCTAGCCTGATACGATTAGTGGCCGTTTTCCAGCCCTATCAAGTAAGGTATCATCGTTAATGATGGCATCTTACTTCCTAGCCGGGTCAGACATAATGGTCGCTTTTATGTTCCGAGCTGACCTGTCTAATCATGAAAACTCTGACATTCGGGACATATGGACTGCTTAATGGTCAAAATCGGGCTTGATGAGCCTGACAAAATTGCCACGGGCTCGACTTTACGAGCAGCATGGCTTCTATAGATATGCTGACGAAGACACTTGGTCAGAGAGAAATTAAAAAGGCTCTTATCTCCCCATCTGCAACCTTGAAGGATCTATTGGCGATGCCTATGTGTCTTGCTTATTCACCTTCATGCACGCTCTCGGAAATAGGCTATTCTCCGTCATGATATGTCCATTGACAGTCGAGTATATAATATGCCATTGCGGTGGCTTTCCACTTCTTCCTGCGAAACTGTTCGAACACTAGTATCCGCTCCTAGCAATACAATCAGAAATGACTCAATTTGGATACGATACGAGTGGTTCACAGGTTGTGGAGGTCTTCAAAGATGTGGTAAAGGGCAAAACATGCAAGCAAACAGCATCCCACGCGCAGACATCTGAGCTAACAAGAACTCAGTCGTCATTACTGGTCCCAGTGATGGAGGCATAGGAGCAGAGACCGCAACCTGTCTGGCCGCTGGGTCTCCTGAACTGCTCGTCCTTGCTGGCCGTTCATTGGGTAAAATCCAGCCAGTCATTGATCGCATCAATGCAATCAACCCCGCAGTCAGGACCAAATTTGTCATTCTCGATCTCAGTAGTCTGGCCTCAGTCCGCGAAGCTGCCGCCAGCATCAATGCAGGTGTCGAGAGGATTGATGTATTGATCAATAATGCGGCAGTTATGGCGGTTCCCTTTTCAAAGACTGTGGATGGGATTGAATCCCAATTTGGCACAAACCACATAGGCCATTTCCTTTTGACGGATTTGATCATGCCAAAGATTCTTGCAGCTGGTCCAGGCGCTAGAATTGTCAACCTGTCAAGTCTTTCACATCGAATGGCTGATGTAAATTTGGATGACTACAACTTTGATGTAAACCCCCTATCGCTGCTCTTGACTGAACTGGACTGACTTTGCTCAGCATGGAGCTGAGTATCATCCATCTTCAGCCTATGGTGCTGCCAAGTCAGCCAACATCCTGTTCACGCTGGCGTTGGCGAAAAGGTTGAAAAGCGAAGAAGTTAAAGCAATATCTCTGCATCCTGGCTGTACGTGTCTATCGCAGCAATGGACTCGTCTAAACTCTAACCCCGATGAATAGCGGTCGCAACCAATCTCCAGAGCTACATGACACCCGAGCTGGCAGAAGAGACGATGCAGATGATCCGGGACAAGACGGGTCGTGAGTGCAATCCGATTTCTCCTGTCGTGAACATGAATACTCACATACACACCTATCGCTGCAGGTCCGTTTGAGCGACCAAAGCTCAAATCCATACAACAAGGATGCTCCACCACTCTTGTCGCAGCTCTCGATCCGTCAATCAGTTCGGGAGATTATCTAGAAGATTGCAATCCTGCAGAGCCAGAAGCGCATGTCATGGACAAGCAGAAGGCTGAGAAGCTGTGGCTCCTGAGCGAGAAGTTGGTTGGGCAAAAATTTGATTCGTGAGATCCTCAATGGCGCAACAATCATTAACAGCGAGTAGAGGGGTTTTGTAACGCTGTTATACTGCACTTCATTTGTCTAATCGTTTAAGATTTGTCAATCAAAATTATACGCTATCTGCGAACTGTGAATACATGACTCCCTGCAGAGCCCAAGACCCCAATACGAGGCCCAGATCACACTTGTGACTGAAATAATTCTGGTGCATAGATCTCCCAGTGACTCGACATCCACAAACTCTACTTTTTCATTTCTAGGCAGACCAACCTCCATGGCCAGCACAGTTGGGCGTCGTCACCATATTCCTGCCACTAGCTTAGCGAAGGCCCTGAAGACTCTATCTATTCCAAGCTTAGATCCTGGCGACTAATGGGAGTGGCTTGAGCGCGGCGGAACACTTCAGTATTATTTATGCCTCTGCGGCGGCTCCCCGAGCACGGTTCCCTATTGCTCGTCTGAAATCCTTCTGGTAAGTGGACGGGCATTTGCGACATCGACAAAGCCTCGTCGAGTGGGATGCCTGATGCTAGCATCGAACGTAGTGGGATAGTACTCTAGAGAGACCACTACCTCCACGGCCGGCCGGGCTGTGGCAAAGATTAGTTGCGGGACCGCGGCCTCTACGATCGGCAAGAGGCTCTTCTTCTTCCCCTTTTCTCTACGCTGGGGTGGGGTTGCGACGTGGGGCGGTGTTATTTGTCCTGCTGAGCGAATCAAGAATCTTATCACGGCAACTCTCGTTGTGAATAATACCTTGATGGGAGCGGTGGCGACACAGGCGAATCGGCTGTAGCAAAATGATTTTTCTTTTGTAACCAGGTTTTGAGACACCCGCCTCGTATGTATTCTGGCGTACTAATAGCTTCAGAGCGAAGCTATTGGTTATAGATATCTATACAAATACAACATGTTTGGTCGGTGTTGACCAGGTCGTCTGGTAAGAATATAATCAATTGGACCAAATACTCTGCCATTATAGGGTTAGACCGGATTGATTAGTGTTGATTGATATACGGCATTGGTATGGTCCGTACGGAGCAATTAGAGCCTTGAATGAAAGTAGAAATCAGATCAGGTGGAAGATTTGCTCGATGAAGAGAATGTGGGACTTATGCTTGGATCTGTCCACGCTTCGCTAGTCTGTAGAAAGTAAAACCAAGGGAAACGGATTAGAAAAAGGAATCTGAGAACCTATGGCACCTTTTTTTGGTGTTCAGCAGTCAACAAACAATGCTCGTTGTGTGCGTCAATTGCGGCAAACTCGCGTCACTTTGTTGATAGAGCCGAGCCGCGTGTGTAGTGAATGACAGGAGTTGTTGTTGTTTATCTGGGTCCAGAACATTCATTAGCTTTCCTACCCTCCATCATCCTTTCCTCAACACCTCAAAGTGTCTACCATATGCATCAATTTCTTTTTCTTAGTCAATGAATTTATCTGATCACCGCTTGACTCACAAAGCAGATGGACGATTTTGAGATAACACAATTCTTGCGTGCGCTCCCGAGAGTCGCCCCCGGAGATTTACCATCAGAGAGTTGCAAGTGCCCAATATGCCAAATCAAATATCTGGAGGAAGATACAGATAGTGGCTATACCGAACATCCGACAATACTTCCATGCAACCACATAATTGGAAGACACTGTTTAACAAGATGGTTGAAGCCAACACCTGGCGGAAACGCTAACACTTGTCCGCTTTGTAGACTTAAGCTCTTCGATCCTTGGCCAGCACCACCAGAGTCCGAGACAAGCGGAGATGATGAGACTGAAAACTCTGAGCAGACTGAAAATGTCGAGCAGACTGACAACGTCGAGCAGACTGAAAGGCCGACCTCAAATTACGTTGCACGACTCAGTATTTCTATAGCTCGCGAACATGGTTTTGCTCTCGAACCCTACCTCGGCCACATCGAAGACACAAACGCGCGTCCATTAGAGCTTCGAAGGATCGCAGCACATCGAAGAGCGGTATCTTTGCACGAGGCTGATTTATATTTCGAGCTCGAAGGAATGAGTTCGGATCTCGCAGGCGACCTGGCGGACGGAAAATTACTCGATTACGACCAAGATCAAGCCTTGTTCGACTATCTTCAGCGCCATGGGGCCTTTCGTGGCATTTGTCTTAACGAAGAATTCCGAGAAGAGCTTGAGGGACCCCTGAAAGGTGACCGCCTCGACGACTACGCCATATGGTCAAGGCTTCGAGATCGAGGCATATACTGGAGTTTGGACGATTTCTCGCAGGGGACTGGCGGTTGGACCACGCGGCTTGGGGAAGTTCTCTATCCACAAGAGGACGAATATAGTCCCAATATCTTCGACGAGTTATCGCAGGAAGGTGCCTTTTCTACTCCTGCCATAGACCGCAAATTTCGAAGCCAGGGGATTGTGTCGAATTATCGCATTTTCAGAGAACTCGTAGAGCTAGCCTGCACCTGGGATGCAAGTCGACGGACATGGATATCGTGGACTGAGGCAGGTCCTCGCGATCTGGATAGTGAAGGAGAAGAGCAGGTCACTCCCCGTCAGCCACGCGGCCCGAGAGTCATATATACCACAACAGTAAGTCCAACGCAAACAGTACGTCGACGGGACCCAAGACGTCGTCTAAGGCTTTGGGATGGTCGGCCAGCCGGATGGTCGTCTCGCACAGGTGTACGGCGAGGAAGCGGAGGAAGGTATGCCCAGTTCGGCGATGAACATTGATTACAAAGAGTCGGAAGATGATAGCGACGAAGAGGTTGAAGACGATAAATAGGGCTGGGGACATTTCGTGTTAGGGGTGGAATAGAAATGCAACAATAAATTCTCAAATTCTTGAGGGATCGCAGGGTGTCTGTTGGGTTTGTGACAAGTTGAGCAAGGATTGACGGTCCTCGGTTGACGATCGAAAATTGTCGGTGTCGATAGCCATAGCAATTCCGTAAACGGACTTTCAATACAAAGGGTTCTTATGCAGGGAAGTTGTCGATCCTCGCCGAATTTTTCTTAGCAAACTACAAAAATCATCAAGCAAGGAACGTGAGAAGCGTGACTTACGGTAGAATATCCTAGAGGCTCATTGGTGCTTTTGCCTTAATCGAGATTCCTCTTACAATAGGACTGATAATCAACGGCATCCTCAGATATTCTCAGCGCACAATTTCAGACCGCCTCTCACACTATTTCTGTTGCCTCTCCATTAGATGTATGTAAGTATACTCCTGTTTCAGAAGATACCTTCGCAATTCCCCAAAGAGGATAATGCCAAGTAAGAGGGCGACAAGGTTTTCGGAGCCCGAGGCCATATTGCCGTGCATAAAGCACTGCTCCTGGTGTCAGCGATACTGTTGGTAAGGTTTTACATCATGATCGCGCTGGACGCTATCTGCTTAGTCGGATTCTGGGTGTCCGTGTTGGGAAAGAAGGGCATATCACAAGATTGTCACTCCGTTATCGCATTGGCCGGTGGGGTTTCATTGGCATCTGCAAGTCCCCCAGAATGGCAGTTGAAGTACCGGTGCTTGAGATTAGGGGCTTGCTCCGGTGTTCGACTATTGGATGTTGCTGAATTACAGTCTTTGGTCAAGGTTCTTGCGATCCTACCCACACGATCACTCGCTCGAACGTTGAAAAGTATAAGATGGACTAATTGGGACGCTATCTTGGGTCGAAGAAGCTGATAAGCTGGGCTATGTGAACGCATATTGCTTTCTTTGCGCCAATTAATAAGAAGCAGCGGCGCACATGGGTACCTCGACTCCCCGCAGAACCCCACACGATCCATTACAGGGCCATCTTCACACGATCCCCACAGTCTGAGCATGGGGTAGTTGTAAAGCTTCGATCATACCGCCAAAGCCGGGCCCCCCATCGACTTTGTGGTAGCCACACATCCATCCGTCAGCTCGAGGCTCGAGCGCATCGGGCCGCAGAGTAGCGATCAATACCAAGTACAATTAGCCAGGAGGTCTCGTGACATGTCTGAAGATGCACCGCATCATGCGGCGCTCTGCGGCGCGGTTAATGAATGTACGTCGGACACATGCAAAAATTCGTAGGAAGCCGAGATTTGCCGCATATGTAGAGTTCCTTGGGTACTCGTACACGTTCTTCTTGATGATGCAATGAGTGGGGGGATCAGGGTCTGACCACGGGTTTTAGAAGCTTTAAGAGTGAAGCATCTCCATTGCTCAATTGTGTTCTCCACCACCACCAACACCACCACAACCATCTCGTCCAACGACAACACCAATCGTCCACAATAACTTCCAAGATCACCAGCAAGTCAGGACCTCATTCGAACGCAACCCCACGCCGGTAAGTATTCTATCTCAAGTCCCTCCATCGCTTCTTGCATGCCAACTAACGCTTTTGTGAGATCGTGCAAAAGCTATGGGAACGCGCCAGGCTGGAACCGTCAAGTGGTTCAACGATGAGAAAGGCTTCGGCTTCATCACTCCAGAATCGGGAGCCGACCTGTTTGTCCACTTCCGCGCGATACAAGGCAGTGGTTTTAAGAGCTTGAAGGAGGGCCAGAAAGTGACGTTCCTGGCTGTCCAGGGTCAGAAAGGCATGCAAGCGGACGAAGTGATTGCTGAATCCTAGTCTTGGTTGAAACAGCTCAGGAGGAAGTGGGTTGTCTTATCCTAAGCTGCGGTGGAACTCGGTGATCGTGTTTTGTATAGAGCTTTGGAAAGCTGGAGAGCTGATCTGGTCGAACATGGATATTGTGAGGCACGCGTGGAATGTCGAGTGATACCAATATGCGCCTGATCGTTTCTTAGGCAGTTAACTTACACTGTACTTAATCACTGTTCCTTTGTAAGTAGAAAGCATTATGGAGGCGTCTCTGAACCGAGAATGCCACCCGACATTTCGCCTGCAGTGTGGGGGATGCTTCAAACTGTCCACTCCATGGCTTGGAAGGCTCGTGTATGCGGGTGTATGAAAAGACTAAAGTATGCGACCTTCTTGGCGGCCCGATACATCGGTTCAAAGATGCGAAGAGCGCATTATGGCTCGCTAGTCTCGCCGCATGTTTGAAGGTTTGCACGGAGGGGCAAATCCAATCTGACCCACTGGGCAAGAATCTTGATTAGGTAGATGTGTTACATCATAATTGCCAAAAATCTAGAAAAGTGATCAATATCAAAACTTACGCAAGCTTCTTTGTGAAAGATAGGTTGAGCATGGCAGACGTGCAACTGTTCATCGCTTCCACTTACTGGAACGTATAGAGTGAAGGACAGGATCATTGACTGGTAAGAGGATCGGGGCAATAGTTCTCAGCTCTCAGCGCAACTTTGCGTGAATATGATCTTTCATTGAAGCCAAGAACAACATGGTGACATTGAAATCAAATGCTGTAGGACTAACCTGATTACATTCCGTAAAAGTTCTCACAATCACGTGAACAATAGTTCCTCAACCACCTCAGTACAGCTACCACTATCTTTCAGCATCGCAACCTCTGATGAGCTTCGTTGAGTATAACGTTTTCAGACATGGACACAAGGGTACAAGACGTACGCCTCCACGGAAAGAGATGTCGAATATTCATATTGATATTGACACATCCATGTCTATCTGTTGCGCGCTAAGACGCTTTAACACTAGCAGCTACTAGGCCGTCGACGCCTCAACTTCACTGTCCAGGTCTTTGCGTCCTCTGAGGTCCAAGCGACACCCTTTCTTCGCTTTAAACGCTTTTCAAAGGACAGAATCGTATCGTAATGGTCTGAACTGGCGCGATTAATGTTGGCGTTATCGTAGACCAGGCGATTGGGTGGATGTTGTTTCAACAATTCGTGAGTCCACCAACTTTCGCAACCTGAAGCACGATGGTAGGTATTCCTTAGCAAAAGCTCTTTCATTCGATGTCATCAGTTAAGAATGTTTTCCGAAGACAACGGAGCAGCCTGTCCACTCAACCAAATCAGGGTACTAACCTGGCTACAACCCTTTCCGAGCCAACACGCCAACTCTCGAACATCGCCCATAGCTCTGTAGCTTATAGCGATTGGAGCTCCAGTCCATGTACAGACTCTAGAATTCTTTTTGCTTTAATTGCCATGCGGGGACCCACAGCACAAGGTCTATGGTCCCCAAACTTGAATACCAACGCTCCACAAACGTCCAAAATCTCCTCTGATCCGGCCACAATACTGTTGACCGTTTCATCACAGCTTGGGGGAGTACGGCGGGGGTGGTCGAGGTTCGGAAATTGATGCAAGAGGCAGCCAATATTAACCGCGTCGCATTTTGCGACATTTTGACCACTACCTATGCAGACGCGCGCCTTTTTGCTGTCGCGCAGCTTGGTAAACTCCTGCCAATAGAGGTCTAGGACCAGGAACATCGCCTCGGCTCTGGACGCCTTCATTCGATCTATTGGCTATTAGATGCGAGTGCACCACTAAATAGGGTTTGAGTACCTTACCAATGATCGTTGCAGATACGTGCTCGCCAAGATCGATGCCTTTGGTCGTAGCGAGTGAGTTGTCCTGGGAAACCTTACTGTTGAGTATGAAGTGTCTGGTGACTTCTTTGAAGAGTCCGTCATACCCAAAGACGGTAGACATAAAGAGCCACCCCTCATACCCTTCGATCCCGTACGAGTCCAGGTATGGAGTCGCCCAAATCTTGGGCCAGGGACCAAGGCATCGTTTGAGATCGTACTTATCGCACAGAATAACAACCTGGTAAAGTTGCTTGAAGGACAGCTTATCCGGGACCTTGTCGCTTTGAAGATGCATGATCCTGGCCATCATGGCCATGGTTTGGAAGTCGTCGTCTTCTAAGCTCACTGCTCGAGTACCGTCCCGCTCAAATTCCTTGTCTGTCGACTCTTTGAATGGGCCTCCTGCACCTAACATCGCCCGAAAAACAGGGGAGCTTATTGATAAAACTTTTCGTGACACCTTCAACTTGCCGCCATTTAGCCTCATGGTTAGATCTCCGTCGGCATCAACCATGATCGTGGCTGCTGTAAATCTGGTGTCCTCATGTTGGTCGCTCGTATCACCTTCGCTCTAGCTTGACACACTCGAACATCTTCGTTTAAGCATATTATAACCCATAAATTGGGCCATTTTCTGGCAAATGATATGGAAATTGTACAATATCGAACATCAGCTGTAGTATGAGACGTCGAAAGAGACTTAATTTCCTCTTGAAAATTCTAGAGATTGAGGTATTGCAGAACGTACAGTGATATCATATGATTTGTGAATGAATAAAGTGAATAGGGTCGTGTTCGTATCAACCAATTGAAAATCTTAATGTAGATACATTATACACAGATTAATATCGAGTCAAACAATCAATGTAGCAAGACTTGGTAAGTATTTGATGATGAAGCGCATCAGCTCCTTAGCAACTTCTTCTTTATTCTACACATCTCATAGAACAGTGCCATCCATCTCCCCAAGCGCGCTCTTCCAATGCCTACATACCACTGCACCTACTGCCGCCACTCCTCTCCCAACAACTGCCCCCGGGCCCCCTCCTCCAGCGCCTGTCCCGGCAGCTTCCCAGTATGGCGAAAGAGTCGACCGCCGGCGGCGGCAAGCCGAGCTGCTCAAGCGGGGACAAGATCTACGAGCAAGCCATATGAAGCCTGGTACAGCAATGAAAAAGCGCTTCTGGAAAGACGTCAGTGTACAAACGGACAATGGTACTTCTCTCTGCATACATGATCCCATTAGATTCCACTACAGCTCTACCCATAAGCCCGGATATTACAGAAACTGACAATACACCCGCCAACCAGAGTCCAACCACCTAATCTACCTCGACGCCCGCGCAGTCCGCAACCCTACAACCAAAACCCCCCTGCTCATCCCCCCCTCAAAACCTCACCTCGCAACCGCCCTAGCCCTAGAATGGGATCTCCTAATCTCCAACGCCCAAGCCACAAAATCCCACCTCATCCCTCTCACCTCCATAACCTCCCGCGCCCAAACCCTCTTCATCGAAGAAGCCAATTCCCCTGACCTCACATCCTCTGGCCAGGGCATCCGTTACGACATCATAAACACCCTCCTACGCTACCTAGACACCGACACGCTACTGTGCTGGGCGCCAGCGCCAGCTCCAGATACTACCTCTTCGCGGGCGGAAGAAGGGACAACCAAAACGGAAACGCTGAGGGAATTACAGATCAGGACTGCAAAACCTATACTCTCGTACCTAACGCAACGGGTTTGGCCGGGCGTGGAGCTCAACCCTACACTCGACGACGGCAGCATACTACCTAAATCGCAACCAGCAGCCACCCGCGTGGTGATAAAAGGCTGGATGGCCGGTCTGCCTTGCTGGGAATTAGTAGGACTCGAGCGAGCGGTGCTGGCGGGGAAGAGTTTGTGTGTTGCTGCTAGATTGGTGTGTGAGTGGAGCGAGTATTTGAGGGCGGATGGTATGGGAGGGCAGAGAGATGGGAGGGGAGGGGGGAGGTTTGGGATTGAGGAGGCGGCGGAGGCGTGTAGTTTGGAGGTTAGGTGGCAGACGGGGCGATGGGGGGAGGTGGAGGATACGCATGATGTGGAGAGGGAGGATATGAGGAGGCAGTTTGGGAGTGTGATTCTGGTTGTTGGTGGGACTGGGAGGGGGATGGAAGGGTAGTGGGGCGTGTGGGAGGGGGATTGGGTTTGCATTGGGGGTGTAGCATGGATGGTCTGATTGTAACGCGGTCCACTGTATATAGCATCTAGATGAGTGGGTGTACTATGAGATGGATTCGTCCTGTCGTAGAGTTATGTGTTTTTTGACCCAAACATAGTCGAGGGACCTATGTCCGACCTTCATTGAAGCAGCACCGAGTACACCTCTCAACTGCCAGGTCCTTCCCTGTTGGATCTTGTGCTACATTCTGCTCAGACTCTTTGAAAATCGAGCCACGCCATACTCAAGTGTTATATCAAAACGAGCATGTCTGTGTTTGGGGCAGCGGTAATACGTTACAGGAACCCTGCTGATGGTTATATACAACTTTAGTGTATTACCACGAGTGATCACCCTTTTGGTCTAGTCGTAACGGGGTCCGCTTTCTTTCCGTCCTCAAACTGTCTGCTCCTAGATACTCCAGATCGGGCGTGCTAGCTACAGTAACTTAGGCCCATGGGATAGCCCGGCTCTGTTTTGCACGCGATTTGGTCGATGTGTTAACGTAGATGGGCGAGATGGGTTTGGAGGCACAAAGTAAAAATAGGTCATTCGGTGTTGCCATGGATCTGATTGAATCCTAGCTCATTCAATGTTCAGTTAAGACATCTAATAGTCACATCCAACCATGAAGCGCATTGCTCCCAGTATGAATGATTAATGATAGTGCCTTGATGCACTACCTGCCTTCGGCTGCATACGCCATGTTTCTTCACATGGTGAGTCCTCTTCAGGCAACGTAGCTCCAAGGAAATATCTTCCTTAATGCCTTGTTGCAGCTCCCTGGACCCTAGCAACGGAGCTTCCTTTCACCTTTGCTGATCGCGCAAGTGCAAGCAGCAGCTGATGCTGAAAATCCTTCCCACGCTCACGTTGCCATGAGATCACAGCACAACAACTTGTTCATAATTGTCCTAGTCCCCAGGCACAACTGCCAGAGAAGATTAGCTCATGCTCGAAAGGATGTTGGATAGGCGAAATGCTTTACTTTCCAGCTCCTCAGACAATCACGCGTGGTCGACTAGACTGCCTGTCTAAGTTTTCTTTGATGAACCTCGACCAACGGACGCTTGCCTTTCGTTTCTTGAAGCACTGTACCTCAGTCGAGCTTTTGAGCCTGTATTTGCGGAGGGTCCTGGTGACTGTGGGACTACGTCTGGCCGTTTCGTCAGTCCTGCCGTGGAGTACGTGCTACGCGAAGTTGATCTGGCTTTATCATCAGGATGATAATAAAAAAGGCCGAACGCTTCAGGGTCCAATTTCCAAACGATTTTTCCCGGAGGAAATGTCAAAGGCATTGGCCCAAACCACTTCCGATCGACTTGAGAATATGACCGAGGGCCAGTGACCTTCACAAACGATATTTTAACATGGTCATAAAGACGCGGCCCGATATCATGCTTTGATTTCGAAACGAAGAGGAAGGCGCGATCTCTAGTAAGGGTGGGATACATGGAATGATCTAAATCTTCTTGAAAGATCTGGCCGAATTGAATTCGACGGTTTAGCCAGGCGAGCCGGTCTTTGTCGGAAAGAAAGTAATGGAATGGGCGTCTGACGAATGGTAGGTTCAAGAATGCTGATAGCAAAACCCGAGAGAGCGTCCACATAGCTTAAGCGATAGTTTCTGGTGGCTTATAATAGTTTGACTGTAGTTGTACGTTGTACAATTCGAGAGCAGTTGTTGAGAAACGTTAATTTGATGAAAGAATGGATGGCAAGACTGGTCGACAGGGCAGACTGTGGTGGGGCAATCATGTAAGGGACATATCTTGCCTAATTATGCAGCAAGCCGATATTGCTAGATTAGTGCGCCTACCAACCTACCTATTGGTCAAGGATGGAGCTGAGATATGCAACTCAATTGGACCATCGAGCGTAGAAGTAGGCTGTAGACGTGATACCGGTCTTAATCGGGATTAATGTGGATCGCAGAAAGTAGAAAGCGTTTCAGGCGAGATGCACCTGCTACCCTCCAAAAGACGGACGTTGGATTCAAAGGCCTCACAGAACAGACTGTTGCCATTTTCCACGCACAATTTCGAGCAGGCAGAGCTTAAAGCTGCAGTGAAGAGAGCACCTTGACTTCTCTTGTGGATACGTCACACGTCTTTTAGCATATTCCTTTGGAGTCCTGGCCGTTGAGAGCCAATGATGCGTTTCGAGCTCCCGCTTGAAGGGTACTCCGTAGTGGGAAAACCATGCATCAAATTTGTCCACCAAGGCGTTTTTTCATACTATATCCTTAAAAACTTTTCACCCAGAGCATCTAATTCCTGTCTATGTCACGCATTCAAATAGTAACCCCCAAAATAAACTCTGCTATTTTTTCAGCGCGTATTGTTTGCTGTTGGCTTTGAGGTTCCTTAGGTAGTCACCCGGCGGGCCGGTCCCGACAAGAGTTCGCCGAAGCTTTAAGGTAGTCCTACCTGGACCATAGGAATTTGATATTACCACAACTCCATATTAAAGCCTGTGACTACCTACTATTTGCCTGTATTCACTACCTTATCCTTCTGGCAGGTAATTCGTGATTTCACCTCCAGAGCTCAATCATCGATCTTATCCATTTTCTGCCCAAATATGGCCCTTAGCTTGTCCGCTGCTTTAGATATGGATTGAACCACCGCGAGTATCGTAAAGATGATCGAACCGAGTCTTTTATATGGTGGTAATCGCATGCTGAAAGATCTTTTGCCGGTGCGGAATGCGTGGTAGAGTCAAAGAATCAAAAAGAGGCTTCATGGTAGAAAGGTCCAAAAATTACAACATTTTGCTTTTTCATCTCTGGCCGGATCAGCCTTGGTGTACTGATTTTGATCGCCAATGGAACTGCCTTCCTGATACTTTTTACCTCCATATTTCGCTACTCAATTGTAGCAAATTCGACTATTGATGCAGCGGATCCGTTGGGTTCTTTGACATCTACACAGGTGTGTACATATCATCACGACCTGTCAATGTTTTGACGCGTCTACCGAAGTAGAGAACCAAACCGGTATCATTGTACCAGCGCCATTAGGGATCGAACCTAATACGATAGGATATTAAAATAGGCGGCACTACCCTCTCTACCTCCGACTACAGTCTTCGACCAAAAATCCTCTGCGAATGATTAAACAATGAAGAGGAAAGCTAGCAAACAGCTATCAAAGAGAGCCGAGAGTGAAGGCAGTAGCATACAAATCGCATCGCTTGTGACAGAGATAGATCCAGACGGAGACCTTCAGGTGGATCTCGTGGATCGTACGAATGACAGTGACGGCCAGCTTCGCGGACTACTAGTCAGCAGACATACCCTCCGTTTGAGCTCCCCAGTGTTCCGAACAATGTTAGCAGACGATTCGCCCTTCCACGAATCAAGGGACAAGACTACAAACAAGAATGGTCTTCACGTGATTCGCTTTGAAGACGATGATGTGGCATCGATGGAGATCCTTATGAATGCTATACACCTACGGAACCATAGGGTTCCGATCACTCTTACAATCGCACAATTTGAAGAACTCGCCGTTGTATGCGACAAATATGACATCCGCTGTCTTGAGCCGTGGGCAGAAACGTGGTCTAAAGCTCACCTTTATAACAACTACTCCGGTCTTACAAGAGAACTCTTCATTGCCACGGTTTTTAGGCTTGCGGAGTGGTTTGTACACATCACTAAGGCTCTCATCCTTGATACGACCTTATCCAGCGAAGGTGAACTACTTTTGGACGATAATAGCCGCTTTCGTGAGGGTGTACCACAATCCAATTTTGGTAAGATGCAAGGACTTTACATCAGAACCAGCTACTAAAGCTCTCTAGACAGGATCGCTGAACAAAGGACCGAAATAATTTCGCAGCTTCTTGAGCTTTGCTGGCAGCAGTCAGTTAAGCTGCGCTCTGCAGATGGACGTTGTGGGCTATATTGGCAACCTGGACGCGAGCGTCGCAATTGTGACTTAATGAATCTAGGAAGCCTGAGCCTCCATTTCCTAGACCTTTCATGCAGCCCCCTCGATGCCACTGACCTCAATTCAAAAAGTGCACGTAGTATCCTGTTATCAATCAGGACGTTGACTCGTATGTCAGATATCACGGATGCGGACGACCAAGTCACGATTGACCATAGAAATTGTTGCATTGGGCCTGGTCTGATATCCAAGGCCAATTACGTTGTTGCGTCGCTTGATGGCTTAGAGCTGGAGGCTGTAGCATCTGAAGCCCCACCTCAAAGATCGACGCTGCTTTCGCACCTTTCTAGAATAGTAAAGCTGCCCGATATCACGAGCGATCCATACGAGGTAGTGCTGCGCTGGACAGCCATTCCGATTAACAACGAACTCTGGCGGGACACAACCATACGAAGTCAAGCGACATCTGACACCCGATTTGCATGGTGTCCGAGGGTCAAATGCAATTATTGCCCTGCATTCGAATATTCGCTATTCCAACGTCTGAGTGGTGATCTGCACATACGCAAAGCCCTTGACAGTCATATAATTACCAACCCTTTGCACTGTGAAAGGGTCAAGAGAAGAAGGCGAGAAATTCGTCGTTCACGTTTGGAGACTGCTCTTGCGACATGAAGTCACTGTGTTACGCAAGTAAGTTCGTCATCCGTTCAAGATTTAGGGTTTAAGCCTCGTGGCGCCGTTCTGCCCCTCTCGGGGCCTGCATACTGCATATTACTGGGGACGAAGAAGGCGGATTCGTGATTCTTGTATGTTTCGTGGCTCGTTGGAGGGGGAACCATAAACAACCTGACTATTTATGCAAGGCAATTGCCCATCACACTTGTGCCTGGCGCAAGGCCAGCATCGATTTAGAGCAATAATCACTATCATATTCGTGAATGATCTGGTCCTTCACTTTGGATAATTCATTATAATAAGCTTGTTACAACACATTTTCCACCGTTATGTCTCGCTGGCTATGGTATTTCAATCTCCCGGCTTGAGGGTCACAGCTCGCAATCAGGATCTAATTCCCTTCCGAGAAAAATCAATAGAGATTTTTGGGTGCTTTTGACATTACTCTCCCCGCCGCATATTGCATTGATTTCGAGGGTTAGTTGATCGTCTTTCCTGCAGAGAAACCTGAAAATCCTACCTCGTTCTCCTCTCATCACTAGGAGCTTCTATATGCTGCACACTATCAACCATAGATTGGATCAGTACGAGAAGGGCCTGAGAAATACTTTATACAACTATTTTGGAGAACGGTATTTTGAGGGTTGTAGGACGAGTAGGTGTAATTCCATAGAATTATGTATAGACACGTATACGCTCGGTTACTAGAACCGTTGGTAGTGTTATGTTGGCAAGCAGGACAACGCAAGATACTTGGGAGGGAAGGTACCACCCACCAAAGCTTAAAACTTTTGATTTAACGCATGCATCCAGATAGCATTTGCAACCGAGACCGGCATCTGTATTACCAGGTCACTCAATGGCGTAATTCTCGAAGCATTGTCCGAAATACGAGTTTGGGGTTGCAGGAGTGGGATATTGGACGTTTTGTGGGTTTCGACAGAGAAGGATGCAGAAAAGTGTCTCTCTATTTACTCATTGATCGATAAACTTTCATCTTTATGCACACTATATCAAGTGATCGAATCCTGATCGGTCCTTCATTGTTCAAATCCGTCTGGCCTCACGTTACATCGAAGTGTCAAATCACAGTTTTTTTCTTCGCAGTCGATATGGATCTACTCCAAGAACTGGAGAATATGGTCACAAACATCGAGGACGAGTGTGGACCAAATGACAAACCTGCCGAAGATGAAATTGCGATATGGCAAAAACTATTTTCGTACTCCTACAATGAGGCCATCGAACATATCACGAATCAACGAAACGACTTTTCGCGATGCAGAGTATCAGGCGAATTATGGCCCCTACTCCAGTCAGAAAAAGAGGCACAAGGATACTCCCGAGAGGCTTTCGAGCACGAGATCCGATCGAGGAGCAATAAGGCGATACCACCACAGCCTCGACCGCTCGCCAACGACAACTCTGCCTCACGAGCGGAATCCACATACCTAATCCTTCTCACAGGCCCAATTGCGAACGCCCAACAAATTGAAAGCATCGCTTCCCTCACATCGCCTCCCTCTACATGTTCCGCCTCGTCCGAGGATACAGGCTCTTCTCATCTCTTCTGTCACATCGACGCCTCTACCAAAGAAATTCTTCATAATTGGTTCAAAACACAACACCCATCGTTTGCTCCAACTTTCGTCCGCGTCTCGCAAGCACGCAAAGATCTCGCTTCCACATCCCTCTACCCCACCCTCGGTATCGACTCCACGCTGCCCCAACGCCGCTTCGACACGCTGTCGCTATCGCCGTCGCCAGCACAGGACGAGTACCCAGTTACGTACTTTTTCTACGGCACGCTCGCCGACCCAGATTTCCTGAGACAATTACTCGCACTTCCAGAGGGGGAAGAGGTGGTCGTGAAGCCGGCGCACGTTAAGGGGGGGATGCTGAAAACGTGGGGTGGGATGTACACAGCGCTTGTTGATGGGGGGGAGGGGGATGTGGTGGAGGGGCGGTCGTATGTGGTGGAGAATAGGGAGAGGGAGGAGGTGCTGAGGGTGTATGAGACGGGAGTCTATGAAGCTGTGAGATGTTGGATTGTGGTTGAGGGGGGAGGGATGGTGAGGGGGTTGACGTTTAGGTTTGTTGGATAGCTGTGAGCGGGGGGGGTGCTGGGGATATTGGCTGGTATTTGGGGGAGTTCTCGTTTGATTTGTTCGTGGATGTTAGGGGTTGGCCCAAGTATTCATAGATTGTCCCAATTCGGCGTGTTACATTAGCGCGGTTCCAGTTGCGGTTGTTGCCCAAGACAACCACTAGCGCGAGATAGCCGCGTTTCTGTGTTCATTAGCGATGGATAGAGCTTAGAGCTATGCCAGCCATTCACTACTGCATGAGATTTGACTGCTCGCTGATAACGTTTATCCTGCCGTATACATAGTCAAACCGAGTCGCATGGACCCAATCTACATGTTAAACGCCTCTCCAGGCACGCCACTCTTCCCGGTATCCCCGGAACGCGCAAACAGACAACAACTCCCACAGCTAGCCCAATCACCATCCCTACCACATCTTAATCGTGCACAAAATGACCCATTCCTCACACACTCTCGTGGCAACTCAGATGTGCAGGGTAAAGTTGCTCAGTTCAACAATCTCACCAAAGAAGCTGCCCAGAGACGCAAGGACAGTGAAGCTGCGCTCAGAAGGGCAGTGCTCGGGAGAGAAGAAGCCGAAGGTGAGAGCAGGAGACTAAGGGAAGATAATAGACTCTTGAGACAAGATGTGGAGGAGGGTAGAGCAAGGGAGAGGAGAGTGGGAGAAAGGTTGGAGGATGTTATGGTATGGTCATATGGTTGCGACAGAAGGACAGTACTGACCAAAGTACAGGAGGAGCTCCAACGAGAAAAAGAGAAACACACGCATGCTCAATCCATATACGAGAAAGAGGTTCGGAGAGCTAGGAAAGAAGCATTCAAATCCTCAAGTGCATTGGTGAAGCTGCAAGAAGAGCTGAAATCGGCAAGGAATAAATATACACTGATGAGGGAGGAGGTTGATGTGCAAAGAAGGAAGCTGGTCGCGAAAGAACAAGAAAGATTTGCTGCAGAATGTCAAATGATGGATCTGCGAGAAGAGCTGGACAAATTGAGACAACAAAATGAAATTGTCGAAGTCGAGAGAGACGCGTTGAAGACGTCCCTCAAAGAAGAAGAGGTTGCAAGAATTGCAGCCGAAGGAGCGATAGCACTGCCGCCTTCAAGAGAAGGCGAAGAGTTTGCTTCACCCGGAAAACGAAGTCGCCACCAACACAGGGAGAGTCTCAAAGAGAACATCGACCCAGAAGCAACAGAGGTTGAAGACGAATTGCTCATATTGAAGGAAGCGCTGCAAATGGAGAAGCGACTGAGGCTGAGGGCGGACGACCAAGTTCATTTCATGAAAATGGAATGTCAATTCCAATGCTGTTCATGCCGATTAGCGGAACGACAAGGCATCGAATATGTCCACGATGAAAGCCTCGCAAAACAAATGTCCGACATGGCGTCCAAGATCGCCGTGGAAACACCACCAACAGAAAAAGAGACCATTACAGATCCAACACAAAATCGCCCAAGTACACCCCCGCGCCAACCTTCCCAGCAACGTGAGCCATCCGAACCTCTCACCTTCTCCCCAGCAACAGGAACATTTCACAAAACCCCTTCATCACCGAAACCCTCCTCGTCCGCCTCGCCTTCATTCCAACTCCTCCCTCAACCTCGTCCAACAACCCCACCATCGTCCACCCTCATCCAACCAGCAATCCCAGACCACACCCCCTCCTTCACCTTCCCCGTAACACCTCGTCCCCTCCCCATTCCCCCACCCTGTACCATTAGCCACCCTCCACCTACCACAATCAACCCTGCCCACCAAACCACAGAAACAACCACAACAACAACCATAACCATCCCCCTAAAATCCGACGACTTCTTCAGCCCCGCGCCCGCAACACCAGGCGGTATTAGTAGGGAAGCGGCATTAGAGCAGATCAGACAAAGAAGAGGGAGGGCTAGGAGTATTGCTACGGGACATGGGAGCGGGACGCCGAGGAAAGTGGAGGGGTTGAATCTGAGGAGGGATATTAGTGCGCCGCAGCCGGGGACGGTGATGGAGTGAGGAGGAGTGGGAGAGCAGGGGGAGGAGAAAGGGGAGGGGATATTGTGGTGTGGCTGTCTCGAGCACATTAGAATGAATGAGGTTGTAGCGGTACACAAGCGAGAGAGTGAGTAGTTAAGTATGTATTGAATAACAGAATTATCGGTTTTTTTCTGAGTGGGATATCTATAAGGCTTTCTACTCTATTACTGTCAATACCACCAGCAACCAACGTCCACAACATCTCCACACGCAATGAGTTCTCACCGCTTCTCCTTACTTACTACTACCCTTTACCCCCTCCTCCTCCCCCTCATCATCCCTCCCAAAAATATCCTCCACACCCACCTCCCTCCACCTCCCCCCCCCCTTCTCCATCTCATCCCTAACCCGCCAATACGTCCCCTTCGTTTCCCAAAACTCCTCCCCCGTAACCTCATTCCTCCCCTTCCTAAACCATCTCGGCTCAAACTCCACCCCCTCCGCCTCCCTCTCCCTCCTCTTCGCCCTCTGCCTCTCCTCCACCCGATTCTTCTCCGTAGCTGCTAGATCATACTCTCCATCCTCCATAGCGCGCTGATCGGGTCGGAAACGCGTGTCTGTGGGGGGAAGGTAGGGACGCAGCCGGTCGGGGAGGTGTTGGAAGGTGACGACGAAGGGAGTGAGGTTGAAAGGGATGTTTGGGGGGCGGGGGTGGGCTTCCCAGACGAGGAAGGCTTGGGAGGAGTCGGGTTCATGTTGGTGTGGTTGTTGTTGGGATTTGGGTTTAGTTTTGGGATCGGTGGGGTCAGCGAGGATGGAATCTTCGAAGCCGGGGGTGAGGCGGGCGTAGATTTTGTCATTCCAGCGGCCGCCGATAGACCAGCGGGTTTTGCCGTCTTTGGTCATGACTTTTCCGGAGACTTGATAAGCGGAAGAGGCTTTCCAGCCGCGGGGTTTGAAGTCGAGGGTGCAGATTTCGCCGGTGGTGTGGTTTTTTATTTCCATGGGGCCGTAGTTGTCAACGGTGGGAGAGCCAGTGATGATGCCAATGACGGAGGAAGTAACTTTTTTCCAGGTGTAGAGTTCTTCATCACCGGTGGAGGGGCGGAGTTTGAGGAACCAGGTGCCGAGGGGATTGATGTCGAAGGACTTGCCGTAGAATTTGGATTTTACTGCTGATTCCCCCTGATCATAGTTCAGTATAAGTGTCATTAATTTGAGGCGCAAGGACGCTTACGTAGTAATCCCACTTCGGCCCTTCCGCCCATGCTGCACCGATGGGTGGATGATGACTGACTTGCTCGATGAAGAATCGATAGCCCTTGTCTGGTCTCACGTATTCATACGTTTCGCCCAGGAGAGGATTGAATGGCTTAGCTACACGGCCAATAGTCGAGGCATATTCACTAGCAGCGAAAGCTGCTACGTATACCAATCGTTCGGTAGAGTCAGCTCGGTCAGCCGCAGTGTCTAGCAAATCAGTGTATTCCATATCCTCGGTCACTCGCTGGAGCAGTGATGTAGGCTCATTGAAAGACACAGGTAATGTCATCTTTGTCATGTCCTTGCCAATCATGGACTTGAGAATGCCCTATAACTGGTTAGCGAAGCCTGTATGGAGGTGCTTGAATGAAGCTACCCAGAGAGAGATCTTCGGTCTATTATCGGCTTCCATCTTGAAGCGTGTACGGATTGGGTCTTCATAGCCCTTGAAGGAGGGCTGGATCTCTAACTTCTTCCTCTCCCGTAGATTGACAGAAGGCGTTTGACCTTCGCTTTCCACCATAGGACTCGTAACAATTGTAGGCATTTCCTCCACAACTTCCACCTCTCCGGCGTCCACAGCGTCAAAAAATTCTTCATCTTCATCGGAGTCAGAATCCGACAGATTGGTCAATTTAGCGATAGTGGACTTCCGCCTTGTTGGGTCTCGAACGCCAATAGACTTCCTTCGAGCCGGAACAGTGCCTTGCTTTCCCAGCTGTGTTTTGCCAAAGGTTTCAGAAGCCTGTCGGTCAGCAGATGTACTAAGGCCAGGAGCAGCGGCGTCGGGAGCACTCTCGAGAGCGTCTCTGAGTGCTCGCTTGGTTCGTTTACGTTTCATTTCAGACTCTCCAATGCGATCCTCCAGCTCCTCTTGCTCCCTTGCAACCTTAGCCATGCTATCCTCCCAAAGCCGCCGTACGTCAGCCTCTCGATCAAGCCTATATTGCCAATATGCATCTCGGTCACGCGAGATTTTCAGTAGATCCCCAACCAAGCCCTGAAGACTTGCAACAGCGGACTCATAGGTTGACAATGCTTGTACAATTGTAGGATCGGAAACTGACACAGCGTTTTCTCTAGAGCTCTCCGAACGTAATGCTGCTGAAACTTGTGCCAATAGATTCAGCTGCAAGCTGGCAGAGTGAGCCGTGATATTAAAAGCATCCTTGCTCGCAGGTTGCAGATCGTGATCGCTGGCGTCATCACCATATTCGTCGTCATCGTCTATATCGCCCGTAATTGCGGTTGTTTGAGCACCTCTGACTGAACGGGAAATATCATTGTCAGCAATACTGGGCTCTCGAGAATCAATGCCCGAGGCATCCTCTTCGCCAGCAGTGGTCCCACCGAAGTTAGACTCCTGAAACGATACACGTGACGAAGAACTCGTAAGAGGGACACCAATTGCGCTTGCGGGCACTAGATTTCTTCCATTGAGCATCGTTGTATCTGGTGGTCCAGGCTCTTGAACTTGCGGCAGTTGTCCTGATTTGGCAAGACGGAGGATTTCCTCCTTGCGTTGCTTCTGCTTCTCGGCTTCTTTGGCTTCGTCTTTTGTCCATTGAATGGCGTTATTGAGAGCCCAGAACCACCTCTTTGCTTCTACTTCATGGTTTGCTTTGAGATGGTACTTGACTGATGATTTACCGTGTATTTCGAACCTGGTTTTGTCCTGGGCATCCATATGCAACTTAGCAATCCGCATGTTAATGGCACCGCGGCAGGCGGATCCAGTATCATCTGCAATAAGTCAATCATAGCTAGAAAATGCTTATGTGTAGATCATAGTCATACCTTGATGCTTGTAGTAGCTCATCACTCCATCTTCGAGGACAAACCATCTCAGCTTATAGCCACTGGTATAATTAGTCCACTTCTTGAGATATCCTTTCATCTCCCTGCTGTCTTTACCACCAGGAGCATTATCTGCTGCTTGCAAAGGGCCCCCACTACCTAGCACAGCCTTTTCTTGGATGCCTCGCTGTGCCTCCGCTGCAGCAGGTGATCTTTTGAGAATGCTCCTCGTCTTCTCATCCTTGGTGACATCTTGAGGAAGCTTGCCTTTGCGATCCCGGCGAAACGGATCCGCACCGTGCGTGAGCAAGACCTGGATCAACTTCGCATCCTTCTTACGAGCAGCTTCGTGAAGCAATGTTCCGCCACTCTGGACTGTACTTGGCTCCGTTGCCAGCTCCATGCCATTTACGTCAAGCACTAATTCGACCCGTGGATCCTCAAGTACACTCTCAAGCTGCTCATATCTTTGTCTACTTACGAGGTTCTGTATTTCTCTAACTTTATCATCCACAAATAGTGACCGCGCCAGGTGCAATTGCTGGAATATATCGGGCGTTCGAGCCAAATCCAGAGCTGAACGCCCTTGGTAATTAAGTAACGAGTCATTTATTTCTGCTTGTTCTAATAGCAATCGGACTGTGGTAGGCCTGCCTAGCATTGAAGCAAGGTGGAGAGCGGTGTTGCCATCTCGATCGCGAGCATTAACGTCAATGCTCGCTCCCGGTGTAGACTGTGCAACAGACAGGATCTCCTCGACTACTGGAGGGTCTGCGCATTGTATGGCCAAGTGCAAGATTGTTGTCCCTTCTAGTGTGCCCGAAGATGTCCCAGCAGCTTTTTCTGCATCTTCGCTTATCGTGGGAATGGTAGATGTTTCAGTGACAGCCTTTGCAATCGCTGCACGATCTCCACCACGAAGGACCTCGAAGAGCTTGAACATCCGTACTGACTGCTGTATTGTAGGACCGGTATCCGACGGTTTCGACGGAGCAGCAGCATCTCGGTTCAGGGCTGCAGTACAAGGGCTTGTCAGGTCCTGCCCAAGACTAACATTGGATGGTTTCGTTCTATGGCGGGAAGATCGTAGGCCACCAAAAGAGTGGTGAGAAGACGAGATATTGGGGGAGGGAGGTTCGGATCCACCGTCGCTGCCCGTAACGCTGGTGGATTCATTGCCGTCGGTCTCTACATTCAGGTTACTTGAAGACTTGCCTCGGTGTAACAATGACTTGGCCAACGCTGACTTGGAGCGCTTGTGGCTACAAGTGAATGCTTCGTTAGCTATGATGTTCCGGAGTGGGGAGTTGAAAGGGGATATTGATGTAGAGGGAGGGAGAATGCTGAAGGGCGACTCACCCGTCTGGCCCCCTTTCAGACATGCTTAAAGATCAGCAATTGACCTTGAAGGTCTCGTGTAGCATGCTGCAGGAGTCAAGGGTGCTCGCAGCATGGCCTTGGAGCTGCATACACGAAGAGCTTGGCGTTTCCCTTTGCGGGGGGCTGGCTTCGGCCGAGATGAATTCAATGGCGTCTGTGGCGTCTGTGGCGTACGTTCGACGCGTTCTCACTTGTTTGTTTTTCGGATGAAGCGTGGAATATTATGATCAATCAAATGGAATATTTTGATCAATCAAATCGAGGTGACTTGCTGCTAATGAAAATACCGTACGTTTCAGACCATCCCTAAGCTACTTCGGGCAGTACAGAGGTAAGGTGTGCAGGATCTCCTCTCTCATCCCTAGAGACCAGGCACCTACACCATATAACTTTTGCCCGTCTTCCTGTCTTACTCCGCACCTTAACTCTACCACTGCCACCTCATTCAATTACTTTCATGCAGATCTTGTCATAAATCTAAAAGGGTATATAGGACAAATCCGTGCATGACCATACCTTGGAATTCGCATGAGACTGGACAATCCTTCAATCTTAACCTTCATCCCCAAGCACCGCCTAAATCCACATTCCCAATCAAGCTCCAATCCACCATGTCATCTGCGACCAGCCAATTTTCAACCCCATCCGCTTGCCCATCTTGTATCACGACGCCAAATGCATTTCCAGTGGCGGTGACCGCCACATCCATATATATTTTCTTGTTGCTCGTCAAATTCACCATCGCCGAAGGATGATCATATTGTCCCACCCAATCATTTATTGCTCCTGACCAAGTATTGACTTCAATGCCTTCATTAGAAAGTGATAAGACTTCAATCCAGGTTTCGTAGCCTGTGGAGACGTTGGAATAGGAGGAAGCAGCGGCGATGGGTGAGCTGGATGGGATGCTGTTGTAAATTTGTTCGTTGAGCGACCAACCGTCAACTGTGTTTTGAGCATTAGCAGAAGATAGGATGGGGAATAACGGACAAACCGCCGTTATTTTCGAAGGCTGGTTTCCAGCTTGCAAGACTCATGTTGAGTGCGAGACTCATATTGAGATCCGACTTCTGGTGGAAGAGGTTGATCTGATCCTCTGACCCATTGAGGTAGAATGGCTGCAGTGCAAGTCCAGTCCCCATTTCCGGGGTAAGGGCTGGACCTAGTTGCGTCAAAGTCCAGCCACCAGATGTGAGATTGCCAATCTGGACAAATCCGTTCTCGTCTTGAAAAGCAATGATTGTGGTATTGGCACACAGTTTGCACTGGTTGTACATGGCTGTTAAGCTCGAGTTTGGCATTGCGGTGTATCCTTCATATGATAAAGCCCCCGGATTCCATTTGCCCGTTGAGGAAGTGTAGCTAATGTCTTGGATAAGGTTATTCGTATCGAGGTAGAATACACTAATCACCTACAGAGATGTCAGCAAGAATCGATTGACATGGAAAAACCGGACTCACTAGGGGAAAATCTGGGCGTGAAACTGCTGCCGCAATGGCAGATCCATTCTTACCACTAATGCCAGTCCTATTGATGCTCCACGTGGTATTGGCAGCAGAATTTGCAGCCTCCATTATGTGTCCCATGTCGTCTTGAAAGTAGATACGGGTGTTATTGACGGAATTCAAGGCAAAGGATAAGGCGGCGATGTTTCGCTGCGGTGGCCTGGTGGAGGGAGATATAATAGACGAGTTCGAAAGATGATCCGGCGATACTGTTGCAGAACTTGTGTGTCTCAATCCAAAGACTGCTCCCAGCACAGCTGCCAAAACTGCTATCAATCCGACTGCTCCAACAAATAGTATCCATTTAGGTTGATGAACTTGGTGTGGAATAGCCTCCAATGTGCTGTACGCTTGGTCCCCGCCGGGAGCCATCTTTTGAAATGCAGATATTTTGGAAAGTCGAGACAACGAGAGAAAATAACAAAATAAATGCCACCAGCCTTGAAATTACTTGCCATGCTGGCATATAAAGCGATAGCCTCCCACGCTGTGGAACAGAGGCTGGCATATGCAGTGATAGCCTCACATCCTGTCACAATGAAGGCTGGCATAGCCTCGCGCCCTGACAGAACGGATGGTTCAACATCCTAAGTGATGTGAGGATGGCGTTTCCCTTTGCGGGAGGGTGGCTTCGGCAGAGATGGATCCAATGGCGTCTGTGGCGTCCGTTCGACTCGTGTCTTCATTGGCCGTCGTTCATGATATGTACTACCTTACTTTATAGAAACCAGCTTCTAACTCAGGTTGTAAGACAGAGTTCCAGCTCCTCGCTCTGTTTTATCTGCGCTCTTTAGGCGCCCGGTACTGTGCTACTCTCACATGTTCATTCCCCAAGACTATGTGCTAGACTACATACCTTTTGGAAATGCAAACTCCAATATGTGTCTACAGCCTCAACAGATCGGCAGATCTGACTGTCGTCGGCCTGTTTATTGGGGTCACCACTTCAAGGACTCCTCTTGGAATAGACCATTCCTAATGCTTCAGATCGTGGGGGATCCGTCACAAAAAAACCGCCGGCATGGCGTATCTGGAGGTTTTCTTCCAGGAGATGAAGGAGTATTATTGCCACTCGACGAGCTAGCATCTCCTTATCCTCAAGCGTTCAACGTTTTGGGGTAAGGTAGGGTACGGAAAATGACACCAAAAGTCCTGATTTCAGCCCTAATTGAACCCCCTAAAAAGGGCGCCTGGGTGTAGACAACTGCCGCTCAGGCGCAGATAATAATGGGTCCTAAGCCCATCAAATAAGGCTTTTCGGTTTCAGTTCCCCTATAAATAGCCGTCAATTGAGCCCCTCAAGCCCCCCCTTGAGCCCCATAAGTCCTCAGCACGCTCGGACCGATATCATGGCTTCAACTCTCGTCCTCGCCCGCCCGCCCGTCCGACGTCATCCGTAAATCTTCCTTTGCTGCGGTATGATTACGATCATTCTGTCTAGAACAGGCACAACTCAATTACACCTTTCAATAATTGTAGTAGAAGTCTCCTTTCCTTTGCTGTAATCGAGCACCTGTCCTCTGAGCATCTTCAAGGGCCCATTCGATTAGAGTGCCGAGGGGATCTCAAACAACGCCGAGGGTTTTACTCAGGTTAGAAGCAGGTAGCTGCTATGCCTCAACCATTACAGGTTATTGTGGTACGTTCGATCCACTGGTTGTCTGCAACTAAAGCCGCTTCCTTCTTATTATCACCCAATTCCTTTACCTGATCATCTAGCATCTGAATTGCCTGCGTGCTCAAATGACTAAGTTAGCGGCGGCATGCATCAACTCCTTTTTTGAAAGGTCACTGAGCCCCGCTATCGAGGCCTCTCAAGCCTACATTAAGCCTCCATGGGTAGTGCGAGTGCATGGCTTCTTCCACAAACCATGCCTGAATAGATTCGGAATATTCGTCAGCCACTAAGCGAATGCACAGGTCGGAGGCTCACTAGGCGGTCTCTTCGCTGGCATCGTCCTGAAGCGTCTCGGCCACACAGTCCGCATATTCGAACGTAATCCCACACCATTGCTGCACAATCAGGGTGCGGGAGTGGTGGCAGGCGGTGACACGCAAGCTTTCTTTAACAACTTCGATGCAACGAAACGCCCTATCGCTGTGACAAGCAAGCTACGCCAGTATCTTGATAGAGAAGGTCAACAAATCCATGAGGAGGGCTTAGCTCAAGAAATGACCAGTTGGGATCTGCTTTACTATCTTCTCAGAGCGAACTTTGACGGAGTAAAAAGTGGTTACTGTAAAGTTCCTGAGCCAATTGAGGGTGAAGGCAAAGGGATATACGAGTATGGGCACCTGGTGAGGGATGTTCGAGACGCTGGCGATAAAGTTGAAGTTGAATATGAGAGCAGAGAAGGGAACATCGAGAAGACAATTGCAGATCTACTCATAGGTGCCGATGGGCCAAGCTCAACTCTGCGCAAGATACTCTTGCCAGATGTGCAAAGGAAGTTCGCAGGCTATGTCGCTTGGAGAGGGACAGTGCCCGAGCAGGAGGCATCACTTGCAGCCCAGAACGCTTTCGTGGAAACTTTCACATTCTACCATGCACCAGGCACCCAGATATTATCATATGTGATTCCGGGTGAGAATGGGGCCCTTGAACCTGGAAAAAGACTTATCAATTGGGTCTGGTATTGCAATTACCCTGAAGACTCTTTAGAATTCAAAGAACTTATGACTGATTCCGAGGGCAAACACCACCACATCACACTCCCAATTGGGAAGATGAGGAAGGAAATTCTTCAAGACCAGCGCGATTACGCCAAAAAGGTCTTGCCTCCGCAATTTGCAGACATTGTATGCGGCACAGAGCAGCCCTTCATTCAAGCGATTACGGATGTCATTTCTCCGAAGAACTCATTCTTCGGTGGCAAAATACTCTTGATCGGAGACGCTTTAGCAGGTTTCCGGCCTCACACAGCGGCTAGCACCAGTCAAGCTGCTTTCGATGCGCAGAAGCTATACGAGATGAAGAGTGGACAAATTTCGTTGAGGCAGTGGGAAGAGGAAACTATGGAATACGCACGGTACATGCAGAGGAGTGGGGTGAACATGGGTCAAAGAAGTCAATTTTGGAATCACCCGTTGGCACAGATGCAGGACATGGCGAAGTCATAGGCTACTCGGATCCTAACGCAATAAGCTCAGCTCTCGCACTTTATCAATCGATGTTGATTTCGTGGGTTGATGCTTGCCAAAAACGGCGTTGTTTACCTTACCTTACGTGCCTTATATGCCAAGGGTCTAGGCCCCAGCCTGTGGCTTTTGACTATTCTAGTCCTCCCACCTGTCAAAAAACTCTCTTGCGAGTAAACGGTCTGTTGCAAGAAGCTGCATTGGTTGCAATGGATCGGCTCTGGATAATATTCCAGGCCATAATCTACGGGTCCGTCGAAGTAATCCTCCACATATTTCCCTTCCACGCAGCAGCATGGCACGCTTCCGCAAAATCAATTGACTCTCTCTTGAACGATAACAGTGCCGACACGAAAAAGTCGTCAACAATTCTATGGCGAGACTCCACGCAGTCCCAGCTCACAGTTGTAGCAATTACGGTACAATATATTGGAGACTTCCCTAGCTTGCCTAGCGCTGAACAGATACACCTTCCTCCTAGGCAGCCCTAGTCAGCAGCGTAATTGCCAGCGCCTTCACATGGCCATCCTTACAAAACAACACCTGGGCCATACAAGCCATCTGGTATAGTGGCCTCGTCTTTTCCCTGACGTCGATTGCCGCAGCTACCCAGCAATCTCTAGCACTCTATCGCTTGACCGTCCTGCCAGAAGGGCTGGCAAAGATCCGTGAGATGCTCTCTGAAGAGGACCCAAACGCGAGTGGTCGCTTTCGACCCCGTTATTCGCAATTGTACATCTGGCAGGCTCCGTTGCTGTTGCTAAATAGCAGTGTTTATCTTTTTATTGCCGGCCTGGCGGTTCTGCTATGGAATGCGTCGAAGTTGCAAGGGTATAGCTGGGAGACCGATGAGACTAAGGTCAGTAAGATCTTGGATAGATTTGCTACACGTCAACTGATAATGTTGTAGATTGCCACTTTATTTACTGTAGCGTTAGGGGTGGCTGTATCGAATTATGTGATCTCGACCGTGGGGATTTACAACCGCTTTCGGAAGATACTGTAGATAGGTACAGTGCCTCGTTGTTACTTTTTCCTTCGAACTCGAGTACGCGCTGCCGGTTCTGTGAACCGATCTCAAACTTGAAAAGGAGTAGTAGGAACATCATTCATCAGCTGTTAAGCAGGAAACATATATTCTTCTACCGCAGAACAGCTGGATAAAACACATGAATCCAAGCCACAAAAGCTCTTAGACTTACAAATAAACCGCCTTCAAAAGTCAACAATGTTTCCCCAAACAGGTGGTAGCCACTCACTTTCTAACCCTCTTCCTACTCGGCACAACCACCTCATCATCGTCACCCTCCTCACTCTCAGCTTCCGTCTTAGCCCTCTTCCCAGCTTTATTCCTCTGTTTCTTTTTCAGCTCGGTGAGCTTAAGTTCCAGCTCCTGCTTCTGCTGCTCCTGTGCATCAGCATCGTCCTCACCCTCTGCAGAATCATCATCATCAGATGATGATGATGATGATGATACCACCTCGTCAGCAGCAATCCTGTCATCAGGCGCTCCATCACTGCTTCGTTTCTTACCTCTTGTCGGCTTCTGAGACTGGCATTCAAACACTGGTTCCCTCGCCGCAGCAACCCAAGCCGGCTCCCCCTCATCCTCCCCCTCCCCATCATTCTCTCCCTCATCCTCATCCTCCTCATCCTCCTCCACCCCCTCACCTTCCCTCACAACCCCCACCACCCTATACTTCCTCGGCACCCTCGGCCTCACCACCAACTGATTCTGATTCCCATGCCTCCTCGTCCACCCCCTCACCCTCCTCTCCACCTCCAAATCCCCCACATGCACATCCAACGTACATCCCTTATATCCCGCCTGCTGTTCCCTCAACACTCTCTGCTTCCCCACACCACCCGGTTCCCGTTTCAATTTCACACACGCCAACCGATGCGTTAATGTCCCCTCATGCTTCCTCTCGGGTATATCGAAGCGCGGATAACCGTCCGGTACACCACGGGTCTGACACGTCCCAATAAACCCTCTCACGCACTTCTCCTCCGCGACTGTAGAAAGCCGAAACGGATTTCTTCCCCGCGCTTCATGTGGCAAATCCCTCGTATCGGCTTCAATCCTCAATTCCCGACACACCCTCGCAAAATCCATAAATCTTTCCAAACACCATAAATGCACCCAGCCTGCTACCAGAAACGGATCCCTCGGCCCATTATTGCCACCGTCTTCGGAAATGGAAACGGCGATGTGGCCTTGATTTATAGTGTTGTTGGGATACATGGGACAAGTAGCGAAGCGGCAGCGGTGGGAATGGGTGGTTGGAAAGCGGTGGCGGGAGGAGGATGCGGTGCGGTGGATAAGGAGGTGGAGTGTGGGGCGATGGGGGTGCGTGAAGAGGTAGGTTGTTATTTCGAGGGGGGTGTAGAGACGGGAGGGGGTGAGTTCGCCGTGGGGGGTGTAGGTGTAGATGGACCAGGGGGATGGGGGGTCGGGGAGGGGGGTGTATTTTGGGTGGGTGGCGTAGCGGGGGTTGGGTTTTGTCAGGAGGAGGGGCTTGCGGGCGCAAGGGTTGGTGGATTTGATTTCGGACTTGGAATTGGGCTGCTGATATGAAGACATGGAAATGGGGACTGGGTATTCTTTGTCAGTTTCGGGAGAAGAGGCTATGGGTAGCTTATTGACTTGTCGCTGTAATCTGTCAGCAGCACTAAGATCGTATCCACGAATACTCTGCATCAGTGGCGCCAACGACGGCAAGTGCGGGCCCCGTAGACCTTCTGCACAAGGCAGGATTTGCTTACCTGGGTGCCCTGGAAGACAGCCACCAAGATCTACCGGCATAGACTGGGAAGCCACCGGTGTATTTGACAGCTGTGGAGGCGGTGAACAGGGCACCCACCTCGAGGCACAAAGTTTGCGGCCTTCTGCAAGCGGTATCACACAACCCTGGCTGTCATATATGACCCCGGGCATTGGCTGGGGAGTGAGAGTGTGGCCTTGCATCCACGGATTTTGGGCTTGATAGCCACTCATGTATGCCTGAGGTGCGGTCAGCTGCTCGTTCGCTGGAGCTTGCGGCTCCACAATGTTCCCCCCTGTCCAATTATGGGAGGCTAGGAGCGGATCAATCACGTTCATTTCCTCACTTAGTTCTCTGGAAGGCACTGGAGAGGGATCCTGGAGTGCTAGCTTACCATCACAGTCGCTCATGTCGGAGTCTTTTTCTGTAAGGTCGAAGTTCAGGTAGGCGTCGAAGTCAATGTCTGGAAGGTTGAGATTCAGGAAGTTTTCGAGGTCAACATCCGAGATGTCCGTGAACCCAGATAGTACAGGGGCATCGAGGTAACCCGGACACTCCATGATGTATATGGGAAGTGTCGAGACAGTATGGTCTTTGGACTGTTAGATGGTGGTGGATGATGGCCTTTCTGATAGGATTACTTGAAGAGGAAAGAAGACGGAACGATGAGGCTGCGCTCAGATAATATACTAAAGGTTATGTATTGGGTTTTGCAACATCTGATCTGACAAAGAGGATGGGACAATGTGATTTAAAATCTAGAAACAATGGGATTGTTTTGCATTATTTTTGATAATGCAACAAAGAAAGTAACAGTATTCCTTATATGAATGAGGACGCAATAAAAGGATCGGCTTCAGACAAAGGAGGAAGCATGCTGGCTGTGCCCCGCAGACCTGTGAACACCCATTGGAAGGCTTTATTCAGCCGAATCTTACAATATCTACTTCGAGTCTGCGCTGTCTGCTGGTGAAGACCAGATGTACTTTTTGGTTGCCTCTTCAACCGCCCCAAACTCATGTCGCATGGATAATGATCTACTACAACCGTTTTAATCAGTAATGTGCTTAACAAGATAACGATCATACTAAGGCTCAAGGTGTAGCTCCAGATGGACATCAGAAGGTCTCCAAGATAGAGTTATCCACATAAGTTTTCGGATCAGGTCTGTGATATTTTGTGGTTTTCATCATATGGTCATGGTATTGGGGAATTTAGATAATTAGATAATAATTGACCCACCAAATAATCCCTGTTGAACAGCATTCTATGCTCTCTTTTAAGTTCGGAATGGCGTTTCCGTCATGGCATTTCTCCCATGTCAAGCGGCATCCCCAATGTCCTCGCCCTGGGGGCCTCGTGTTGAACTTGAAGTCCTTCCATGCACTGCCGCAGCTTCTCTGGCCAGGTCGGAAGAGATTCTGTTTTTCTCGGGAGACCTTTCCCACCAGTTCAAGCCGGTGACGTTTTAAGAATATTCCAATGTCAGTGAAATGATGACGCTACGAAGGACATGATACGCCCTGGTAGTAGGGAGTTCTTCGAATTATGACCAAAATCCACTTATCCCATGTTGGCAGAGTATTTGCCCCGACTTCTGAGCCATGGCCCGTAGACAAAGAACAAATAAGGTATTGGGATTAAAGCGACTCCAAAGAATGCAAACACGCTGGAAGCCCACGGTATCCCAAGGCTGTGATACATCGGATTGATGAATAGAGGAAAAGCCGCGGCGAAAACAGATCGAAGGAAGGTGTTAGCAGCCACAGCACTAGCTGCGTATCGCTGAAAGGTGTCGATGAGGTAGTTCAGCGCACTTTGGAAGATGGTGAAGAAACCAAACCCCATCAACGCAGCTGCAATGCACGGTAATATCCACTTACATCTGTCAGTGACGAGAGAGTAACCTGAACGGTAGGACAACTTACTGGTATGCTCTTGTCAGAAGTCCACCCGAACATGAAGAGGCCACCGGCAAAGAAGACGCTTCCTACCATCATTGGCGGAAGTCGGGCCTCAGGGATGGCCTTGCTGCCGTTGGCGATGAAGCGGCGATTGTAGTAGCTCTGGTTGAAAATATTCGCAGCTCCGCCAAGGATTATACCGATCAAGAGTGCTAGGAAAGGCAGGGCACCGACTACCAAGTTCCAGCCGCGTTCTTCCTGGAATTCAATCGGAAAGGCAGCTAGGTTGGCATACAAGATACCATAGACGAATGAAGCATACAATGCCACAAAGAAGCAAATTGGTGTCATGAGCATCTGGAAGGGCCTAATTCCAAATTTGATTGCCATCTCTTTCAGTGAGACGTCCCACTCTTCGAACTTCGAATGGAGAGCCCAATTGCCCGTCTCGAACCGCAGTCTACGTGCTTTGAAGACTAGCAGTCGGGCTGGATAGCTCTCGTCCAGAATAAGCACGTCCAAGAAAAGGATGAAGAGCATAAAGATGCCTGTTAGGTACTCCGTCCATCGCCATCTAAGATAGCTTTGCACCACAGCCCCACCTACAATTGGCCCCAAGACGGGACCACCAACGACAGCAAAAGCGTAACCAACAATAGCTGTGCCTCGTTCCTGGGGGGACCAAATGTCGCCAAGGACACCGCCAGTATTTGTGACAGGAGCAGCGCCAAAGAAACCAGCAAAGAATCGGGTAATTATGATCGTTTGTATGTCCTTCGCAGTCGCTGTGCCGAATGAGAAGACCGCGGCGAGGAAGTAGGGTATTAAGACCGCGGGCTTCCGGCCGAAAATCTCACTCAGGGGGGCCCATATTAAAGGACCGAGTCCGAAACCACATAGTAAGACGCTTAATCCAAGAAGTGACACTTCTGTCCCCACATGGAATTGCTCTGAGATTTGATTGATGGCGGGAGAATAGCTAATCAATCTCAGTAACTGATCACGACTTAGGTGGGAAAAGGTAAGCTTACACACTGCTTGCCCAGGTGCTACCCATCGTTGTAAATCCATACAGTACTGTAGTAATGACCTTCTTCCGGTAAGGCCAATTGATAGGTCTGTATGGATCATCGGGGCCGTCAAAGTCGACGAGGACGTCTGTGGAGGTCTTGACATGCGATAGCGGATGAGCAAAGGCCGTTGGTCTTTGTCGCAGGCTCTGGATTCGCGAGACTCGACCACTGCTGACGGTTCTCGTTACACCGGTGGTTGTAGCATTTTGTTCATCTTCGACTGTCTCTGCTTTTTCTAGGTCTGAAAGCTCGTGTGACGTTGAAGGTTGGCTCGAATCGTCGGCATTACGCTGGCTTGATTTGCCGGAAGATTGAGGATGGAACAGAACCGCAGAGGTCTGCGGTGCCTGGTCCATGAGCTGTGGGAGGTAATGCAGCAACCAATCCGTACGTTTCTGGTGTGCCACAAGTATGAGGCAAGTAGGTGTGAAGCAGAACCGAGATCCGTGATAGCTTTTAATAAGGCAAACGTAAATAGGCCATGCTCGGGTTTAGATGAAGGCGACGAGATAATATTGAATGACGAAGAAACGAAAAGTATGTGCCGGCCCGCAGTAGCAGTAAGTGCTATGGTACAAGTACCTACACCATATGGGGACCTCTCAACTATCAATGACGAAAACGGCGCTTAGATCGTTATTCGCCACACGATCGAGCCTCAAAATTCCAGTGAATATTACCATAGTAGGATTTCTTGGCCGATGCCGGACATGGTTGCTGTCTAGCTGATGATTATCACCTCCAGCAGGGTCCATGTCGGCCTCTACTTGGGGCGATTCGCTGCTGGCAGCAGATGAGCGACCGGCGGTGAGAATTGCAGCAAAGTCTCAGCGACTTCTCACCACCCACCAGAAAATGCCCATCATGATTATGCCAAGACCCTAGCGGAAAGGCCTAAACCTTATCCCCGAGCGGACGAGGCTTGTTTCGGCTGAGTCAGCAAGTCTCAAGCCTCAAGTTTCAAGCCTCTTAGTGGTCTCTGGAGTGGCTCGCTGCACTATCTGGCTTGCTGTACAGCTTCACCCCACTCTTTGCTTGCCTTCTTGCATAAATTGCAAGCACCAGTCGCTCGTTTTCAGTCCATTTCGTCTTCGATGCTGGTCCATCCCCTGACTTAGGAGCCAATTGTCTTGTACCGCATTCCCTGTTGAGTAGGCGTGAACACGATGGCCGAAGATAATCCAGAGCTGCAGCAGAAGCTGAGGCAGTTGGACACCGAGTTAGAAGAGGGGGAAATCACACAGAAAGGCTATCAAAAGAGACGCACCCTCATCCTTTCTCAATACCTGGCTCCTCCGGGCGAGTCCGCCAGAGGCCTGCGAGTCCACTCACCAGATGACACAGCTCATCCATCAAATGATGGGTCACGAGCAGCATCTTTTGCTGCTCTCACTCAGCGCTCGGCATCCCCACGGCCTGATATGTTGGGCCAAAATCCAGGCGAGGGGAGAAGACAGCTAGGTATCAGAAACCCAAGCCCAGAGCCTACAGCATTCGAGCAGGAAACATACAGTGGTCGACCCAGCCAGGATGGACGGCTCTCTACAGCGGGGAACAGTCAATATGCCTTCATCCCAGGACAAGATGGGAACCACAGCGATAAACAGACTGGAGACTATGCGAATGGTGGGCAGACTCGGCAATCCACACTCTTGGATCAAGCCTACTTCTCAGACTTCGCAGGAGATCAGCACGAGGCTCAGCGCGATAGTTATGGTGGTGGACCGCAAAGATATTCTACCCAAGATACCCTTTCGCCTACAGCAGCTACAGCCCCTCCCATGCTAAGAAACAGTGATCTGCCTCCACACGGTGCTTTGGGCCATCAGATGCCTTTGGAACCAAGGGAGGTGCCGTTCGCTGTCTACGATCCCCACAACGGCAACATACCAATGTCCAAGTTTGATAACATAGCCACTGTATTGCGTCACAGGGCACGCACCAATCCCAAGCAGCCTGCGTACTGGGTCCTGGATCAGAAGGGCAAAGAAATATCATCTATAACTTGGGAGAAGTTGGCAAGTAGAGCAGAGAAAGTGGCACAAGTCATTCGGGACAAGAGCAATCTATACCGAGGAGATAGGGTCGCTCTAATATACCGTGACACAGAAATCATTGATTTCGCCGTTGCCTTCATGGGCTGCTTCATCGCTGGCGTTGTTGCTGTTCCGATCAACGAATTCGATGTGTCAGGGGGAAACCTGGCAGATTATCACAGACTGAATGTCATCCTTACGACGACTCAAGCACACCTAGCTTTGACCACTGACGTGAACCTGAAGAATTTTCAACGTGACATAACGGCCAGTAAGCTGAATTGGCCGCGCGGAGTAGAATGGTGGAAGACGAACGAATTTGGAAGCTTCCATCCTAAGAAGAAAGATGAGATTCCTCCTTTAATTGTACCAGATCTTGCATATATCGAGTTTTCCCGAGCGCCTACAGGAGATCTACGTGGTGTTGTGATGAGTCATAGGACAATAATGCACCAGATGGCGTGCCTTAGTGCGGTCATACAAACGATACCCACAGGCGAGAATGATACATTCAATTCAGCGCTGCGTGACAAACAAGGACAGCTCGTGACAAGAGCGAGCGCGGGTGAGATTTTGCTTAGTTACCTTGATCCTCGTCAAAGCATCGGTTTGATACTGGGCCTGCTTCTGACCATCTATGGTGGCCACACTACCGTCTGGATGGAGGCTCGGGCGATAGAGACCCCCGGTCTATACGCCAACATGATCACCAAATACAAGACGACTCTAATGGTTGCAGATTATCCAGGTCTCAAGCGCGCAGCATATAACTACCAAGCAGATCCTATGGCGACCAGAAATTTTATGAAGAAATTCGAGCCTAACTTTTCCACTGTGAAATTATGTCTGATTGATACCTTGACGGTGGATAGCGAATTTCATGAGATCCTAGCAGATAGATGGCTGCGCCCCTTACGAAATCCGCGAGCGCGGGAATTACTCGCTCCCATGCTTTGTTTGCCAGAACACGGTGGCATGGTAATCAGTGTTCGTGATTGGTTAGGTGGCGAGGAGAGGATGGGATGTCCTCTGAAAATTAGTGACGTAGAAGATGAGGAAGGAAATACGGAGCAAAAGGATCCAAGGATTGCCTTACCTGGAATCAGCTATGGCAGCTTGCTGGGTGGAGGTCCCAAACAATCTACTAGTAAAAAGGGCCGAACAGAGCTCAGCGAGGTGCTTCTGGACAAGGAGTCACTGAAGACGAATGAGGTGGTTATAGTAGCTATGGGCGATGAAGCGAGGAGACGAGCAAACGAACCCGGAACAGTCCGAGTCGGAGCTTTTGGATATCCAATCCCGGATGCAACTATGGCCGTTGTTGACCCCGAGACAAGCCTGCTGTGCACTCCTTATGTTATTGGTGAGATATGGGTCGACTCACCCTCCTTATCCGGTGGCTTCTGGGCGCTTCCTAAGCATACTGAGACTATCTTCCATGCAAGACCTTATCGCTTCCAAGAAGGGAATCCAACACCTATGGCAGTCGAGCCAGAATTTTTGAGAACAGGCCTTCTTGGGTGTGTAATAGAGGGTAAGATCTTCATTTTGGGGCTCTACGAGGATCGCCTACGGCAGAAGGTTGAATGGGTCGAGCATGGCATAGAGGTGGCCGAGTTCCGCTATTTCTTTGTTCAACATCTGATTATCAGCATCATGAAGAATGTGCCAAAAATTTATGACTGCACGGCATTTGATGTATATTGCAACGATGAGCACTTGCCCATCGTATTACTGGAATCAACTGCTGCTTCGACTGCACCAACCACTTCTGGAGGTCCGCCTCGCCAACTTGACACTGCTTTACTAGATTCATTATCAGAGCGATGTATGGAGATATTGTACCAAGAACACCACGTCAGAGTATACTGCGTTATGATTACAGCGCCGAATACGTTGCCAAGAGTGGTTAAGAATGGACGACGGGAAATAGGTAACATGCTATGCCGAAAGGAGTTCGACAACGGCTCCTTACCCTGCGTGCACGTCAAATTCGGGGTAGAACGCGCTGTCCTGAACTTGCCTGTTGGTGTTGACCCGGTTGGGGGCATTTGGTCTCCAATTTCGACCACAGCTCGGATGGAGATCCTCCAGCACCAGGATAAGCAATATTCGGGTGTTGATTATCGAGAGGTGGTCATTGATGACCGAACTTCGACTCCGCTTAACAACTTCACCAGCATAGTCGATTTGCTACAATGGCGGGTGGTAAGGCAAGCGGAAGAGCTGTCTTATTGCACCATTGATGGACGTGGCAAAGAAGGCAAAGGCGTGAATTGGAAAAAGTTCGATACTAAAGTCGCCGCTGTCGCTCAATACCTGCAGAACAAGGCAAAGGTCCGAGCCGGTGACCATCTAATACTGATGTATACACATTCGGAAGAGTTCGTGTACGCTGTGCATGCTTGCTTTTGTCTGGGTGCTGTGGCCATCCCAATGGCACCCCTTGATCAGAATCGCCTAAATGAAGATGCGCCTGCTTACCTACACATGGTAGCTGACTTTCGGGTCAAGGCTGTCTTGGTCAACACTGAGGTCAACCATCTCTTGGGACAGAAGATCGTGTCGCAACATATCAAGCAGTCCGCGCAAGTGCTCAAAGTTGCAACACCCCCAACTTACAATACTTCAAAACCACCAAAGCAGTCCAGTGGATGTCGCGATCTTGGATTTACAATGAAGCCTGCCTGGGTTCAGCCTAACTACCCAGTTTTGATATGGACATACTGGACACCTGATCAACGGCGGATAGCAGTACAGCTAGGTCACGACACCATAATGGGTACCTGTAAGGTTCAAAAAGAGACCTGCCAAATGACCAGTTCAAGACCGGTACTCGGCTGCGTGAGAAGCACATCAGGTTTAGGCTTCGTTCACACCTGTCTAATGGGTGTCTTCGTTGGCATGTATTCCCACTCTCATGCACTAATCCAACAATACTGACAGTCGTCTTAGGGGCTCCTACCTATCTCGTCTCGCCGGTCGACTTTGCTTCCAATCCTCAGTCTCTCTTCCTGACACTGTCTAGATACAAAATCAAAGATACCTATGCCACAGGCCAGATGCTGGATCATGCCATGAATACAATGCCAGGGAAAGGTTTCGCACTTCATGAGCTCAAGAACATGATGATCTCGACAGAGGGGAGGCCAAGGGTCGACGTCTGTAAGTCATCAAGCACTGTGAGACCCTCATACCTGTCGTTACTAATATGCAATAGTCCAGAAAGTCCGACTGCATTTTGCAGGAACGGGTCTTGACCGGACAGCCATTAACACGATCTATTCGCACGTCCTTAACCCCATGGTTGCTTCTCGCTCATACATGTGCATCGAGCCCATCGAACTATGGCTCGATACTCGAGCACTTCGACGAGGCTTGATCTATCCTGTAGACCCTGATACTGATCCTTCAGCTCTTCTTATACAAGACTCTGGTATGGTGCCAGTGAGTACTCAGATTGCCATAGTCAATCCCGAAACCTGCAGACTCTGTCATATTGGCGAGTATGGTGAAATTTGGGTGCAATCCGAAGCATGCGTCAAAGCCTTTTATGGCTCGAAAGATGCGTTCGATGCCGAAAGATTCAATGGGCGGACTGTGGATGGTGACCCTCACGTTACGTATGTACGAACAGGAGATCTCGGATTCTTGCATAATGTTGTGCGGCCCATTGGACCCGGAGGCCAACCGGTTGAAATGCAAGTGCTCTTTGTCCTTGGTGGCATTGGTGAAACGTTCGAGGTGAACGGATTAAGCCATTTCCCTATGGACATTGAACAGTCTATAGAAAAATGCCACCGTAACATTGTGAACAATGGATGGTAAGCCTAAAGCATCATCAGCTATCACTTTCACCAATCAATGCTAACATTTATGAAGTGCCGTTTTCCAAGCAGGTGGCCTCGTCGTTGTTTTAGTCGAGGTGGTACGAAAAGCCTACCTCGCCTCGATCGTCCCCGTTATAGTCAACGCAGTCCTCAACGAACACCAAGTCGTTGTCGATATCGTCGCGTTCGTCGCCAAAGGTGACTTTCCTCGATCTCGGCTAGGAGAAAAGCAGCGTGGCAAGATCCTTGCAAGCTGGGTTACTCGCAAACTGAGCACAATCGCCCAATTCGGCATTAGAGACGCAGACAGCGCAGACAGCCAGATCACTGAAGTCGCCGAGCCGCGAAGCGGTTTAGGCAGCACTGTCAATATCGGTAGCTCCCTCAAGAACGTCGAAACCATCACCTCCCCTCCAGCCCTTGAACGCCAAGTCCAAGATTATACCAGCCTTCCAACAGGCATCTCCGAAATGCCCGTCTATGAATCCTCAATCGTTGAATCACCACGACTTCCCCCAGGAGAAGAACCAGACCGCGACCTGGAGACCCCAACCGAATCCCGAAACGACCACAACAACCACTTCGAATACACCACCACCGCCGCGGATAGCTACGACCCCAATGCCCAAGAACCCTCTTACATCACCTACGCCCCCGACAAAAATCTTCCCCTCCCGCCCCGCGACCTCACCGCTGCCGCCTCCCCGGACGAATACCCAGATTACCAAGCCTACCCCATCCAATCCATCCCCTCCCCCTCCGACCCCATCCACTCTTTCGCTTTCGACCCAGACCCACCACCTCCGCCCGCCCGCTACGACTCCAAACCCACCCTTTCCCTCCCTCCCTCCATCACCACTACAACCACCATAACAACATCGAACGGCACCACTAACAACATCAGCCCAGACGATGATGACTTCGGGAATAACAACAACAACCGAAGCTCAGTGATCCCCATCAGATCAGCGGAATTAAATAGGGATGATTATGCGCCTAGAACTAGCTCGAGAGGAGGGATGAGTCATACCCCGAGTAGTGGCAGTAGCGATCATTATACTATGGATGAGGAATGGAGGAGGGAGGCGAGTGGGTATTTGGGATTGGCGAGGGATGGGAGTAGAGGACATAGTTCGGGCGGGGAGTATGAGGGGGCGGGATATGGGCATGCTTTATGATGAGGTGGTGGAAAATGAGAATCGTGAAAAGGCCTGAAATGGATATGAGGGTGGGCTTTGGGAGGTTTCGCTGTGTCTGTGCATGATGTTGTATCGGGGTGGGGAGCGGGGGTCGGCGCATGTGTAACGATGATATATGATGTTCTTTTTTACGCTTGCACAAAATGAGGTACGGTACAGAATAGCTTTTGGCTTCTACTGTAGGTTGTAGATATGGAAATACGATGGGTGGAAAAGCTTCCTTCAGTTTCAATTCACTTGCGTTGTTCTTTGGTTTCATTGACGACTTTTTTTGGTTTTAGCGGGTCGTATATCCTGATAGCGTCCAGGAATGGATGCTTTAATATATCAGATGTCAGAAGAGGACTGGCTATATGCCCAATGTGAAATGCATGCTAGACTCATCACTGCATTCATTTCCTCATTCGACACCATTCTTACCTCCTCCCCCCACCTTTCACCTTCTTCGCCTTCCCACCTCCTTCCTTCCCACCCTTTCCTTTCCTCCCACTCCCACTCCCACTCCCACCCCTATCCTTCCCCATTCCCACCTTCCCCACCCGCCCCACCTCTACCCCCTCCCCCCTCCCCTTCTTCCACACCCTCCCCTCCTTTCTCTCCCTCCCATCATCCAACCTCTTCTTATCCTTACCACTCAACTTCCCCCCCATAATTTTCTTCCCCAACCCCACAGCGCCATTCAACTCCACCATCCCCTTCTTTTTCGCAACCAATTTCTCTTTCTCAGACTCAAACCATGTGCGTTTCGGACGGGATTTGATTTCTGATTCGTGAGTCATGATGTTTTCGCCCTTGCGAACTTGCATTTCGGCGCCTGCTAATGCTTTTTCCTCTTTTTCTTCCTCGAGTATTGCGTCGACTTCGGCGTCTAGAGCAGTGCACTCGGCGGCCCATTCGTCTGCTAGAGTTGGGTCAACGACTCTGGAGACGATCTTTGCGCCTTGTGCTTTTCCGGCTTTGACGGTCTGCTTTACTATTTTCCGGTCCGGTTCTGCAGCAATTGTGCAGGCGCGGCCGGCGCGGCCGGCACGAGCGGTACGGCCTACGCGGTGGAGGTAGATTTCGTGGGTCTGGGGGGCTTCGTAGTTTATGACTGCGGTGACGGTGGGAATGTCGAGGCCGCGGGAGGCAAGGTCGGTGGCGAGGAGGTGGGTGGTTTGGGAGGTACGAAAGGAAGCTAGGGCGGAGGTTCTCTAATTTGACGGAGAGAATTAGTCATTTTTTGGTGCAGGACGGGAAGGACTGGATGTACCTGTTCTTGTGACATGCTGCCATGAAGTTCGGCTGCTTTGATGCCAAAGAGACCGAAGATGATGCGGACTCGGTGGGCTACCTTTTTCTGGCGGAAGAAGATTATGGTGTGGTCTGTGTAGATGTTTTGGCAGAGGTACATGAGGTAGCCTAGTCGTCTGTCTTCTCTGCCTGGGCGTAGGCGAACGAATTCTTGGATGAGTGTGCCAACGGTTTGTTTTCGTGCGTCTACCATGAGTCGTACTGGCCGGTTGAGCCCTACACGGATGAGTTTGTCCACTCTGTCTGTCATAGTAGCTGAGAAGAGCATTGTCTGGCGTGACTTAGGGATGGTTGTTAGGATCTCATTCAGTTCGTCTGCAAATCCATCTTCTAACATTCGATCTGCCTCGTCCAGGACTAAGATTTCAAGTGTGTCAACTGTGAAACTAGCTGAGTTCCTCATGTGGTCGATGAACCTTCCGGGAGTAGCAATAATCACATCAGGCCTTTGCCGAAGCACGCTCTCCTGTTCTCTCAAGCTGAACCCTCCAACAAGCTGGCAGAATGAGACGTCCGTGAAGCTCGCCAACTTCTTAGCCACATTGAAACATTGCACCGCTAGCTCTCTGGTTGGCATAAGGATGGCAACGCGGCTTGTTGGGATTTTCTTTGGACGATAAAGCAGGCGCTCAAGGATGGGTATAATAAAAGCGGCCGTTTTGCCAGAGCCAGTGACAGCACCACCAACCACATCTTTACCCAGAAGAGCCACAGGTATAGTTTTGGTCTGTATTGGCGTGGGCTCTGAGAAGCCCATTGCAGCTAGACCTCTCAGAATCGGTCTTGAGAGAGACATGCTTTGGAAAGAGTTCAAAGATGTGTTTTTGTTCTTCCTCTTCGACGTGGTTTCTGTCTCCTCTGGAGCAAAAAACGCTTTGCGCCTCGCCTGCTCTTCTAGGGCGTCCATTTCATCAGCTGAGGAGACATGGAAGTCCAGATCGTCTGGATGTGGTACTGGCTCAGCAACGGATTCTTCGTCCGAGCTAGTCTCCTGGATCTGATCTTCCGCTAATGATTCACCCCCTTCTTCATCTTCGTTATTTGCCACTCCCATACCGAACGCATCTTCATCTAACGTCTGGTCCTCGTTTTCGTCCTGATCCTCCTCGATACCTCGACCCTCGGCTTCAGAGCCTGTGGCCTCATCCAGTCCACTTTCACGTTGCGACCCTTCTTCAGACTTACTATGATTGGTAAGTCTATTCACCGCAATAGTATCACGCTTCCCCCGCCGTGCAATAATTGCATCTATGTCAACGCCCTTTCTATCCCCTAACGCCATAACTTTTATTGCTGCAGTATTCCCTTTAAGGTCCCACCCGTCCAAATCTTCAGTGACCCAATTATCTATATCTCCAATTTGGAACTCGAAGTCCGAGTCTAGAGCCCCATCGTTCTCTCCATGAGCAGTCCATGTCTCGCCTTCCTCTTCTTCCACAAGCCCATTGTCCTTTACAGCGGCTCCAGGACAATTTTTCCGCCTCTTGACTGTCTTATTCTTCTCATATGTTTCATCAATAGCATCAGGAAACATTTCCCCTTGATCCTTGTTACGTTTGCGCTTTTGGCTGTTCTGTGCTTTCTTGGTTTGGCCTCCGAGTTCGAGATGTTCGCCGTCGGCACTTGGCTGAACGTTTTCGTCCTCATCTGAAATGGTACGAATGAAGTCATCATTACCTTCTCCTGGAGTTATCATTATGAGGGTCGTCGCCAAATATATCAAAGTTTCTTGGGCTTATGTATTGTGGAGAAACGTTTTTGATGTGTAGGGCTTTGGACTGGCCGAGAATCAGCCGAAAAGCTCAGCCTTTAAGCCTTCCTGGTGGCTGGCCTGTAGGGCTGAAAGCTTGGCAGGCCAAGACTGTCTGCACAATTCTTCGAACCAAAATACCCATCATTGAGATGCAAGGAACTAGTGATTCTTGATGACACGAATGTTTGATACAAACTAATTGATCTATTTCATGCTTGCATACAGGTTTTAAAGAGTGTACTGGTTTTGATCACATGTAAAAAGTACATCGGTTCCATCTTAGAGACACCAAGTGAGGCTGGCGCCCAAGATTGTAACAAAGTAGCAATCGTTCACCAAAGTCTGCCGCCTTCAGTCTTTTGCCAAAGCTTCTAAGGAACCACCGCCACAAATGTTGCCGACCTCGTGGCGCCAGACATAGCTTTTGAGAGCCAAGCCTATATCCAGAGAATCCCTTCATTTCAATGTTGTCAATCTGTCGTTGTTCATACACCACGCCATATCCTCTTCAAGCCGCAATATTAACGAGGCGTAATAATCGACCCCGAGTCCCGCAACATCAGGCAGTTATTCACACTAGCGTCTCTGTTAGCGCAACCATTTTCAAACACCTGACAAGAAAATACATACGGCTTGGTAAACTTGTATCCAATCCTAGGAAGAGTCCCAAAATCCTCGAAGTAATTGCGGCCGCCAGAAAGCCATTTGATTTTCCATTCGACGTTCTCATGGTCCTCTCCCGCCCAGTGAAGGAGGTTCACAGCCACAGTATGGATGATAGGAATACCACCCCCAATCCAGGCTTGCAAAAGATGGTCTTTCGACAACAGGAGAGGTGCGCAATCCATGAGCTTGTAATCTTGACAAAGCGAAGTGAGCATCCGATCAAGTATGGCTCGCCCGACCCCCTGCCGAAGATGTTCACGATGCACGTAGAGCTCAAGCTCCACAGAATAACGGTAGACGGTACCCCTGGATCCGTACGACGTTGCTACAGAAAAGCCTATTATACTCTCCCCCTTCGTTCTTCTCACATCCTTAAGCTCATTGTAACGCTTCTGGCCCGTGTGAACAGCGACAAGGAATGGAAGTCTATCAGCTTGCGAACTAGTGTAACATTCTGTCCAATATGCCGTATGCACAGGTTCCACCATTACTGTAAAGGCTGTATCGAGAGCCCATTGATTGTAGATGTCCGTACACTGGCGCATGTCACTGGATTCAGCAGGGCGCAAGTAGATGTTGGCCTTGGGGGCATATTCACGTGAGGGTAGAACGTAATCGTCCAGGTCTGGGACCACACGTTTAAGTTCGCGTCTCACAGGTTGTCTTGTTCCATTGCTCTCCCCGCTCTTACTAGGTTTTTGCTTAGAAGCAGTCTCAGCCTTGTATTGCTCAATAACTGCAGCCGCGTTTTGCTCGCGATGATCCTGGGTGAAGACATCATCATTGGGAATAGCTTTATGATCGGAATCATCGATGAAACTCAACACGTCTCCATTGCCGCCAACGAGTCCTTTACCATTCTGGAATTCTAGACTCTTGGTGTCAATTTTGACACCGCCAGTAACCTCAGCTTCAGATGCTTGTTCCTCTCTCCAGGCTTCAATGAGAGTTTTACGATCACGACGGTTGCGATCAAATGATACACGATCGGCCCAATCTTCACCTTGGAGTGGGGGAGCAAGCTTTCCATCCCAATTGACTAAGTCAGCGTCACCGTGAAGCAAGTCGTCATTTCTTGCAGGTTGCTTGCCTGCTTTCACAGCTGACTTGGCGGTTTTTGCCATGGCGCCACGGAAATGAACTTGCTTAACTGCTCCGTTGTCAGTGATGTTTTTGATGCCTTCAGAGCTAGTCCCAGCCAGTGTTGTGGGTTTTGGTCCGGATTGCTGCGCGCTCATTGGTTCCACCAGATTATTCGACGGCTCTCCAATAGCCTGAGAGGTCGATTTGGTTGTGACCAAAATTCTCAAATGTGGGGGTAGACCCTCTCCTTGGCTTTCTTGATGCTTAGTTGCTCCAGATGTATTGTCCGGAGTCCGATCAGTGTTCTTGGCTCCAGCAGGCTTCTCCGATTGTAGGGTTTGAATTTGAGGTTTGGAAGTTTCGAAGTCATGGGACTGGTATTGCTGAGTAAACTCCTTGCCGCCAGACTCTTCCGCCTGTAGAGCCACAGCAAGCTCTTCGTCGTTATCGATTGCATTTAAGCCCGCAGCGACCTCTTCGTCGATATTCACATTTGGTTGAGCTCCGTTGCTTTCGTGATGATCTGAAGACAGTGTCATTGATTTTGACTTCTTAGTTGTGCGGTTTTTATGAAGCGGTGCAACTTGAAGATGAGGCGGCACCTCGTAGTTCGACATGGCAGCGATAGTTGCCTTGCCCGCTTGATCCTCTTCGTTGTCAATTGCGCGGGGATCCGTGATTTTCAAGTTCTCAACAGATGTTGTGAGGTGAGATTCGGGCTGGTTATCCGCAGCATTTGGGTGTTTCGAGGCCTCAACTGGGACGTCATTAGATTGAGAACGGTGGCTAGGATCCCTGAGGTGAGGAGGCACGGTTGTACTCATTGTTTCGATGGGTTGTGGTATGTCAACCGTAACACCTTGTTCAGAAGCTGAATTCTTTGTCGGGTGGGTTAGAGTCTCTGGTGAATTGTCTTTTGCCGGGTGAGTTGCGTCTTTGCGTGAATTATACCTTGTTGCAGACATGGCCCCGGCATTCACTGAATTCGAACTCTCCCCCAAATGCTGGACTGGACCCTTATCAATGCCAGCCATTTGTCTGTTGAAAGATTTGGCAGCTGGATTCTGGGTCTTTTTACGGGGGAATTTGTACGGTGGAAGGTTATCCATATTCGCCCTCCTGCCAGGGTCAGCGTAAATTGGCACAATCGCTTCCTTTAACTTCCAGGACGGCAGGCTGAGGTCTTGTTCGCTACTATCCCACCCCGGAGTAGCTCCTTCATTAGGACTTGTCACCTTTGACCAGAAAGATGGCTTGTGTACGGGCGTTTTCTCAGGGTCCATGTGCTGGATTGATGAATTCTCATTCTCACCCGATTTGATACGTGGTCCAACAATGACTGGATCAGGTTTCGGTGGGACAGCCTCAGTGGCAGTTCCTTTGATCGATGACACCGGGTCCGTGAGCTGGATTGATGAATTCTCATTCTCACCCGATTTGATACGTGGTCCAACAATGACTGGATCAGGTTTCGGTGGGACAGCCTCAGTGGCAGTTCCTTTGATCGATGACACTGGCTCGCGTAGAGCAGCAGCATAACTATGGTGCTGCAACACTGAACGGGCAGCAGACGCCTCAGGAGGCGTGCCTGTATTAACCTCACTTGGCTGAAAGCCACGACGACGTCGGGTGCCACCAGTGCTGGTATTAGGAGAATTGGGAAACGACGATTCAATATCATTTGAAGAGTGCTTATTTCTTGACATCCTCCCGGAGTTTCTACCTATACGGAGGTCAGTTGTCAAGTCATCCACAACACCTCAGGTGAACTATACCTCGACCGGTGGGAGGTACACCTCCGAGATTGCTCATCTTCTCGGACTCTTCTCTATCAGTTTGTAAAAGATTTTTCAGAAAGTGTACAGGAGATGTTTGTCGTGGATTGGAATTGTTGTGGTTGTTGTGATGGAGACGGGTGACAAATTGAGATGAATAGTGTGCCGATGGATTAGCCGAATGGATGATTGTATCATTGCCTTCACATTCACCTTGCTCTAATTCTATGATTCTCGACTTTGCCTTCGTTCGCCTCAACTTCGACTTGCTTACTGCCTCACCCTTCCATGTAGGAGAACCCCCTTTTCCAGCTTGAGGAGGGTCATAGTTTGCCTTTTTAGTGTCGCGCTCGATAGGTAGCGCTTGAGTCTTGATTGTGGCAGTAACCTGTTCTTTACCCTCGTTCGATGCCTGAAGAATCTGTCCTTTCAGCTGCAGTCTTTCTCGAACATCGTATCGCCTCATCTCTTTACGCTTTGGTTGAGAAAGACCGGCTGGCTTCGAATACCTGTCTTCGCTATTCTCGGATGGTTTTGCAGTCTCGACATCTGCACTGGGAGCAGGAAGAGCATTGATTATCTCTGGGTTGGTCGGTTCTGCTGTATTGGCTTTCGGCACAGTCCTTTTCCGCTTGGTGCCAGAGTTCCTACGTCTTCCTCCTTTTCTTAGCGGGCTTGAAGCTCTACACTGGCCAGTCCCCACCTTTGGTGGCTGGTGTTCAGGCGTTCCGGGGGTGTCCATAACATCGGTTGCGCGTTGAGAAGCAACGATTTTCCCTTCTGGCAACAGGCTATTAACAGCCAACGCTGGTGTTGGGCAAATGCAGTTTTTAACAGGATACTAACGGAATGAAGGCGGGAACAGTGTTGAGCTGCCTATGGCTGACACCTATTGCCATTGGCTGGCGGTACTGACTACCTGCCGGTGTCATTCACTGTGACGAATATCTGGTGCGGCCTTATCAGTTGCCAGGCAATACCGCTGTCCACAATGCGTCTGAGGATATCACGAAGTGACTACACCCTTGACTTTACAGATTTTCACCTAAATCTTCAAGTAAGTGTCCACCTATTGATGCACGCATACTTGTATTAATACGCTTTTCAATACTACGCCATTGAGTGCCCCCTGGTGCCGAAGCCTTCTTGCTGCTGTGCCTGTATGCTTATATCATTATCATGGAGCAGGTGCCCATGTTTTGAAACAGCTGCATAGACGTTATGAATTGGCGAGGCTAGAAGTGCCTAATTTCCCAAGCCCACCTCACCCTTGAACTTCTCCTCATCACCAATTCAGAGATTTCATCATCATACTCCATTGAAAATGCTTTCGATACTACGCAAAGCGCGTTTGAAGGATAAAGAGATGAGAATCCTGATGCTGTGAGTGAGCCGATATGGTACATTCGTTGATTTTATTGATCATGCGTTAGAGGACTCGACAACGCTGGCAAGACCACGATCGTTAAAAGGTTAATGAACGAAGATGTGAACACCGTTAGTCCGACTCTTGGCTTTATTATCAAGACCATTAATTATGAAGGGTAAGCAACTGGAGTGTGGTAGAACCCAGGAGCTGACGCTGTTTCTTGTGAAGCTATCGGCTTAACATCTGTAAGTTCATCAACCATCTCATTAGCATACCTTGAAAGTCTGACCCAGCGTCCTGCGAAGGGGACGTAGGTGGGCAGAAGACATTACGATCGTATTGGCGCAACTACTTCGAAAAGACGGATGCCTTGATTTGGGTAGTTGATGCGACAGATCGGGACCGCATCAGCGACTGCAGACAGGAGCTCGCATCATTGCTGTTAGAAGAAGCTAGTCCGCCCCTCTAATGGTAAATTCATATGTGCTGATCGGAGAACAGCGGCTCATGGGTGCGAGCCTTCTCGTCTTCGCAAACAAGAAGGATGTGGGTGGCTGCATGAGCGATCAAGATATCCAAGAGGTACGATGCCCCTCATATTAGGGCTATCCTACAAAGCCAATAAAAACAATTGAGTGACACGGCTAGGCATTACGACTCGACGAGATTAAGACACACAAGTGGGTTATTTTGGGCTGCAGCGCTATCACAGGATCACACTTGAAGGAAGGCTTAGGGTGGGTAGTACAAGATGCTAAAGACCGGCTGTTCTTGTACTGAAGTTTCGCTCTATGAGGGTTGTTTCCAGGGTTGTGGGCCTCTAGGGGCTCTCGAAGGCATAACTCTAGCTTAGAATTAAGGTAGCTGATAGGTCGCGCTTGGTGGGGCCTCGCCTACCTAGAGAAGAAGCTCTAAGCAGCTACTGCAGGTCACAACAAACAGACCAACAACCCGCGTCTCGTGGTAGTTATTGATAGTAGGATATCCCTATTCGGCAATATTGATATCCATCTAAGCTCATGGAGGATCTATCCTTAGCCTTCGCTGTTGCCAATCATTCTCGCCGTTGCCTCTTCCACAACCGTACCCTAGTCCTAAATTGAAAACGTGCAGTTGCACCCGCCGTAAATAGAACCACACGACCAACGAAAGCCATTGAAGTCTAGCTTGGCTAGGTTTCCGATTTATCATGCCAGCAATATCAGGAGATGATGGCTCTGAGGACGTAAATGACTTCCTTTTGCGAATCAGAGAGCTTGGGGACCAGAGGGACAAGGAAGATGAGGAGAGGACCAGAAAACTCGAGGAGGAAATCATACAAGGGCGGAAGGAGAGGCAAGCCCGAAGAGCTGGTCAGTCCTGATCTATTGGGCGCGTCTAGTGCCGTCATCATGGCGTGATGAGGATGTGTTAACTCAATGTTATGTGAGCACAGAACGCGCGAGATCACTGTCTCCCACCAAAGACAACCCCTCACGTGCTGATACGCCAGGGTCAATGCGCTCAACGAAGGATTTGTCGATTCCAGAGGAATTCTCGAAGCCCCTTACCCTCCAGCCGCCATCCCTTGACACATCGACCCTAGATGATACAACTCGAGAGGCCAACGGTGTCGAAACTCAAGAGATTGATACAAGCCTACGAGGACTTCCACAGCCACCTTCAAAATATCAGACAGCCTCTAATAGATCTCTCGGGGTAGCTATGCCGCTTTCTCGTGCTAGTACACTTTCGTGGCAGCAACGTCCTTCGTCACGTGGGTCTACAGGACCGAGGAGTCGACCGGCGTCTATATTAACCTCAGTCAGCGACTCCCAAAGGCCACGGCAAGAAAGCACAGATGGTGTGGATGACGGTGATAGGACCAAATCAAGGGGTCAGATTGCGCAATCATTAGGGTCTAAAGATCCTACATGGTTCATACAGACCCAAGACCGAGGGCTAGGATCAGCAGCGTACAGGAAGAACCAGGAGGACATCTCGGACACAGCTTCTATGAATGGGAGCATGCGTCGGCCGGGGATGTCACGGGAAAGCACTATCGAACCCGAGAACCGTATGAGTCCACCAGCGGAAAGTGTTCACTCTAATTCACCTCATGAGTATCCCGACAGGGGCATCTCTCGACAAAGCTTGAATCACTCGACCAGCGCTTCGGTTTCATCTGCTAGTGGTGTACGGTCGCCATTCCCAACGATGGAAAGCCAAATATTGGAGCCCCCGTCATCGGACACGGCATCCTCCTTTGGTGGCGACTCTGCTACATGCCGACCATTAGCAATGTCACCTTCACAAGGACGTATATCTCCTGAGCGCATAGATCGGCCAATATCGCCAACGAAAGGGTTGGGCGGATTCGTACAAAGCGCAATGATGAAGCGCTCAGATAGTGTCAACAAGAGATGGAGCGCACAAGCAGGGCCTGGTTTGAGCAGAGGAAATTCACTTGTGAGTGATGCAAGTAGCTATGGCACTACAAGATATCCCCGGGGCGGTATCACACCCCTCGCGGAATCAAGGCCGAACAGCATCAGCCGTGAGAACTCACCAGCAATTAATTCAAGGCCTGGGTCAAGTCATAGTAACGCTACCGTGACTCGGAGTCCGAATTTGAAGGAAACACCAGGCTCTTTGACATCTTTACCCAACAATAAGCCTGAACCTGTTCTCAACGATAGCCATTCATCGCTCAATAGAGAAGGGAAGCCGTCTCCACCATCAAGCGAGCTGACCAATCCGCCCCCCAGCCCCAGCAAAAGATGGAGTCCGTCTAAAGCAAGCTGGCTAGAAAATGCCATCAATAAACCAGATTCACCAAGGGCAAAATTGCCCGCCCCCCAACAGCCTGCGTGGATGGCTGATATTGCCCGAGCGAAGCAGCAGCGAGGAAGTGTCGATCTATCTAGAGGGACCAATTTCAAAGAAGTGGCTATTGGTGGATTGGTGCGCTCCCCTCCACCTGGTGCTGGTTACAAGCCGCCAAGCATAAGTGCGCTCTCCAGTGGCATCAACGCAGGTTTAGCATCGAAGCCTCAAGCAGGTATTTCGGGCGAGATTAACCGGGAGAGCTCTGCACCGGAGCCGACGAACGAAAAAACGGGTTCTCCAACATCATCTCCGTCCCAAGTGCGATCCGCGGCCCAATCGGAAAGCGAGACACGTCCCATCGAGTCTTCATGGGATATGAGAAGTCAGGAAGGACTGACAGGTCCACCTCCAGTGCAGAAAACTGTTTCTGGCGCTAACGTACGTATGGCTTCACCTACGGCGGCGAAGACGAAGCCAGAAACACCTCCCAAGAAAGATTTCAAGTCTACGCTTAAATCGCGAAATATTGGTGCAGAAATTAAAGACAGTGATGAGCCAGAATTCAAAAACGCATTCGGGAAGCTGAAGCGGACCCAGACCCAGAATTATGTGGCCCCCGATGCGTTCAAAGACCATATTATGAGAGGTAAGGCTGGGCTTGCTCAAACCGGTGGACCCAAGAAGACGGAGCGCAAAGACGAGTTTAAGGAGAGCATCTTGCAGAAGAAACAAAAGATGGTAGCCCCTTCTGCTTCTACGAGAATAACGAGTGCTTCGTCGAAGGCTCCGGATCAAACCACACCGGAGGCTATCGCCAAAAGGAACGCTCTGACAAAATCCGATAGTATGATGAACAATGGCAATGCGAAGGATGGAAACCAGACAGCCAAGCCAGAAGCCCTCGCAAAGCTTCAGCATTTGCGAGACAAGCCAGAGCCCATTCTGCCAGAGAATCAGAGCGGCGCTTCAGCTCCTCCGAGCAAGGATTCTGGACCAAAGGGCGCTTTGGGTGGAGCCTTTGCCTCTTGTCTCTCAGGAGTCCTTCAAAGAGGGCCACCGCCAATTACAGGCAAGCCTAGCGTGACTCCTCATCCGGGCGACATTTCCAAAAAGACTTCCATGCCTGCGGCGAATACGGAGCCGACTTCCGCGGGACCGCAACTAATACATGCAACTAAAGCAAGAGCTAAAGGGCCAAAGAGACGTCTACCTACCGCTAGTAAGCAGAGCGGGTCAGTTGGTAACGAACCGTCTGTCGGGGCATCAAATTCGAACCAGCTTCCAAGTGAGAATCAGCCTGTTGGTGCGAGTCATTTTACGAAGCCTCGACCGTCCATTATCAACCCCAGTATATCCGAGTCCAGACCGTTATCCAACATTACCAACAGCAATAACAATAACCAGAAGGTATCTCAACCGAACTCACCACGAAAGTCATCAACAAGCATAATAATCGCCGAAGACCTCAAACCTGCATCTCCTATCTCACAAAGACATAGCAGGGAAATGCAGACCGACACTTCTCCTGTTGTGAAACATAAGCCACCTACAAGCTCAAAATCCAACAAAAGTTCTGACGTAGAATCATCTCCGCCCAAGCCACTCTCAGACACCCGATCAATGCGGCCGGCTATGCAAGAGCAATACCCTTCTGCAGTGCAACAAACGTTAGAGCAGCCAGAGCGAGGTAACGATTCTCCGGAGCCTGCGATGTCGTTGCCCTCAGTCAAGGATGCGGCAGCTTTGTGGAGCCAATCGCAAAAGCCTGCACAGCCAGCTCTGCCTAAGTCTCCTGTCAAGCTACCCACTAGAAAGGATGAAGAGGCTGCATTGGAGGAGGCAAGGCTGAAACCGAACCCAACCGTACGTCTAGGTCTCAAGGCCCCTACACGTGACCTTGATTTGCAGCAGGACCGGAATGGTACGTCGCCGGCCATACAATCACCTAAGTCGCCTCCCTTACCGGGCAAGAAATCTGCATCAATTACAGTTCGAGCCGCTTCCACCCATCTTTCGCCCACGAAGATGGTGCAAGCAGGCAAATCTATCCTTATCAAGCCCTCGGATGCAACAGAGCTATTCGCTAGCATATTTGACGAATATCCAAATTCGAGCAGCAGTACAAATGTTGATACGCAGACTGCTGTTAGTTCGCGTGCGTCGGATGATAATTCACAGAAGATAAAAACACTACGCAAGCAAATTTCCGAAGTTACTAGCAATGGCAAATCCATTTCCGTTCCCTCCCAACAAGAGCACATTCTCTTCGAGGAGAGCCTCTATCTTTGCACGCACATTTTCGGTACTCCTTCGGGGCAACGCACAACTGAAGTTTATCTTTGGTGCGGCGATGGTGTCTCCTCCGCCTCTGTAGAAGATGCCCAACTCTTTGCCAAGAAGGTAGCAAAGGACACTAATGGTCAACTCATCGTTCTCGAGCAGGGTAAAGAGACGACCAATTTCTTTCAAGCACTTGGAGGTATTGTTATCACCCGGCGGGGTTCAAGCCGTTGGGCTGCGTCTTCAAAGTCCTCTGGGGCTGGTTACATACTATGCGGGCGGCGACATGTCGGACAGATCGCCTTCGATGAGGTTAAATATTCTCCTCAAAGTCTGTGCACAGGTTTCCCCTACATTGTGTCTACTCCTTCTGGAACGCTCTATCTCTGGAAAGGCGTTGGATCTGGTGCGGACGAGCTTGGTTGCGCTAGGCTCATTGGTATGGACCTAGGTCTCACCGGTGATATTGAGGAGATAGATGAGGGTCGGGAACCCGATGCCTTTTGGAAGATCTTCGCAGAGGGCAAACATCATATAGCTACTTCAACAGGTGCCAGTCCACAACATTGGCATTTGAAACCTTCCTGCGAGAAGTATTCAACCAGGTTGTTTGCTACCGACAGTGAGGCGCCACGGCCAAAATCTAGCTCTGGCTTTATGTCATGGGGTAGGAGGGGAAGCGCGCCTTCGAATGAGGCAAATGCGGCTTCCACAATGCAGGTCAAAGAAATCATGCCGTTTGCGCAATCGGACCTGGTGGATGGTGGAGTATTCGTGCTGGATAGCTTTTTCGAGGTTTTCGTGTATGGCTTCCTGTTCCCTACCAGCGCTCTGAGGCTTTTCTTACTGATATATGGCCCGCAGTATCCTCGCCATCCGTTCTTTCTGTCCAGCTCCCCAACATAAGTCTTCCAAATCGGCAGCCTTCCGTACTGCTTTGGTCTTTGCCCAAGAATACGGTGTCCTTGCTGCTTCAGCTGAAGATCGTCCTTTCGTGCCTGTTGCCTCAGTAGTAATCTGCATCAGGAATAACTCAGGGATAGGGAAAGACGGGGACAATATACCAGAGGGCATGCGACGGGCGTTCAGGAAGTGGGACGACAGTATTATTGGGAAGTGCAAGATTCTGCCGTTGACGGCGGCATTGGAAGCTACCAGATGATGAAGGAGGTAGTATCGTGTACCAAAACATGATCCGAGCGAGTTGAAGAGAAAAGTGTGGGTTATCACTACATGTTTATGATTTGGGCAATAAACCCAGGGGTCAAGGGTCTGCGGAAAGAGTTCCCGAGTGTGAATTCTTTATCATTAGGACATAGTGTCTGGAAAGGATTGTATGTTATGGTTGTATTCTCTTCGCTGTATATACGCTTTATCAACGCCCACATTCTTCATCTTGTCACGTTGTTTATTCCATCCGATCCGTTCAAGTTCATATTCTCCGCCAATACCTTCAACAGTCTGGGACATCAAGCTATTTCATAAGCCGCAATGTCTACGTTAGCCAAGAACACATTGGTTTAGAAGGAGATCCTCCATTCGCAGACACTCATTTAGGCTTTCATCCATAGGCACCAACCAAAGAACAACCGGATTAAACAGGGCTCAGGGTAATCAAGCCTATTTGAGGGGATGACAGTTTAGAACTAGTTCTGGCATTCTTTTCGGCTCCGGGTTGCCTGTGGCGAGCGGGATTTGCGATCTGTACCTGGGGCATTGGCAACCTTCGAGAAGAATCGAACTGGACTCCACCTGTGGTATGGATCTATCATTTGGACTTGGTCAGTGTGAATTGTATCCCGGCGGCTCATGTGCCGGTCGCTCGGGCATTACTAGCAAGAGCAGGCGATCTTTTAGATAGATGGATGAAGAAGCCTTCACCAACACAGGAGGTAAACAGCATCACTTCTGGAATTTACAAATGAAGGGGAAATAGGACTATGCGCCTATGGTCGACCTTAGCTGCCGCATACGCAGGGCTGTGAAATGGTTAACGGTATCCTCATGGTTGGAAGTCAAGGTCGACGAAGCAAAGAAGCATTGATGCAAGACTGAATGAATTGAAAGAGTCGATGGGTTCCTCAAATGGACGCTTAGATGTCTAACGTCTGCCAAGACACCGCTCCCTTTCGGGAAGCTGGAGTTGGACCTCGGTCACCTCGGCATGCGAAACATAAATGGCCCCTCTCCTTCGACTACTATGGCTTCAATTGAGAATCGATCCTCATATTCAAATCCTCTAAAGAGTTTCCAATATGGCTGCCGAAGCAAAAGCTCAGGTCGAGCTTAAGGACTTCAGTAGTCTCTTTTCTCTCGAGGGTAAAGTCGTTCTCGTAACAGGCGGCTCAAGAGGACTTGGTCTCCATGCTGCGTCTGGGTATGTTTTCTTCTGTAGAGAAGACCATAACCAGAATTAACAATCTACTTCTGTCTTCCAGATTTCTTCAAGCCGGCTGCTCCAAAGTATACATAACCTCTCGCAAAGCCGCTGCCTGCGACCAAGCTTGCGCCGCCCTCAATGCTCTTCCCAACAAGCGTCCAGGCGCTAAGGCCATCTCGGTGCCTGCCGACAGCGCGAAGATAGCTGATATTGAGATGTTGGTGAAGAAAGTGAAAGAGACTACGGACCATGTGGACATCTTGTTCGCTAATGCTGGGGCTACTTGGGGGGAGAAATTCGACACACATCCCGACAGTGCATTCGCAAAGGTCATGGATCTGAATGTCAAGAGTGTTTTCAATACGATTCGATTGTATGTCATGACCACTTTCAGGTGTTCTTGCATCCGAGTACCGACTCGCTCGAGGCTTTAGCGCGTTTTGCTATTCTAGATCTCATGCTTACCACTTCATAGGTTCGCCCCACTTCTTCAGAAGAACGCAACATTAGAAGATCCTTCTCGAGTCATTGTTACCGCTTCTATTGCTGGTCTAGGCGTCGGCTCTCTGGGGGAGAATGCAACATTCGGCTACTCTGCCTCAAAAGGTACATCCCGTATTCTCTCCTGTCAATGTTAGCTAATTGTTCATTCTCTACAACAGCTGCCGTGATCCACCTCACCCGAAACCTGGCAGTCGAACTTGGCCCCCGTCACATCCTCTGCAATAGCATTGCGCCCGGCTTCTTTCCCTCGAAGATGGCCTCGGGTCTGATGGACTTACAAGGTGGCGCAGAGCAAATGGCAAAGCAGAACCCAAATGGGAGACTAGGTAGACCAGAGGATATCGCCGGCGCTGTGGTTTACTTGGCCAGCCGGGCTGGCAGTCATTGCAATGGTGCATCTATTACTCTCGATGGTGGTTCACTGTGGGGCAGGTCAAGGCTGTAGGGGACCCAGGTCAATGGCTTTCATAACGTTTGTACATATAATTCTCTTCTTGGGGTAAAACAGAATGAACTACCTCGTCCTATCCATGTCTCCTATTTATTCTATCTTAATGTCCGTCAAAATCCTTGAACAGGGTCTTTCTACTCTTTTATACCTTATCTTGTATGTATATTATTCATTCCCCCTGACATTCAGTCGGACCCTTCCCCTCGTCTCAGACTTAGCCAACGAATCGCGCAGGGGTGCCATAGAAGATGCCCGGTTTGTGCCCCTACTGCTTACTGCTCGTCCTAGTAAACGTACCAATTGTCAGACCTCGAATGCGGGGATCTGGCCAAAAACCATCACCATTTCTTTTTTTCCATCACCTCTGACCCCCTCCTTCATGCTAGTCCTTCTGACGCGCTTGCTGCAGAAGAATCCGAAATTCTCCCCCAACATTCACGATGTCTTGGTCAGACTCCTCGCGACCATCTCAGTAACAGTCAGGGTGCGGCCTCGCTTGGTTCAAAAGTTAGGGAATACGAATGGAAAGAAGAACCCTAAGATCATGCTCGGACCCAGAGCGTGCCTTCCCTGCTTGCGCTTTACTGTAGCATAAAGGGTTCGCACTCCTTGTTTCCTTTCTCTTCTCTCCATATATAATTACATGAGTACAGATACAACATACTTATAGTATCAATTACCAAAAAAGTTGCCACATCGTTCGACATTCTTTTTTAAGACAATGTCTTTTTTGACCCATTTAAACGCAGCGGTGGGCAAGTGGAGTCCCCTGGTCATCCTGGGGGTTGGGGGGGCCCGGGTGGCGGCCACCATCTTGTATGCCATTGTCTTACAGTAGAATGTTGCAGCAAGCTAACCAAGCATAGCGTTTGGGCATACCCAAACCCGGCGGAGTTGGGGCCCCCCCTGGCCCCAGGCCAGAGGAGCCGAAACTCCAACACGACCCGTTCGACCACCAACGTGATGTTTCAATTTTGGATTAATTGAGTCGTTGCATTTATTTTTCATCCTTTTTTTAGGTTTGGGGGGGGGGAAAAAAAGAAAAAAGAAAAATTTTTTACTCTGCTGTACATCAAGGCCTTCTGGAAGGAAGGGGAGAGAGAGGTGTGGGTGAGAGAAAAGCAGAAGAAAACCCCAAAAAATATACTCCGCTGTACATCAAGACTTCCTGTTCTGTCGATGCGAAAAGTCCGCCCATGGTCCCGACCGAACATCCGCAATCAGAATTGAGAAACAAAAGCATCACCCCTGCCAGCCGTCGCTCGAGTTATAGCTGCGCAAGGAAAGATGGAAGAAGCAATAGGGATGTGGAAACAGTGGCAGAGGAGGGCTAGAATGATTTCAACAAGGTTTTGTCGGCAAGCCATAGTTCAATCTGCTCAACACAATAAGCTAAGCCGAACCAAGCGAGGCCGCACCCTGACTGGTACTGAGACGGTCGCGAAGAGTCTGACCAAGACATTGTGTATGAACCCAACCTCACCCCCAAAAAAGCCTCTACGACAACGACCAGCTACCCTTACACCCAACAACCCAACAAATCCATGAAACGTCATGGGTAGATCTTCAATACAAACCAGGTGCTTGGGCAACGGTGGGAAGGGGATTCTGCGCGCCAGAAGGACTAGCATGAAGGAAGGGCAGAGAGAGGTACACAATGATGAGAATGTTGGGTATCTCAATGCACCCAAAACAGAGAATGCTCATACGCCTCCCCAGAACCTTCCTTTATTTGAAATGTTACAGCAGTTGGCACGACCTTCACAGTCGGTGCGATAGAGCAGAGGGAGCGGCAGGCTGTTCAACGTCAGGAGTGGGTATGGAAGACGAAGAGGAACGCCATCTCGAGATCGAGATAGGTACGATAGGGTGGGTCGTCCCTCAGAAATTAAGCTATAGCATCACTGTACTAGGAATAGTGTCCCCAGATAATCAGCAGTACCTAGGAGGTTAAGCTATACAATCACTATGTAAAGGATAGACCACTACCTATGCTGGGGGGTAGGAACCCCCACACCGAGAAATGTTCCTGATCGCGGAATTCAGTTCCAGGTTCTTGAGGTACACTGATTCCTACAAACCATAATTCCTACTTTTCACATGAGCGCACACTGAAATACTATTCTTACGATTATCATCCTCATAGATTGCATCCTTCCACTCTTCTTTTGCCTCTTCGTTCTCTTACTCATATTCTATCCCTAGCAAAACAAATTGAAATTCAACTCATCTTCAAGACTCGAGTGGTCATGAATCCCGTGATACAAAGAAGAAATCGGCACTACCATGATCTCGAGCAGCTGGTACTTAAAGAGACTCGAAGGCAAGAACGACTGGAGTGGACGCAAAAGCTTGCGCAACGCAGTCAAAGACTACAGCAAGACCCAGCCTACCGATGGAAAATGGAACTACTAGCCCAACAAAAACTCGAAGATGCACGGGAAGCCGCGTTCCTATATATGTTCGATTACTGGCTACGACCCTTGTTCGGACATTTACCATTATCGTGTCTTAGATGTCATAAGCGATTCTGGGAGTGGGAGAAGGGGGCCAAGGAGCAACTGAAGGAACTGCGTGAGAGCGAGAGAATCGATATGGCTCGCCGGTCTAAGGGTGGCCCGCTGTCTTGGGAAAAGGGTTGGATTTGGTGCAGATGATGGCGCTTTATGTGGTTATGGGAGAGTTGGATCTGTTGTGCTGGTAACCAAGTACCACACAGTCTGAGGGCGGACACAAGAATGTACAGACTGACAGAAGTGGGCTTTACTTTCCTATTCTATATCACCATTGATACTCTCGAGGAGAAAGAATGGAATCCAACGTTGAACATTCCGACTCTGTTTCTACAAATTCACAAGCGAATGGTCCCTATGGTGTAGTTGGGGACTTGTTGGGATGTAGTATTGGTCTGGCTCATGGGTGCTTGGTAGGGCTGAAAGTGTGAAGGCGGGAACTAGAACTAGAACTAGAATTCAGCCCTACGACCCGAAAAATTCCATGCTGTAAATAGGAAATAGGGGGTTCTTCCCCAGCACAGAAAAGAGAAAAGAAAAAAGCCATCGCAAACGTCATCACGCACCATTCTCCCCTACCTTCAATAAAATCCATTCAACAACGTCCCACTAATTCATTCAAGTCAAAGGCTTCCCCGCAATAAAAGCAATCGGAAGAATAATTTCAATCCCTGAATAGCGACAAGCCACCAGCCACCTTGATCGACATCTACAGACGGAGCATCTGGTTGGCGTGTCCGTTGAGCGAATCAGGCCAACCATGTCATCATAACTTCGGCCACACTCTCCACTCCACCCATCACTCCTTTCCTTTTTCGGCCCAGACCTGCCAAACACCTGTTCTCGGCCAGAGGTCGAGATCTTCCATTTCCTAGCTGCAAAAAGAGGCTCGAATGTCATTCCGTCACCCGCGTCACACATTTCATCTTGCACTAGTCCATCCTCTCCCTAGGCCGCCATGGGGGAGCTATGGGTAGTCCCAGGCTTGACGTATGGCGAGCCAAGAAAAAACCGTTTCATGATTGAATCTCACTTCATTCATTATTCCTCCAAGAACTCTCTTAAAGCTCCAAGGCCATCATGCAGAATCCTCTTCGTCGCCCCGCTGGCAATGCTTCCCATCATGCCACCCACAGCGCTTCCCACAGAACTTCCCACAGTGCTACCCGCAATACTTCCCACAGAAATCGAGACCTAGAGCGCAACAGACACGACAGGAATGATGGTGGTTATCTCGCCAAGGATGTACGCGGCCACTTGGTTGCTATGTCTGGCGAGTTCGTTGGAACCTACATGTTTCTCTTCTTTGCATTCGGTACGAGAAATCGCCCTATCTGGCTGCTCCCCTAGCCTTGGTTCTCGTGTCTCTAATTGGAATCACAGCTGCCACCCAGATTGCCAATACCCTCACTCCCCCGACTCAGCCAAATTTGAACCAGCTCATGTTCATAAGTCTTGCTTTCGGCTTTTCCTTGGCAGTAACAGCTTGGGTGTTCTACAGGATTAGTGGTGGCCTGTTCAATCCCGCCGTATGCCATAACCTTTGTTTGAGGCTCGTAGAACCTTTCTGACAGTAAGAGCAGGTTACCTTGGGTATGGTCATCACTGGTACCCTGCCAGCGCTCCGAGGTGCCTTGCTATTTCCTCCTCAGATCCTTGGTGGCATTTGTGCTGCCGCGGTAGTGTCGGTGTTGTTCCCTGGTACATTGGCCGTTGAGACAACCTTGACCAATGGGACCTCGATTGCCCAGGGCCTCTTCATCGAAATGTTTCTGACTGCAGAACTCGTCTTCACCGTGCTTATGTTGGCTGCGGAGAAGAGCAAGGCAACATTCATCGCTCCGGTTGGCATTGGTTTAGCATTGTTCGTTTCGGAGCTTGCTGGTACGTGTCTACAAGCTCGTTGCTCTGATATTTACCACGGGATACTGATGATTCTCCCAGGGGTGTTCTTCACGGGAGGCTCTTTAAATCCTGCTCGTTCCTTCGGTCCTTGCGTGGTGAACCGGAATTTTCAAGGATACCATTGGATATACTGGGTTGGCCCCTTTCTAGGTGCTCTGATTACAGGCGGTTACTACAAATTTGTCAAATTCAACCACTACGAGGAGGCCAATCCGGGCCAAGACGACTCCCATCATCCGCAAGACACTGGGGAAAAGATTCGCTGAGTGGATAATGTTCTTCGGATGTTTCGCCATCTGCTATGGCTAACATTGTTTTATGTCTTGACCATTCTTTCGCCGTGTTTTGTCGTTCACATGCACATATGAGCCAAATCTTGCATCTAATTGGCGTTTGTCATCTCTTTGGCGGTCTGAACGTGCTAGATAATTCTATGGGAGTAAACAGATGTGAATCAAGCGCGGGGCCTTCGATAGTAGCGAAGCATCGAAAAGAAAATTGATAATTATTGGTGGCAATGCCCCTCCCTTTGCGTGGACGGAGAAATGCAGTAATCGTAGAAATGGTTGCACTGAATCTCCCAAGCGTAGAATTGTAGATGTAAGACAAAAATTGCCTGCATGACGCTTCAAAATCCAATTCGGGCTATGGCCTCTTAACAGTGTACAACGTCTTTATGATCAGGCCTGTGACCACAAATGTGGCGTTTCGAGGGTGTATCGTTTCTACTTCATCACGTGCTCGCGCGTCAAAGCACAAACCAAGGCGTCCATTATCACTTCACGCTGATAGTGACCATAATTGCCAGCACGCCACTCTTAAAGACGACCGAGGTCGTGACCACTTTCACCAGATATGAACAAGCCTTTTCGACCGCCTCTGCTGAGGAAGATTGACAACCCAGCGGTCTCAACCGGCACGTATGGCGAGGAGCCACAGACAAAGCGGAGGCGGATCAGCAGTGATCAGGAGGATGAGGACAAGCCTGCTGGACCTCAATTGGTTTTCAAGAAGCCAGGAATCTCGTCACTTCCTAGGAAGCCTCTCTTAGCAGTCAGAAACCCCTCGGTAGCAGCGCAGGCCACTCAGCCTCTGGATGGCGGAGTGGAAGGCTATTATAATGTTCTTTGGTATGTACGCTCTTGACTGTTTATGATTTACGTGGCGATTTGACTTTATCTAGGCGTAAATATACGAACAAGAAGCATAAAATATGGGATGGCGATGGAGTGCTCCACGTCAGTGGAGGGTATGCCTATCTACAAGATGTTTCGGGGCGTGAGATGGGGAGGACCGCCTGCAATGAACCTCTCCTGCCAGGTTCTCCTTTATCTATGGGTGGGAAAGAGTTGGAGGTTGACTCCGTGATATCCAAAGAAGACTTCCTCTCCGGTCGACCGTTCCTCAAATCCAGCAGTGTGAAGCCTGCACCGGAATTCAAACAAGTCTCTGTATCTAAGCAGCAGCCGAAATTAGAAATGAAGGAGAAGCTCCTGACTAAGAAAGCAGAGGCGAAGAAGACGTTCAATGCACAAGCCCCAAGGAGTGTTGCCTCCCAGACCCCTTTCAGAGACCCGGTGCTTGCGAGCACCGTCCTCCCCAAGAACGAGACCAAAGAGCCAACACCGAGACATGACCCTTCTACACCCGGTGCACTCATCATGACGCGGCCGAGATTTGTGCCGAAGGGAAAACAGATAGTGGACGTTGTAGTCGATCCTATACTCACGAAACACCTACGAGAACACCAGCGTGAGGGGGTTAAATTTATGTATGAGTGTGTCATGGGCATGCGTGACTTTGATGGTCAAGGTGCGATTCTAGCTGATGAGATGGGTTTGGGCAAGACCTTGCAAACCATTGCCCTCCTGTGGACTTTGTTGAAGCAAAATCCTGTAACAGAGGGTTCGGTTGATCCGCCTCCTGTTATAAAGAAAGCCCTGATTGTCTGTCCCGTTACTCTAATAAATAATTGGCGGAAGGAGTTTCGCAAATGGCTGGGTGGTGACCGTATCGGCGTCTACGTTTTCGACGATAACAAGAAACGCATTACAGATTTCACGAAAGGAAAAGCTTACAATGTCATGATTATTGGTTATGAGAAGCTACGATCCGTCGCTGAAGATCTTAAGAAGGGACACGGGGTTGACATCGTCATTGCTGATGAGGGTCATCGCCTCAAGACTGCTAAAAACAAGAGCGCACAGGCTATCAAGTCCTTGAACACTTCAAGGAGAGTGATTCTCTCAGGCACGCCCATTCAGAATGACTTGAGTGAGTTCTTCATGATGGTGGACTTTGTGAACCCTGATCTACTGGGCACTTTCAAGACTTTTACGAAAGAATTCGAGGTACCAATTGTGAGGAGTCGACAACCGGGCGCTCTGGGCAAAGATATTGAGAAGGGGGAGGCAAGAAGCGAAGAGCTGGCTTCACTTACGAGCAAATTCATACTTCGCCGAACCGCCGAGATACTTTCGAAGTATCTGCCCTCAAAGACAGAGTATGTGATTCTCTGTCGGCCAACCGCGGCTCAAGCATCAACTTATAAATATGTTCTTGCGTGCCCTGCGTTTCAAGCAGCTTTCGGCAGCACAGAAGCGTCCCTTCAACTCATCACAGTCCTCAAAAAGGTCTGCAACAGCCCTTCAATCCTCAACGGCAAAACACTGTCAGACCCTTCAGCGCCAGTAAATCCGACAACAGCATCTCTACTGGCCAGCATACCGCCCCAGCTCCTTCGAACTAGCGCCGGAAGCACCAAGTTACGCGCTCTCGATCAGCTCCTACATTATCTCCGAACAACGACTTCAGAAAAGGTTGTTCTTGTATCGAATTATACAGCTACGCTCGACCTCCTGCAAACCCTACTGGCCTCGCTCGCCTACCCCTACCTCCGCCTCGATGGCTCCACCCCCTCCGCCAAACGCCAGGAACTCGTTGATTCTTTCAACCGCTCTCCTGCTTCCAGTTGTTTCGCTTTCCTCTTATCCGCCAAATCTGGCGGCGTGGGTCTCAATCTGATCGGCGCCTCCCGCCTGGTACTCTTCGATGTGGACTGGAATCCGGCTACGGACTTGCAAGCTATGGCGCGTATTCATCGAGATGGGCAGAAAAGGCCGTGTATCATTTATAGATTTCTCATGGCTGGAGGTATAGATGAGAAGATATGGCAGAGGCAAGTTACGAAGTTGGGCCTGGCGAGTAACATTATGGATCAGCAGAAGGAAGGGAAGAATAATTTCTCAAGGGAAGAGCTCAAAGATCTTTTTAGACTAGATGAAGGTCTCTCTTGCCAGACGCACGATCTTCTTGGATGTGCGTGTGATGGGAAAGGATTGCCGGACTCGGCGATCGAGGCTCCAACTCCGAAAGAAGCTGTTGATAGCGGAGGTGAATATAGTGAAGACGACGAGCTGCCGGCTCTTCCTAAACTCATCCCCGCGAACAAGCTTGATATGGAAAAACAAGAACGGGAGATTAGAGAGCGGATTCATGGTACGTCGCGCAAAGGGGAAGGGAACAAAATTGAGAGTCTCATGGCGTATTCTCATATTGATACTTCGAGATTCGCTGTGGAGGATGATGAGGATATGGAGGCTATGGTGAGGGATGAGGTGTTATTGAGGGTGCTGAAGGACGAAGGCAATATGGTCTCTTTTGTTTTTGCTAAGACGATGGGGTGAGGTATCTTTGATGGGGTTAGAATGGGGAGGGTGGTTAGGCTCTGTATGCACTGCATTGGTGGCGCTAAGGATAAGGGAGAGACGAATGGCATGTTGCTATGATGAATCAGAGCTATTTGTTGCATTTTGCAGGTAAATGTCATGGAGAAGACGCGGGACAAGCATAAAGTTGCTATTGATCAAGGGTTTAGACCCGCACCATAACCGCCCAAAACTAATCATATACGTCTTAACTCATTCCTCCATCACCATATCATTCCCCTACCCCTCCACTCTCACCCCTCCCTCTCCAAAAAGTCCTCAATCCCCACATGCACCCTCAACCCCTTCTCCTCCATCATCTCATAAACCCCCCTCAACTCCTCCTCCCCCATTTCCTCCCTCAAATACTCAAATGCCATCAACCACAACTCTTTCACCCACGGACACGCCCTCACTGCCCTCCAATACACACTCTTCGCCTTCCCGACATCCCCACCTCTAAAATACTCAAATAGAAAATACAATTTCCACAGCCCAGCGCAATAAGCGCCCTCGCTATCATTTTGAACTGCGCGCTCGAACGCGCTGCGGATAGTGTTGATATTACTACCGAAAGTGAGGGAACGGTGTAATTCAGTGTATATGGCGAAGAAGTGGGTTGTGATACTACTTTTTGTTTCGGAGGAAGGGGGGAGAATGAGGGTATTGGAACTGATGATGGAGCGGACGCGGTCGTTTAGGGTTTCGTAGTGGTTGTAGAGGGAGAGGAAGATTGTGTTGTGCGGGAAGGCGGAGAGGCTTTCTAAGAGGGTGAAGCGGAGGAGGGAGGGTTGGTAGGGGAGCTTGTGGGTGGTGTGGTGGTGGAGGAGGTGGGCGAAGGTTTGGTGGAGGTGTTCGAGAGAGGGGTGGGGGGGTGGGGGGAGGAGGGGGAGGAGGGATTTGTAGGTGGTGTGGGCGGTGGGGAGGGAGAGGGATGTGGTTAGGTAGGTGAGGAGGATGAGGAGGGAGATGGAGAGGGTGGCGGGGGTGGGGCGGTTGTGGGAGAGGAGGTGGTCGCGGGTGGCGGTGAGGGCCTGTGGGGTTTTAGTCTCGCTATAGGTGTTGGTGCTGGCTGAGAGGGGGGAAAGGAGATGAGATCGTTGGTGTAAGACGGGTATGACTGGCTAAGACTGGCGTACCTTTTCTGCGCGAAGTATGAGTGCAGGTTTTGGGTTTTGGTCTTCTATTTCTGGTGGCGTTAATTGAACTTCATCACTGCCGTACTCGAGCAGGCGTTTCAGCGCGTCTTGCGGCCTCCCCGCACTCAGCAATTCCCAAATCCAAGTATGCCACAGCAACAGGTTCTCTTGCCGTTGTGAAAGTTCGTTGAAATTCTTGCCCATATTTATGGAGGTTACAATCACGGTCTCCGCTTTATCCGGATAGCCTAGACGGTATTCCACCAGTGCATATGCGTTGTAAAGTCGAACATTAGATGGTTGTCTCTTGAGGAGAGTCTTTGATGTCTTTCTAACAGTGTCCGGAGAGAAGCGCAATTCGAGGGCTAAAAGCAATTCCGCAAGATTGTCCCCACCTACACCAGCAAGAACAAGGGTTTTGACGGCTTGAAGGACCCAGCTCTTCTCTAAAGGACCCTGGTCTTCTGAATACTCGGTCTCCCAGGCATCCAAAGGCGAGAACCACGATCCCTTCAATGAAAAGAAGGAGTCGGATGAGATTTGAAAGCCTGACGCGGGAAAGTTCAGGGCGTTAGTCCTTGAACTGCTGTCGAGGAAATTGTCTTGGCCATCGACATCGTCTGAGGTATGTAATTGCGGCTTTGGGTTTTGAATTCTCCAGATTGGTAGCACGCTGCCTGGCGAGTAGAGAGATTCATTGCGCAAAAACCTATTTTCCCGCCAGAGCCTTGACTTGACAGCAGAGCCTCCTGTTTCAAGCGTTGGAAGATGACAAAAGGCAAGGAAGGCGTCTAAAAGGGTCTCCTGACTTATCTGTGATGGGCAGTCGATGAGAAAAGGTCGGATGTCAGAGAAAAGGATCACCCCGTAGGGGTCGTTCTCCTCTACATCATCAATAGTTCGGGCGGGCTTTCGAGCCAGCAGATAATGTCTACGCTCCGTGAGAAGCCATGACTGCCAAAGATCCTTGAGAATTCTAGTTGGATGGGATTCTCGTCTTTTAGGCTGAGGAGCATCGCCTTGCTTGTGGAAATAACTTGCCCACCCTTCAGAGTTATTCTCGCCAATGCGAGGTACTTCGCTGTCCCAAAATTCTTCAAACTTTGATAACGTAGTCTGATGGAGCGAGCCACCACTATTGTGTTCTTTATTAGAAAAATAGGCAGGCTTGAAGAATGCATATTCCAGCATTGCCTGCCATGCCGCCACCCCAAATTCTGGGAAGCCAGATTCTCGCAAGAACAAGGTCATACGAAGCAATATATATAACTGAATCTCGTATATTTGCTTTTTTTCGGCAATTGGCTTCACGTAATCCTGCTGGACACGGCTGAGGAAATCCAAGCATTCGAAATACACGGTTTGTACCTCTTCATACTTGAATGCAGTAAAGTTGGTTTGCTTGAAATCCAGATGTTTGGTCCACAGCCTCAGAAAACCCGGATTGTTCTGTAGTAGACTTTTCAATTCAGATGAGAGCTTCTCGCTCGTCCATATCTGAGCTCCCTGGTCTAACATGCCAAGTACTAGGTTCTCTCGTCCCTCTGCATCAGTGACCTTTTCTAGAGCCTTTTGATACATGGATAACTTAATATCAGCGTTGGCTCGTCTTTCAGCACTCGTGAGCTCTCTTCTTTTCGAAGTCCGAGATACCTTGAGTATATCGTCTTGGTTATTGATGAGGTTAAGCCAAGCACCATAGTTGTCCGGGTCTGCTTCTATTCGCCCGGACAACTCGACTCTTCTGTCCTGGGCCGATTTGTCTATAGATACATGTCTCTCACCTTGGTCATCCGCAGACGACGGATCCTCATTGAACATGAGATCATGACCAGCAGGCTTGTAATGCGACTTGGCCTTGCCTTCGATCGATCTATAATGTTCACCATCTTCGACCGAAGACGACTCCGAGTTTAGGCTTGATCCGTCATTGCCTCGCCTTCTCTTAGTTCTTCGAGCGGCACTCAACGAAACAAAGTCTACCGTAGCATCAACATCTGGTAAGTGATTGGCTTGTAGACTGATCTTCAGCTCTCTTGTGGAGTTTCTGCTTGATTTCCACAACGAAGGCCGTTCTCCTTTTTTAGATAAGCCATGTTCTCTATGGGAGAGTATCAAGGCTTTCTCGTTACTGAGTGATCGATCAATCTTCTGCTCTTGCGATGAGCCCAAAACATTGCCAGCACCCAAGCGGAAATAAGACGGCGTCGCATAGCGGTGAAGCGCACCGAATATGAGATTATCCGGGTCGCCCATTCTATCGATCGCGAACAACTTGGCGTTGCCCTTTCCGGCATCAAGATCCTCTACGAGCAAGTGTGGGGTGACATAATGGTTCCTTTCCTTCCTCTCACTATGTTCCTCGCGATCTCGATGGATATGTTTGGCTGAATCTGCCGAGTCATTGTGAGTACCAGAGACTATCAGCGATACATCCTGACGCGCTGAAGCAGAACGGGCTGTTGGAGGGGCTTCATGGGAAGGTGCTTTATTTTTGAGAGCGCCTTTGGGTCGAAAACTTGCGAATTTGGGAACGGATCTCTTTGCCTTATTACCATTGTCATCCGGGGTGTATAATGGGAATTCCGAAGGCATACTGACGTACAGCGTGAAGGTCTAAACCTTCATTAATCCTACCGACTTACCTTGAAAACCGCTATATTAGCTTCCACTTTACTGTGTATCGTAGGGCTTGCAGATCTTGGCAACGGCGGCTCGGCATACCTTCCCCGCCTTCTTAAGTCAAATATTTTCTTCAGAAAGAAACACGACTTTGCTTCCTCTTGACACAGACAACCTGTACAGCTATGGCGACCGTGCTCGCTGCTCAGTTGGCTCAGATTCGTGCTCAATCTACGAATCCTCTAAATCTCAAAGCCCAAAAGAAAGCTCACTCACAGTCCCTTCTTTTCGAACCACCTGTCGCCGCAACACAAGACTTTGATACGATATATCAAATATGCTATGAGGGTTTCGAGGAGCTCTGCCGTCTAGATCCATGCTTCAATGGCTTCTCTGGGAATATATTCGGGGAACAGAGCAAGCAGGAAGACCGGACGCAAATGACAGCAGCCCAAAACCAACGGCTTGATATGGCCATTGAAGAATTCCTGGGTTTAATCAATGGCAGATTGCTTCTCAAGCCAGCCCTTAAAGCTGTCGAGTGGCTAATAAGGAGGTTTAGGTTAGTACATCCTTGGTATCTCCACGCTCACAGATTATTGTGGTAATCTGTACATCCTTACAGGATCCACGAGCACAACACATTGTGTCTGGTACTCTCCTTCCTCCCCTTTCATACAAGACCAATTTTCGCGACTTTGCTCTCAATCCTACCTCAAAAGCTACCGACCACGCTCAAGTTTCTACATCCATACATCCAGTCACTCGCAAACCCTCCACGGCATACGGTTGTCTATTCTGCTTCAAGCAGTCGCCCTTTATTTGCCGCATTCAGCGCGTATGTCTTCAAGTCGGAGCGCTTGGGCTACCACCATCCAGCTCTGACATCGTTCTGGGCGTCAATTGCTACTGAAGCCGTAGCATCGATGCTTGACCAGGCCCGCTCAGCTAGGCTAGAGTCTCAGAAGCAAAACCAAGAAGATGTGGTCCTGTTCCTTCTGCCGATCCTTAATGAAGGACTCTTAGTGGAGCAATCGCCTGACCTTCGCGTTGGGTGTTACATGGTTCTAACTGTATTGGCTTCTAAAGCGAGCCTTGACGATAGTGTATTAGCAGTCCTGATGGAAGCTGTCACTTCTGAGTGGACGCAAACTTCTCATGCAGGCATCATCTGCCTCTCCGTTTTGGCACAGCAGAGACATGCCTCCGAACTACCTAAAAGCGTCTTCAAGTCTGTCATCATCCTGGAGAACCTAGTGGACGACCTAATTACGCTTCGGGAGCAATATAAAGTGGAAAGACTTACTCTGAGTATTATATTGGGAATTATAAAGGGTCTTAAAAGGACTCGAGACGAAAGCAGGCTCCGCCTACTCCGGACTTTGATCGAATCCGACCTCATGGATGAGGCATCTACTGCAATTGCCATCGAGTCTGTTCTTTCGGTAGCTCAGACGTTGCCCCAAGAGGCAAAATCCAACTTTGATATCCAAGGCTCATTGACGGATCTGGTCCTTCGTCTCGCTGATTCCAAAGTAATAGGAGATATGGTGCAGACCGCCATAAAGATTTCCGGCCTTGATAAAGTTCAAGTGCGAAAAAGGCTTAATCGAGCCTTTGCCTCCAATGAAACGACCCCGGATCCCATTAATGAGGATGTCGATATGGAGCATCTGGGTGAGCGAGCACCGACAGAAGACTTCGAGGTTCTCGCAAGTCGGATTCCAACTAGAACGGCCTATGAGATATCATTTCTATCACATTCCAATTCTTATGTTTTTGACAGTCTTGCGCATGCCTTTATCGCTGTCTCCGCCTCATCTACTGATCTCGAAAAGTTCTCGAACCTACCAGTGCTTCGAAAACCTTTGGCAATGAGCGAGCCGCTTTTCTTCTCGTTTTTTGTCCGAATATGGTGCGGCAACGTTTCGGCCATCGCTCGGGCGGCAGCAATTCAGTTAGTGGCGAAGACCATTGGGGTAATGCCTCTCACAGCTGACCTCCAGATTGTACTACCATACTTAGTCTTTGCTTTAGCTGATCAATCTGCAAAAGTTCGTGGAGCAGCGGGCGAACTTGTCTTGGTTTTAGCTTCTGCCTACGCAAGAGCAAACGGGACTGATAAGGATCTTGCAGACTTACCAATACTTGGTCAGGAGGAAATTTACGGCCAAGGCAAAGAGAGCACGGGATTGTCGTGGCTCCCCATAAAGGAAATCCACAAATTCCTAACGGATCTATTGGTTCCCGGCTTAGAGGAGTGCTTGCTTGACGCAACACACATTCGTCAGCTTCTCTCTGATAATTTCAATGGTTTAAAGCATAGTACCACTGGAAAAACGATACGTAAGGAATTGAAGACCTCAGTGCGCCTGGCTATCTTCGGCTCTCTTTGTAGCCATGTGGTCAATACACCTTCGTACGTTGTCAAATTCAGGCTTCTTAAGATACTGAATACAGTTCCGAAGGTGGGCAGTACCTCGAAAACCAAGCTTTTATTGCCTCTATTGTCGGATGTGGCAGACCAAAAGCCAGAGGAGCAGGAACAACTTTTCCGGAGTGGGGAGCTTGACCCATCGCAATTCATGGACCAGGTAGTCTGCATAGTCGTTGCTACAGATCGAGAGGGTATGCAAATCTTAAAAATGATAATCGAGGTTGAAGACCAGACGCGATCTCTAAAACTTAGAGCGGCAGCTTTGCGCCACTTACAGTCGATCTGGTCATCAATGAAACCGGATCTGCAAGCCTCTTTTGCTAGATTACTATTAGAGCAGGCTGTTGGAACCCCAGAACGCCTGACAGGTGTGGATACAGGTTTCGAGGCTATGGGAATATTACGAGCAGTTCCACTCTCTGCTCCAATCTTGCAGTCCTTTGTCGAGGGATTACCGAGCATATCGTCCAATCTTCAGGACAAACCTTCTGCATCAAAGCGACGGCGAACTAGTCACGGACATGCCGAGCAGGTTGTGAACCTTGATGCGGAGGACTTGGCACCTATTGTCAGAAAAATCACCGTGGTTCTCGAGTTGTTAGAAGAGGCTAAAGCACGAAAGGAACCTGAACTTCTTCAAGGACTATTCCAGATTTTTTCTGATCTACACCATTGCTCTAGCCATTCATCCACAGCAACGGGCTATCTCCAAGTTTCAGCTATGGATAGCATGCTTGCAATTGTCAAGAACATAGAGAATACCTCCAACTTGCGCGTTAATAGATCAGCTATCCGAGCTGATGTCCTTGTTGATTGCATTAGGACTACGAAGAGCCCCCAGGTGAGAAACACTGCTCTACTGCTCGTATCTGCTTTGGCAACGGCTGCACCAGAACTAGTTCTACACAGTGTTATGCCAGTATTCACGTTCATGGGTGCGAATGTGCTCCACCAGGATGATGATTTCTCGGCATATGTGATGTCAAGGACTATGGAGTCAGTCATTCCGTGTCTACTCCAGTCATTACACAACCGGAAAGAGGGTCCATTTGCTGGAGTGGCCGAATTACTCCTGAGCTTTGCTGCTGCTTTTGAGCATATACCCTCTCAGCGGCGTCTCGATCTGTTCCATTCCCTGGCCGACAAAGTTGGCCCTGCTGACTATCTTTTCGCTCTGCTAACGATCTTGATCGATAAATATCCGAATGATCACAGCGTCGTACAGTTTGCCGCTGATCTTGCAGGCCGATACAACATAATAATACGTTTCCAAACTATAGCAAAATCTCTGCAGGTCATATTGGATATCCGGAAGTCAAAGCCAACAATTTCTGCACCGCTCCTTATCATCGACGGACATAACACGGCGGAGAACGCGGTTGCCAATCTGCTGCCTCTTGTTTGTGTGATTCTTAGTGAGACTGGTCTAGTTTCCACAGCATTTTCAAGGTTTTCTCAAGATGATAAGCATACTGTGATCATGCAAACAACCTACGAACAGATCCTAGAGCAAGCATTTATGCTGGCAGAGCAATACAAGACGCATGGAGAATTAGCCACGCTATGCCTTCAATTACTAAATGCCTCTCTCAATTTACTCCCCTTATCAAAGCTTGTTGGAACTCTCGAAACCCTACTCAACCGTACAGATGATACTATCCGTCGGCAAGTTCTTCGATCATTTGAGGCACAACTCAATGATAAGAAATTGGATCAAAGAGCCTCGCAGACAGCTTGCTTAGGCTTCCTTCCCAGACTTGTTTCTATCATTGAGGAAACCCTAGATATACCCTTGCGCCATACCACCATCGCTTGTGTGGATCGGATCGTACAAATGTTTGGGAAGAAGGATCCTTCTGCCATTGTCGTTGCAGCTCATACCATCTGCAGTAATCGTTGCCTAGGAGCAGCGGAAAGCAGCATGCGAATCATCTCACTTCTTTGCTTGACTACAATGATCGAGGCTGCCGGCGATGTGTTTGTCTCAATCATACCCGGGTCATTTCCAATGGCTATCCGGAATTTGGCTATCAGTATAGGAGAAGAGACAGAAGACAAGACTTTACATAATGCAGTCTATTCATTCTTGGGAGCGCTCATGATGTACCTACCCTGGGCAGTCACCGGTGCTGATCTAGACCGGCTGTTAAGTGTATCACATGAGTCGGCGAACGCAGATATGGGGGACGTTTGTGATCAAAGGCGCATCGAGGCTCTAGAATTAGTGCCAAACCAGATAGGTTTGAAAGATTGTCTCGCGGCGCTGGACAGGACTTGGCCGAACGCAATGAGAGAGGGCCCTCTGGTAAGCTTGCTGATCTGGGCTCATGGTCGGATTTTTTAACGAGTAGATAGGCTGTCAAAGATCACCTCCGAATTCTTCGCCAAGCCATAAATCGCCAGCCGAAGTCGATCATAGTCAAGTATTCAGATGCATTGGGCGGGTTATTCCTCAAGATGTTTGACTTGCGCCATGTACAGCTCTCACCTCCTACGGAGGATAGTTATAGTGCAAAGGAGATCGACGAGGTTGAAGCCGAAGTTAACGAAGCTGCGATCGCTATGATATATAAGCTTAATGATGCAACTTTCAGGCCTCTATTCATGCGCATTTCGGATTGGACTAATGCAACAATGTCAAAGAAAGACGGGGAAAGCAGGTTACAGAGACAGACAACTTGGTACGGATTTCTACTACAATTTTTCCAAACACTAAAGGTAAGTTAAGAGATCTATCTTGTTTACGTCAGTGCTAATCGAGTCATTACAGTCCATTGTCACGAGCTATGTCGGTCTAATCATTGACGACTCTATCAAGATACTAAAAACAATCTCAAAAACGAACGACACATCTACGGAGCTATGGCGTCGAGTCGTCCAGACCCTTTCCAAGACTTTCGAGCACGATCAGGACGGTAGGATCTGTCTACCTTCAAGTCATTGCTTTTGTACTGACAATTACCCAGACTTCTACCAAGCTCCTGCGCATTTCACTCCCGTTTGTGATGCTCTTTTGAATCAGCTTACGTACGCCGCACGAGTCTCGCTCGTCCCTGAACTCATTCCAGCCATTGCCGAGCTCGCAGTTGCAGCGGACTCGTCGATACACCACAAGGAGATGAATTCAACAATACTGAAGTACATGCGCTCTGATAGTGCAGTGGTACGGTTGACTGCGGTGCAGTGTGAGAGTGCGTTGACTGAGAGGCTGGGAGAGGAATGGTTGGCACTCTTGCCGGAGATGCTGCCTTTCATCAGCGAGGCACTCGAAGATGATGATGAATTGGTGGAGCAGGAGGTGCAGAAATGGGTTGCGGGGATCGAAGGTATATTGGGCGAAAGCCTCGATCCAATGCTGCAGTGAGGTCTGCAGTAGCTTCGACACACCCACGCGGGCTGCACTATCATGTGATGAAGCCAGGATTCATATGAGCTCAGCTAGTTCCACATCATCGCCTAAATAATATGTCAATCCATAACATCATAATATCCTACATCGGTTTCATTTCCACTTCTCACTTCCAAATCGTAGATTTACGGATGCTACTACTGGCTCTCGTGCTTGAATGTTAAAATGACAGGAAGAAGAGGCGTAAAAGTATAAAGCACGACAGTGATTCCTATGAACGCCTTATAGGGTATACCGGGGAGAGTCAAAGGTCTCCTCGCAATTGCAAACGTCTCCCAGGGCGCACAAATTCTCACCGCAGAGCCTATTATTATAAGACCTTATAATGTACAAGCCAGTAAATAGCTGCATATGTTCACTGCCAGCAAATTGATGCTCTTAACGAACACCAGCGGCGAGCCTTCCTCTTTATGCACAATACCCACGCATATCGGAAGGCTGCCAAGCGATAACTCGGGATCACTCAACCCAACGGCCCCCCTATTGTAAACAACGAAAGCGAAGGGGGCAAAAGAGAAATGCATGCTTTTCCCTGCTGTCTCAGGGAGTAGTATTTGTCTACCCCGTTCGTATATCATTTTTACTATTCATATTCTACCTCATCAATAGTCTAGGTATGGAATACTCACGAAATCAACTAGGGTCGTACGATTTGCTTTGAATAATAGGATATAAGGTAGTAAAGTGTTATTTAACTTTCCCTGTTTATTGTAAATTACATCTACTTAGTAATTATTAAAGGACTAGTAATATTAATAATATAGTTCCTTAACTTAATATTATTATTAACTTATTACTATATATTATTTTATTAATAAATATTAAATATTTTTTAATTTTTAAATTAATAAATTTTTTAATAATATATTATAAATTTAATTATTTTAATAACTTAATACTTAATTTAAATAAAAATTTAAAGATTTACTTTAATATAATATTTAAGTAAATAACTTTAATAAATTTAAATAATATAACAAGAATATAAATAAATAACTTTAAACCCTATTATTTTATAAGGTAAGTATAATAAAAAGTAGTGTTATTAATTAAATTAAAGTAATTTTTAAACCTTATTAAATATTACTTAATACCTTAAAATTAAATTTATAAGAGTTTATAAAGTACTTAACTTAATTATAATAAAAAAGAGTTTTAATTTAACTTAGTAAAATATATTTATAAAAGTTTTTTTAGATAAGTTTAAGTTAAAGTAATTATAATAAGCTTAGTAAAGCTATTTATTTAATATTAAAATTAACTTATTATATAATATAATAATAAGGGCTACTTATAATTACTTTAGCTTAAACTTATTTAAGCTTAATAATACTAAAAAAATAAAAATTTTTAGAATTTTATTTTATAATAAATAATATATCTTTTATATAGCCCCCTATATATATATAGCCCTAGCCCTTTAAACAAATTTAAAATAAAAACTATAAATTTTAAATTTTAAATTAAATTTTTATAAGAAATTAAAACTTACTTTAAAAAGCCTTTTTAAAGTTTTTATTTTTAGAGCTAAGTACTTAACTTTAATTAAACTTAAATGACATAACTATATACAGTAATATTAGGCTATTTTAATATATAATTTTCTAAGATTTTTTAATATAACTAGCTTTAAATAAGTTTAAATAAGTTTATAAAGGCTTTTTACTTTTATTAAAATTTATTAAATTTAAGTTAAGATAATTTAAGCTACTCTTAGTAGCTCTCTATTACTTTAGTAATTATATAAAATTTATTTAAAAAAGACTTTTATAGATATAATCTTAGTACTAAATCCTAGTATATATAAAGTTTTACTAGTTTAAGCCTAGTATATATAGTATTAATATACTTAATATAATTTACTATTTAGATTAATAAATTATAGTATTTTATTTATTTTCTTTTCTTAAGTATATATATACTCTTTATATATATAGAATACATTTTAAATATATATATTATGTATTATATAATATTTTATTTATTACTCTTATAATTATATTTATTTCATATAAATATTTAATATAAATTTAAATTAAATACTTATTTCTATTAAATTTTATAATAAATTTTATTATAATAATAATAAAAGTTAATATAATATAACTATAGTATATTATTATAAATAATATAATTTTCATTATAATTATAAAAGGTATTTATTTCTTATACTTTAAAAAGCTTTATTTGTATTACTTTAATAGTATTTACTTACTTATAAATTCCTACCCTATAAATAGATATTATAGTACTAATTATTCCTACTATAATAAAAATATTATAATAATCTTCCCTTGAATAATTAAGGATAACTAGTATTTATATTAGTATATTATATATATAAATAAGTTATAATAAATTACTTTAAGATCTATCCTTTTTTAATTTACTATAAGGCTACTTAAATAATAGTAATAAGTTATTTTCTCTAATCAAAAGACTTAATAGCCCTTTTATAAGGTAGTAACTAAATTTTATATAACTTACTTTTTTCTTATATTTTTTTAATAAACTTTAATATATCTTATAAATTTTTTAAATTATATTATTAATTAAATTTTAGTTTATAACCTTTCTATCTTAGTAAGTATTTTATAATAAAGTCTTAGCCTTTATAAACCACTCTCTTATTTAATAAATACTTTATATTTTATCTATAAATATAGCCTAAAGATATATAAACTAAAGATATTAATATAAATTATTAAATAGTAGTAAGAAAAATTATTAATTAAGTTATTATAAATATTAAATATACCTTTTACTCTTTAAGTATAATAAAATAATAGGCTAAATATCTTACTCTTTTAATAACTTTAAATAAACTAATATATTATTATAATAGCTTAGTGGTAATACTAAATATTAATAGAATAAAATAGCCCTTATAAAGATATAATAATATCTAGTCTTTAATCTTTAAGAATATAAATTAATACTTTTAATTATAATAAAATTTATTAAATATTTAAATAAATATAATAGTATTAAAAGTTATTATCCTAGCTAGAAATTAATTTAGTAATATCATAATAAGGTTTAGTAATTTATTAAGGGTAAAATAATATACTATTTTATTTAGTATTAATTTAGATATTAAAGAATTATTAAGGAAAGCTTAAATATAGAGTAAAACCTTAGGCTATTTAAAAAGTTTATTAAGACTATATATATAGAATCTTAAGATAATTTCTATAATTTAATTAATATACTTACTACTACTATTTATCTAGGGATAATAGATAGTAAAATAAAATAAGTTTATACTAAACTTTTTAAAGATAATAATTTATAATTTTAAAAAAAACTTCCTATTATAGTCTAAAATTATTATTTGTAAAAATTTCTAGTTAGTAATATTAAGTTTATCTAATAAAATTATTACCTATTTTAAGTTATTTTAAGTTATTTTATCTAGTATAAAAATTATATATTTTATAAATTTATTAATAATTAATATGATTATATCTAGGTCCTTTTTAAAGAGGGGTAATATTAAAATAAAATTAACTATTATTATGTAGAAGGGAATAGGTAGTAAAATAATAGAATTAAATTTATTATAAGGTATATAGTAATAAGTCTATAATATAAAAAATTTAGAATAATATTAAATAAAATTATAAAAGTATTTAATAAATCTATAAATATATTAAGAGAATATTATAATTATATAATATTTTTAAAATTTAAGATAACTATTTCTATATATAATTATTAAGTTTTTCTAATAAAGTTTAATAATATATAAGTATTAAAAGTCTATAATATAATTTATATAGAATAATAAACTAAGTTTATTATTAAGATTTAAAATTATTATATTCTATTTTTAACTATTTAAATTAGGTATAAATAGATTATTAAAGTCTTTTATAAAAAAATTTACAAGGCTTTTAATATTTATAAAGCCTTTTATAAAAGAATTTAAAGGGCTTTTAATATTATTATAAGGGCTAAAATACAAATTAATCTTATATAAAGGTAGATACTCCTCTTTAATAAAAAAATAAAAAATAAGTATCTTTACTAAGTATATTATTCTTATTAATTTAATTAAATATATATTTCTAAAAAGTATCTTTTTAATATCTAGTAATTAAGTAATAATAAAATTTATTATTTATATTTATAAGTACTATAGTAAAAAGTATATTTAATTTTAAATAATTATTAGAAAATATTAAAGGGGTATAATTAGCTACCCTTAATAATATATTTAATAGAATATACTCTTTTCTAAACTTATAAATTATGTTAAAATAAAATTACTAAAAAAATTATAAAATATACACTAGTTTAATATTTATTTATATAGTAAATATAATAGAAATAATAAAGCTTTATTTAAATATATTAAGAATAACTAAATAATTAGTCTAAATTTTAATAAAACTTTTTAAAAATTCTATTATATAATATACCTTTTTAATTACCTAGATAAAGCTAACTATTTTTAAACCAATCAACTAATAATTTCATTCTATTAATATTAGTAACTAAGAGAGAAATAGGATTAATTATATTATAAATTATATAAACTATTTACTTTCTTACTTTTATTTATTAAATTTTTTTATATAAAAAATAATTATACTAAAATTATATTTTTTTAAGGTATTAAGGTTAATTTAAAAAATTTTAATAAAATTAAAATATACTAGTATAGATAGTTATAATACTACCTTTTATAACTCTTTAAATAAAGTAAATTTTATTAAAAATAATAGAGGAAATAGCTTAATTAATAAATATTACTTATAAAGCTTATTAATATTATTAGAAAACTCCTTTAAAAGGGCTATCTTTAATTTTTATAAAAGTTTTACTAACTAAATATAATAATAAATATATTATTAAAGATATCTAATAAGTCTAAGATAGTATTTTAATATATTTAGAGGTTTAGAATATTAAGACTTATTAATAGTATAAAGCTTATCTTTCAATTAGGTTAAACTAAGTAAATTAATATATTATTTTAATAGATTAATATTAGAGTACCTTAACTATATTTTAATAAATAAAATAAAAATATTATAATTAATAAAAAGTTAAAAGAGTTTTTGAAGATCCTTTAGGTACTATTAAAAGAATATAATAATAATAATAATAATATTAATATATATATAAATATACTTTACTAGCTAAAGAATCTTATTAATTTAATATTAAATATATATAATACTATTTATATAATTTATAATTAGAATATTAAATATTTCTTACCTATAGTAAGTAATAATAATTAGTATATATTAATTTTTTAAATATACTCTTTACTAATAAAAAAAATTAAAATATATTAAATACTAAGATATAAAAATATTTAATAAGACTATTAATAATTTTAGCTTATAAAAGGACTAAATATATATTTAGAATAATTAAATTATTTAAACTATAAATATCTACTATAGTATAGCCCTTTTTAATATTATTTAGTAGAGTTTTTAAAATAATAAATATTAAATAAAAATAAGAGATAGATTTTTTAATCTAATTAAATCTATCTTATTAATATAATTTGTTAAAAGTTTATTGATAATTTTACGGTCTTATATATTAAAAGAGTGTTTTTTTTAGAGATCTTAGTTTATTAATTATTATATAATAAAATCCTTATTTATTTTTCCTTTAGAATATGAATAAAATTATTATTAATTTATAAAATAGGAAAACATTTAACTAATTCTATTAAAATATTAATAACTTTATTATTACTAAATAGTATAATTCTATTAGAGTAGTATATCTTACTAGAAATAAATATAATAAAATATATCTTTAAAATTAGTTTAAAAAAATTATAACTTTAAATATTAAGTATTAAAATATATATTAAAAGCTATAAAAATATTATAATAAAATTAGGTTTAATATTAACTTAAAAAAAATTTTAATTTACTTTAATAATATTTTTTAAATATATTTTTCAAGGAATTTATATTAAGGAATTTATATTATTTTATACTAAAATATTAAAGGTATTATAATTTACTAAATAAATATATATTATAAGGTTCCTCTATATTATAAGTTTAAATAAGAAGTCTTTATTTTTAAATAATATAAAAAGCTTTATAAAGACTATAATTTTATTTTAAAATAAAATAATTAAAGCTTTTTTAATTTAAATTTACTTCTAAATAAATAAATCCTATTAATAAGTTATTATTAAAGTAAAGATATTATAATTATTTATATATACTTTTTAACTAATAACATTAATAATAATTTATTTAGGGCTAAGAATATTATTACTAATTAATATTTGTCACGAATTACTTGCGTGATGGCATGCTTGTTACTGGGCTAGCACCTAGGCTAATATTGGGCCGAGCGCTGGCTTCTTTTACATAGGAGCTCCATCCATCTTCATTATTTATATATACTACTACTACTATAGAATAGCTTTTTTATAGCTTCTATTAAGTATTTAACTATCTTATCTTATCTATATATACTTTTTATATAATAAATAATAGCAATAGCCTAAAGATTATTTAACAGCCCCTAGCTCTATATTATTTATTATTTAATACCTTTTTTAATAATTCCTTTTACTAGACCTTATTATTATTTAATACTATAGCTTTTAAGAAAAAGCTAAATCTAAAAGTAGCTACTAAGGCTGCTACTATTACTACTAATTTAAATCCTTCCTTATATCCTTCCTCACCTTAAGAAGAGTCCTTATCCTTAGTAGTAGTAATACTATAGGAATTCACCCTTAAATAGGAAACTATACTATAAATAAGATTTAACAATCTTAATATAACTATTAATACTAAAATTAACCATTATTTTAATTAGATAATAGAATAGTTATAAAATCTAATAAATTATCTAAATATTTAGAACTAAGTTAAAAATCCTAGCCCTAATATCTTATAATTTATTAAAATATCTTATTCTTATCCTCCTCCTTTTATCAAAATGCTATTAATATTATACTAGCTACTAGTATTAAAAGCTAAAAAAGTTAGATTCTATAATTTTAATATTTTAAATAAGCATAGTAAGGGCCTTATTACTATAGTTAGTAGTAATACTATATACTATAATATCTATATATGGGTTAAAAGACTAAAAGATCTTATATATCTATATAAACTTAATAAGGTTAAGTAAATTATTTAATTATACCTATATAGTAACACTATTATATAGTAGATTACTAAGCTTATTAATAAAAACTAAAGGAAGCTCTAAGATATAGACTTATAATAATAATACTCTTTACTTATAAAACAATTTAAAATATAAATATTAATTATTTTTACCTAGCTTACTATCTCCTCCTATACCCTATAAAACTTTAGCTAATCTTCTAGGATTTAAATTTACTAAATACTTTATTTTACTAAGGCTATTAAAATAAATAATACCTATAATTAACTATCTATTATTTAGAATAGATTTAATACTAATTTTTATAAAAATATTCCTATACTAAAATTAAATACTAGGCTAGTTAATTTTCTAAATTAGGTTAATACTATATATCTTATATAAATTAATATTAAAAAGCTTAGATTAGGTAGATACTAATTATATAATTTTTAGTTATAAGGTCCCTACTAAGATTATTAATAAAATTTACTATAGGATTTATAGTAAAATCCTAACTAATTATAAGTAAAACTATTAAACTATAATACTTATTTTAAGTAATATCTATAGTATAGGAAAGAGTATAATAAAAATAATTATAAAGATAAGGATCTAGATAACTATGCTAATAATAGTTAGCACTATATAGGTAAACGCTACTATTTTTATTACTAAAATCCTATAATTCTAAATACTTAAAATCTTATAATATTTTCCTATTTTTTTAACTTTTTTAATTAACTACCTTTATTCCTTTCCTATTTATTAACTTATCCTTATTTAGCTATTATTTATTATAAGATATACCTAATCCTATATACTAACAGCTCTATTTATAAGTACCTTTATAATAGTTATTACCTATATCACTATTATATAATCCTAACTTTTAGAGAAGAAATCTTAATATTCCTAAAATTCTATATCTAGACTTATTCTATTAACTATCTATCCTATCTACTATCTATTCCGTTATAACTAACGTCACTAATGTTACCACTAATGGTATGCAGGGTAGGAAATGTGATAGAGATATACATAATATAATAGAATAGCGTATAAGTAATAAGAGTATCACTTTTTTTCATTTTTTATAGGTATATTATCACAAATTATTTATACAATAGTATGCTTAACCGGGCTAGCACCCAAGCTAATATTAGGCCAAGCGCTCGTTTCTTTTACATAGGAGCTCCATCTATCTTTATTATTTATATATACTACTACTATTATAAAATAGCTCTTTCATAGCTTCTATTAAGCATTTAGCTATCTTACCTTATCTACATATACCTTCTGCGTGATAATATTTTAACCTTTAAATTATTAATAATATAAATTTCTTTATAGAAGTATATTAAGATATTTTTATTTATATCCTTCTAAATTATAAAAAAAATATTAAAAATAAGTTTAATTATTTTTAATTAATTAATTTAAGGAAAAAAGCTTTAAGCTTAGTAAAGTTATAGATTAATATCTATACTATAACTTACTTATACTTATAGCTTAATAATAGATTTTAATATTTTTATTTAAATTATTAGTTTTATAAATTTTAATTAATTTATCTTTTTTTTTACTTTATAAAGCTTATTACTAATATAATAATAAATATAATATTAAGTATATATAATATTTATAAAATACTTATAAATTATTATAAAAATATCTATAAATTACTAACTATATTTTAATTAAAATTTTAAAAATAATAAAAGTATTATTATGTATACCTTTTTATCTATTAAGTTTTTAGGATTATATATTTAAAGCTTAAAACCTTCTAAAATTTAATAAATTTATTTTTAAATAATAAATTTATTAAAATATATTATAAATTAATTATATTATCTAAAACCTTTTTATAGATAAAGTAGTAGTATATTATAATATAATTATTATAAATTTAAAACTCTAAATTCTTTATAAGAATAATAATATTTTAATTATTAATATTTTATTTTTAAATTTAAGCTTTTAAAATAAGTTTTTTAATTAAATAATTTCTTTAATAATTTATATTTATTTAATATACTTAACTTTATATATAAATAGGGTAATAATAAATTATTATTTAAATTATTAATTAATAATTTTACTTTTTATATAATAAATAAAGCTAGAAATCAATTATTATATATTATAATTATTTATTTAATTAGAATTTATATAATTTATAAAAACGTAAAAATATCTTAAAATATAAATTAATAATTAAATACTATTTATATATATTATAAGATTTATTTGATAATATTTTAATAATTTTAAATAGAATTTAAAATATAATAAGTAACTATTAAAATAAGAAAAGTAATATTAAATTAAATATTTAATATAATATATATAAAGAATCTAATACCTTTTTAATATAATTATTTATTAATAATATAAATTTAATAAGTATTTAAGATTTTTTTAGATAAGAAATTATCTTTATTAAAATAATAATAGTTCATATTTTTATTATTTAAAAATTTAAATAATCTTTTTAAAATATATCTTTTAATTTAATTAAAAAATTTATTATTAATAATTATAGGTAATAGATATATCTAGTTAGAAATAATATAATTTAAAATTAATTATATAAAAATATAAATTAAAAAGCCTTTTTAATTCTTTAGATATTTTATTTATTAAAATTTATAATTATTAAATTATTAATATAAAAAATAATAATTATATTTAAAAAAGTAATAAATATATTTAAAGTAATATTTAAGAGTTTAAAATTTAAAAGTTTAATGAAATTAATAAAAATATTATATTAAACTTAAAATAACTATTTTAGTTTATATAAAACTTTATTTAGATAATAAATTTTATTTTTATTTATCTTAAACTTTTTAAATATTTTAATATAAAATTTTTTCTTAATAATTTTATATCAAAAATAATTTTAATATCTATTTACTTAAAATTTTAATTTATAATAATTTTAATTATAAAAATAGCCTTATAATTTATAGATTTAATTATTAAAATAAAATTTTTATTATAATTAAAACTTTTATATTATTTAAATCTTTAGACTGTTTAATACATTTTATAATAAATAACTTTTTTATTAAAATTCTATTTTAATATATAAATTTATTTATTTTTAAAAGTATTTTTTTAAAATAATATTATTAAAATCTAAATATTAATTTTTATTAATAATTTATATTTATTAATCATAATTAGCTCTTATTATATTTAATATATATTATTTAATATTACTTTTTTATAAGTTTTTAATTTATATAATTTAATTATGTTTATATAAAAAAGTATTATAAAATTAAAATAATTAAAGCCTAATAAGTTTAGTTTTTTATTAATATTAAAAATTATAATATTTAGATAGTTATTAAGAATCTATTTAAACTATATTATATAAATATTATTAATTAAAGGAAGATTAAATGAAATATTCATTTATAACTTTATTAATATATTTATATATTATTTAAATATTAACCTAGCTAGTATATTTATCTATTATTTAAATATTAACTTAGTATAAATTAAGTCTATATTATTAATAAAAAAATTTATTATATACTTTTTTTTAAAAAAAATAAAGGTTTATTATTATTTAATAAATAAAAATTCTTATAATATTAATAAGAGTAATAGGATTAATATAAGTAAGATAATAAATATTATTAATAAAAATCAATTTTATTCTTTAATATAAATATTAAAATTTTAAATAATCTTTCCTTTATAAGAGTAATATAATTAATAAATATAATTATTATCTTTATAATTAATAAGAAGATATCATTTATTTTAATTTACTAATTTTTTTAAAAAATAATTTTAAATTTAAATATAAAAATTTAAATTTTATAAATAATTAAAAAAAGGAGTATTATTTATTTAAATTTTATAAAATAACTTATCACTTATTTTAGTAATAGAATATTATATAATAATATAATTAATTATTCTTAGAATTTTAGATTAAAATTTTTTTTAAGCCTTAAATTAAAAAATATAAAATACATCTTAATTATTAAAATCTAATTTAAGTATTTTAATTTATTATTTTATTTAAAGTTTCTAAATATTATTAATTTATAAATAATATTTATATCTTTAAATAGATATTAAAATTTGTAATTTATATATTTATTTTTATTATTAATCTAGAAGTATTAAATATAATAATTATCTTATTTATAATAAGCTTTAAATAATTAAAAATATTAAAAAACTTTATTTTTATTCTTAATATAAAAATTTTAAAAAAATTAATATAATTATATTTAAAAGTAATAAATTAATAATTACTATTATAGTTAATAAGTTTAATAGAGCTATAAATATTATAATAAATAAATTCTATTAAATATTTATTAAGAGTAATGATATCTTTATATAAAGCTAATTTTTAGTAACTTTATATATAGTACTTATAAATAAGCTTATTATTAATCTTTTTAAAAAAGTTAATACTAATTAATATTTAAAATAATTAAATAATATTTTATTAACTAAAATATCTTATATAAATATATTAAAGTTATTAAATTAAATTATTTAATATATTGTAAGTATTAAATTTAAAAAAAGTTATTTCTAATTTAAAAATAAAAATCTTATAATATTATTTAATTTTAATTATATTAAGGGATTTATAAATTAAAATATAAAAAATTTTATTAAAATCTAACTTAATTTTATTATTAAAAAATTAAGAGATTATTAAAAAATTAATATTTATATTAAATATATATATAATCTTTTAAAATTAAATATACTTATTTAAAAATAAGATTTAAATAATTTTTATATTTATTAATTAACTTATGTTTCTATTAATCTTTTTAATAAAATTATATATTATAACTTAAAAATTAATAAAAGTATTATAATTATTAAAAGTATATTAATTATAAATTAAATTAATAATAATTAAATTTAATAAGTTATTATTTATGAAAAAAATAAGAAAATAAGAAAATATATTCTTATTTCTTTAAATAAAAAATTAATTAATTATAAAATTAATAAAGACTAGCTTATTATTTAGTATAAATATTATTATAAAAGTTATAATTATTAAATATTTTTTTCTTTTTATTTAATTTAAATTTTTTTAACTTTAATTATAGGTATTATTATTAATAAGTAATATTATTATATTTTAATATTAAATTTCTTTTTTTATAATAAGAATAAAAGTTTTTTTTATTTTTTATTTAGATTTATTAATTTAATTATTATTATAATTTTAATTAAAGCTTTAATTAATATTAAAAAAAATTTTTTAAATAATATAATAATTTTAAATAACTTTTAAATAATTTATATATACTATTCTTTATTCATTATAATTATTAAAATATTAGAGATAATAATAATTTTTTTATTAAAAAGAATATATTACTAAATATAGATAATAATAAATATTTAATATATATTATTTAGCTTTATAAGAAAAAGATAGTAAAAATAAAACTTTAACAAAATATATTCTTTAAATTTATTTAGGGTAGTCCTTTTTTTATTTAAATTTAATAATTATAAAAAAAAGGATTCTCCCTTAAAAATATTTAATTAAATAATTATTTTAAATAATTACTAAGCTAGATAATAAAGAAGGAGTATTTATAAATAATAATAAAAATAAGAATAAAAGTAAGGATAAAAATATAGATAAAAATAAAAATATAAATATAAATACAAATAAAATTAAGATAATATAGTAATATTTTAAAGCTAAATTAATAAGTATAAATACATTTTAAATAATAATAGAAATAAAAATATTTAAAGTTATTTAATAATTAAATTAAAGATATTAATATTATTTATTTTTAAAAGGGTAGATTTATTTACTTTAAAATTTATATTATAAGGTAAAAATGACTAAAATAAAGATTAATACTATACTATCTACCCTTGAACTTTTAGTATAGTTTTCTATTAAACTAACACTAGTTTAAAAACTTTTTATTTATAGTTATATACTAAATATCTATTAGTTATACGCTATATTAATATTAGTTATTAAAGAGTTATAGGATAGATTTTATAACTAAAAAATCCTACTAAAATCTAACTAAATCTTGATCTTTAATAATAATAATAGTTAAATAACTATTTTAAAACTATTTATTTATAGCTTTTTATTAATACTTTTAATATTCTTACTACTTAATCTATAATACTATATATATTTAGTGCTGCGTTAAAAAACCTTATTATTATCAAAAGCTCCCTATTTCTTTATTATTTAGCTCTTATTTTTACTATCTCTACCCCCTACTCCTACCCACCTTCTTATTAGATAAGCTTACTTATTCACCCACTTAAGCTACTACTAATATAAGGCCTATATTTTATTCTAACCTCACCTTATACTATAGCCCTAATAGGGGTAATAGGTAATAAAGTATAATATAAGCAAACATCAAAGCAAGTATTAGAGTAGGCATTAACAAGTAAAATACTAAAACATAAAACTAGTACAAACAAGAGTATACCTTATATATAGTATAAATAAGCATTAAAATATATTATAAACAAGTATTAAAGCTTATTATAAGCCAGAGCATAAAATAAAAAAAAGTATAATATATAGTACAAGTTAATATCCTATAGAAGTATAATATAAGTAAAGGCATAATATAAGGAAAAGCATAATATATAGTATAAATAAGTACCCTACAAAAGTATAATATAAGCAAGGGCATAATACAAGGAAAGTATAATATATAGTACAAGTAAGCACCCTATAGAAGTATAATATAAGCAAGGGCATAATATAAGGAAAGCATAGTATATAATATAAATAAGTACCCTATAAAAGTATAATACAAATAAGGGTATAATATAAGGAAAAGTATAATATTAAAGTACAATAAATAGATATAGATTTATAGATATACCACCCCCTAAATATATTTTAATAAATATTTATTATTAAGAGGTTAATCTAGCTTACCTATAATATCTACTATATATAAGGTCTTATATTATAGTGCTAGTAAACTATAAATAAATTATTTTTTTAGTTTATAATATATAAAAAGACTTAAAATTAAGTTTAAAATTTAATTTTTCTTCTCTTTATATATTATTTCTTATATAATATTAGTAATTAGGAATATATACTTTTTCTAATTATATAAATAGTAAAAATATTATACTAATTAGCCTTTCTTACTACTAATATTAATATAATTATTAATATTATAGATATATTAATAATTACCCCTATAAAAGCCTTTATTAGTTAGTAATAAATAACTATATAATTAAATTTATAAATTAATATATATAATCCTTTTATACTATTTTAAGGTTTTAGGCTTAAAATTAATAATATTAATACTATAATCTATATAATATATTATTGTTAAATATTAAATAAAAATATATTATAAAAAAAGCTTTATTAAATTTATTATTAACTTAATATAAAAATAACTTTAAAGCTAAAAACCCTTTAATAATAGTTATATAAAGTGGTATTTATTATTTACTACTAGGTTCTAAGTATTATTATTATCTATATTATTTTCTATAACTTATTTATCTACTAGTAGGAAGCTTTTTATAAATATAAGATATTATATATTAAGTAAGCCTAGTATCTCTATTATATTTAAATTATTAAATTTTTATGTATCTATAAAATTAAGTTAAAAGGATTATTTTATAATATCTTTAATAAATAGATAGCCTATAAGATTAAAAGAGATTATAATATTAACTATACTCTTAAAAATCCTATCTACTATTAACTAAAGCTTAAAAACTATAAAAGATTAGAGTATTTATACTTAAACTTATTAATAAATATATTTAAATTTATAATAGTAGTATATTCTTATATATTTTTAGCTAGATATAACCCTATATATATATTAAGAAGCTTTAGAAGTTTTTTAAACTTATTATTTTTATCTTTACCTTTATATTCCTTAGCCTTATTTTTATTTTTATTTTTATTTTTAACCTTATCTTACTTTTTTCTTATAATAAGCTATTATAACTAAAAGTTATCCTCCTCTAAATTTAATTATATAATCTTTAATAATATATCTTCTAAGGCCCTATTATCTTCTTTATTAATAATATTAGGATTATTATTTTTATTATTATTATCTATTTACCTAATAAAGCCTACTAAAGTAACTTTTATATATATAATTAAGTCCTAATAAGCCTTATATATATTTAGTATATACTAGTAGAGGATTACTAACTTAATATAATATTAACTATTTATTAAAGTATTTAATAAAATAATCAATTTAAAAGCTTAAATAATAGTATATATAGCTATAAAACTAACTCTAGTTATCTTCTTATTAATAACTTATAAGAATAGAAGATAGAATTAATTAATTAATATATAAATCTAAAAAATAAGAGGTATTAATAAAATAGTTTTACTTATTTTTAATAATAACTAGGACTAGATATAAAAGACTAGATTTTAAATATACTATTATTTAAAAAAAAATTAATAGTTTTAAAATACCTTAAGATATATTATACTACTATATTTACTAAGAATATTTATTATAAGGTAGCTTTAGAGAATATAGCCTAAATCTTACTATTTAAAATATAATATATTATATATATATAACTAAATTAGGTCTAATATTAAATATAGCTTAATTATTAAAAATAATTCTATATAAATTTTAGTATTCTTAGTAAATATTATTTAATCTATAATACTAAAGCCTTTTATCTTCTCTTATAATATTAGTATCTTTAAGTAATATTTATTATTATTAATAATATTAAAATCTAAGTCTCCCCTAAAATCTTTAAAATAGAAGTATATTTAATAGCCTTTATCTACTTTATATTTTATAAATCTATTATTATTAGCCTATTAGGGTATATTTTCTAAAAGAATTATAATAAAAGTATATATTAATTAAGTCTTACTATTAATATTAACTTATAGATTATAGTTTAACTATTATATAAATTTAATAAAGGTTTTTATTATATTACTAAACTTTACTTTATAAAATCTAAAAATTAAAGTAAATATATTAATAATCTTTCTATACTTTAAATAATATAAATTAGTAGGTATAAAATAAAATACTTTTAAAGCTCTATATATATTTTAATAAATATTAAAATTATTAATAAATAAAAGATATAGAAAAAATATATAAAATTTTATATAAAATATCTTTAGATATTATTATCTAAAGTATATAATTTTAAGCTCTTTATAAGTCTGATATAATTAATATAAAGGATATATAGATAAGATATAAATATTAAGAACTTTTTTAAATAAATTTCTATTTATTTAGATATATAAATTTATTAAGCTCTTAATTAAGGTAAATATTAATATATTAGGTAATAATATTAATAGTAACTTTAAATAAAATATCTTCTAAGATATAATATTTAGATAAGTTATTAAAATTAAGAATAAGTTTATTTAATATATTTAAGTAATAATAGCTTATAATAGCTTATAGTATAATAATAACTTCTTTATATATTTTAGTATTAGTTTAAAGATCTTTACTAATAAAAATAATATAGCTGATTTAATAGGATAGGGATAATAATAGTATAAATTTAACTAAATTATTTAGAATAATTAGTATATTATTTTTAATATAGTAGATATTTCTAGATATTAAGTATATTAATAATTTTTATATTTTTAATTCCTAAAGTTCTATAGACTTATTAATATAGTATATTATATTAAAAAATGTTTTCTATTATAATTACCTAGTAGAAAGTATAGTATATATAAGATTAATAAGGTTATATTAATATTATCATAATAAATTTTTAATTCTTTATTTATTTATACCCTTTTCTTAGTATAGTAGTAATAGCTATTTTTTAATAATAATTAGTAAAGGCTTTTATATTACTTAAAAAAGGGGTATATATTAATATAATTAGTATTTTAAGGTGTTTAATTTTCAAGGAAGAGTTTTTATTATATTTAGAGTAAGCTTTATCTCTTTTTCTTTTATAAAAGCCTTTAATAACTATAATACCTCTCTTAATTTTATATAATTTATTTATAAATATATTAATTTTTTTATCTATAAATCTAATATTAAATATAGAGGTAGTAGTAAAGTACCTTTAACTCCTTATACCTTTAAAATCTTATAAGAGGGAGTTAATAATAGTAGAGATAAAAATAAGGGTAATAATAAATAAATATAAATAAAGTTATAGCTTTAATTTTAATTATAAGTTAATAATTTATACCTAGATATAGGTAATAGAACTTATAATAATATATTATTATTACTTTTACTAAAAGGATTAAGATCTTTAAGATATTTAAGTATAATAAAAGGGTATAGTTTATAGAATATTTATATAGCTTATTTTAATATTTATAAGAGTATTATTAATATTACTAAGTCTATTATTAAAGAAATATATAATATAGAGATTATTATCTTTATTATTATTATTTTTATTTATATATATTTATATAGACTTAATAATAGAGGCTATAATCTTATTATATTAGTTATAATTAAATATAATTATATTCTTACTATAATTTATACTAAGTTCTTTAGGTAAAGCTAGGTCTTTATTATTTTTATTAGATATTAATTTATTATCTTTATTAAATATAGGAATAGGATTAATAAAAAGGGTAGAAAATTTTACATTTTTTAAGAGGTCTAAAATATCTAATATATATATATTAATAGTGGGTGGTTCTTAATATAAATTAATATAAGAGTCTATATAATCTATTTCTTAAAAAAGATAGACTTATTTTTATTATTATTAAAATATTATCTTAGTATTTATAGCTAGTTAATATTATATACTTAGGATTAAAAAATTATATCTATTAAATAACTAAAATAATAAGAGTTATAAAATAGATATTATTATATTAGATTATAGGTATTTAAAATAGTAGGTATAAAAAAATAAATCTATAATCTCTTAATAACCATAATAATAGTTAATATTAAAATTTTAAAAATATTGATAAAAGGCTTTAATAATAGGCTATATTAATTTAAAATTAGGATTATATTTATATATTAATTTATATAATAAAGCCCCCTTATATATAACAAGAGCTATAGAGTATATATTTAATTAATATATTAATTAAATCTTATTATATTTTCTTACTAAAGTCCTATATTATATTTAATTAAAGTATAAAGTTATCCTATAATATAGTTATTAAAATAATAAAATAAATTTTATAAAATATATTAATAGTATATTACTATTAAAGCTAATAACAGCTCTAATAATATTCTATTATATATAGTATTAATAAATCTATAACTTATCTATTAAACTACTATTATTAATAGTATATATTAGAATATAATTAAGTAGTAAAAAAATAATTATTTCTTATATTTTAAAGAGTATTATTTATATTATTAAATAGTACTTACCTATCTATAAATAAGTAGTTTAATTACCTATAAATAGGTATTTTATACTATCTTAAAAATAATCTATAATAATATATTTAAAAAACTACCTCCTTCCTTTTTATACTTTTTAAGATATAGTTTAATATATTATAAGCTAAGAATAGTTTTACCTCTCTATCTTTCTTTACTATTATAAATAAAGCTTTTTTTAAAGATATAAAATAATTATTTATTAAAACTTACTAGCTAATATTAATTAATACTTATATATTATTATCTCTACTTTTAAAGATTTATTTATTTAGCTCTATTATTACCTCTAAAATAGCCTTCTTTATATTATAATATATAATAATATTATTAAAAATACTATTAATATAATATTAGTAGATATAAATAATATTATTTAGATTATTAAAATATTTTATATACCTAATTATTTATCCTAAGGTTGAGTTATTATATATGTTTTTAATAATATATATATAAAAACAATATTTTTAAAGGTTAAATTTAATAACTCCTACTATAAATAGGATAATTATAATTATAACTTCTTTATTAAAGTAATTAAAGAAGTTCTTATACCTATTCCTTTCTTTAAAGGACTAGTATATAATAATAAAAATAGTCTTTATATTAATAAGCTTAAATATTATATAGAGATATACTAAGACTATAGGTAATTAATATTATATAATTACTTTTTTTTAGTTATATATAACTTATATTAAATTTAATAATTATAAAAGCTTTCTATAAAAGCCTTTTATAGGTAAGTAATATAAAGTCTTTAATAAAAAAAAATCTATTTATTTAGTTATAGATATTATATAAAAGTATATAGATCTTAGGAGCGCCTTTATATAACTTATAAACTAATATCTCTCTTATATAAGTATTATTCTTAAGAGTTTTATCCTAATTAAAATAGAATTCTATCTTTTTAAGTTATTTCTTAATAATTATAACCTTTAAATTAATTTACTTATTAATTTTAAGAAAGCTTAAGGATATTATTAATAAAGTTAATTTATAATATTAAAATAAATTTTAATATTTCCCTATAACTAATCTACTTATTAATAGTACTTTAACCTTATAGTATTTCTACTTCTTATTAAGCTTATATTAATAGTTAATTAAAGTATAATAAAGATATAGGAGTTAATTATAAATAAAGTATTTACTATTAAAAGATATAGAACTTAATATTATATACTATAAAATATATTTATACTAAATATCCTTAAGGTAAGCGCTTTATTTTATAGGCTTAATATACTTAGGTATAATTTAATATTTAAAAGCTTATATTATAAACTAGAGTTTTATAATAGGGTATATATTATTTAAATTAAATAGATTTTAATCTAAAATAAATTTTAGTTTATTTAGTAAAATATTTTCTTAAAGCTTATCAATATTTTTTAGTTTAATAAATAATGTATACCCTCCCTAGTCCTCTATACTATTAGGGATTAGTATAGCTATAAGTATAATATAATAATATATTACTAACTATAGGATAGTTATTAAACTATTTACTAAAAAATTCTTAAGTACTTAAGCTTTATTAATTATTATAAAGTTAAAATATTTAGCTAATAATATATCCCAATCTTTATTAAGCTAGGTATATAAATTAATTATTTTAACCTTAATATATTATTTTTAAATAATTTTTTATATTTATAGTACCTTTAGCTTATAACGCTCTTACTATATATAATATAAGGAGATAATTATTATTTTTATGTGATATTTCTTTCTATTAAATAGCTTATATTCTTAATATAGGATTTTATATACTTTTTTCTCTCTACCCTTCTTATTATCTTTATATATATTATTATAGTATTTATATATATAGAATATTTCTAGGATAATAAAATTAAATATTTTGATCTATTAATTAATTAGGGTTTAGGGTACTAGGATTAGATAAGACTTTATTAATACTATTTTTATTTTTTTATCTTTTTCTAATATTATATTTATTAACCTACTAAAATAATATATTAGTAGATAACCTTAAAAGTAGTACTTATAAAAGACTTTAAAATATATATAATATTATTTATAGAAAGCTTTTATAATAATTTATTAAGCCTTTTATATATTAAAGAAAGATAAATAATATAAAGCCTTTTATAAAGATACTTATTTAAAGTAAAAAGTTAATTATAATCTAGATCTTACTAAACCCTATTATATCTATAATTATATAACCTTAAATTTTATTATTAAATATAATATTAATAATAAATTTTATAGCTACTAGTTACTAAAATATAAATTAGGCTAATAATAATATACTAGGTATTTTTATAATTATATTATTAGCTCTATACTAAGGGATATTAAATAGAATATATATTTTTTCTATATCTTTTTACTAATATATTATATTATTAAAGAATTATTACTATTTATTAAATTTATTTATACTCTTATTTATAAATAGTTTATATATTATTAAATCCTACTTTAGACTATTAATTATTTCTTTATATTATTTTAAATTTTTATTATAATCTATTACTATATCTAGGCGCTTTATAATATTAATAGCTTCCTAAAATATATTTAATAATTTTATTAATTAATACTATTTACTAGAACTTATAATTTAGATTTATAATAAGACCTTTAATCTCTATATATATTTTCATAGTATTTATTAGCGGTATTATATCTATCCCCTTAATTAGAAGGTGTAGTATAGGTTTATTATTTAAAAAAGGGTAAGATTTATCTATAAAAGGAGAGAAAGATCCTTTAATTATAAAATTAATAGTTTCTATAATATAAGGACTATAGATAAATAGGTTAATATTAGATTTTAAGGAAAGCTTCTTAAAGAATATTAAAAAAAGCTTTATAATAAAAGGCTTCCCCTTATACTAAGATAGTATATATATTTATTCTTATTATTTAATTAAAATTTAAATATAATAGTTTATTTTAAATTCTATAAAGCTTTTTTTAAAAAAATACTATAAATAAACTTAATATTTATTTTTTAGATATTATATAATAATTTAGCTAAGTAATTAATATAATCCTAATCTTTCTTATTTAATTAGGTATATAAATATTAATTATATCTAGGCCTCTCTCCTATAATAAGCTTCTCTTTAATAATATTAAAATTTAAGTTATATAACTAAATATTACCTATCTTATATATTTTATTTTATTTAGGGTAGATTTATTTTTTAATATATTTTTAAAAATATAGTTTAAATTTTAGCCCCTTAAATTATATAATTATTTTAATTATATCTTTAAAACTTAGTTTTTTATATATAATTTTTATATTTTAAAGTATAAATTTACTTTTATATATATCCTATACTATTTTAGGTATTATAATAAGGAGATATAAATATATATACTTATTAAAGGCTTCTATAGCTAATTAATAAGAGTAGAATAGTCTTAATAGAAAGCTTTTATAAATAAGTAAATTAATAATATTAAAATAAAAATAGGTAATAGTAAGAATAGTTTATAATAAAAATAGTAGATAATAAATAGTATCTTTATAATAAATATATAGCTTTAGTTAATATAATAAATTAAAGTAAATATATAACTTCAGCCTATATAGTATTATAATATAGCATTATAATATAATAACTAGAAATTATATAGAGATATAGATTTACTAATTAATATATATATTATTATATAAATATAATTAAAAGTGAATCTCTATATAAATACTGATATATAGAGTATAAGAGCTTTAAGTACTTAAAAAGTCTTATTATTATTTTTCTTATTAATAATATTTATAAGTTTCCTTAATAAATAAGCTTTTATTATTTATAATTTTAATATTTTTCTTCTTAATTACCTCTATACTTATAATACTCTTATTATAGATTTTATTTCTTTTTTTTTAATAAATTTCTTTATTAATAGATATAATTTAGCCGTAAATATAATAACTAAAGATATATTTAAGGGAATAATAAGTATTAAAGTATTCAATATTATATTTTTAGATCTATCTTATATAAGAGTCTTTCTTATATAATAGGGCTATACCTATTTTATAGCTAGTATCTAGGGAATTAGATTGATAATAATAAAATATAATAATATTATTAAAGGTAGGATAGTAATAGTTCTTATAGAAATTAATAAGATAATCTATTTTTATAATATTTATTAATAATCCTTTTATATTAAAATATAGGGAAGTAATAATAATCCTATAAATAAAATCATAATTATTACCTATTATTTTACTTAATAAGGTGTACTAGTATTTTTTATTATATTAGTACTTAGTTCTTTAATAGGTTAAATAAGGATTACTACTTAACCTAATATATAATTAAATATAGATTCTCCCGTTTTTATTAAAATTTAAGATAAAATAAATATTCCTTTCTTATTAATAAGTACTAAGTATTATATTAAGAATATAGATTATTTCTATAATTTTTATAAAAATTATTATTATTATTATTCTAATATAATAGAATTGAGTTAAAAGCTTATAACTATTTTTTAGAGGGCTACTTTTTAGAGGGGTATATCTAAAAAAGTATTTTAAAAGGTTGTATATAGAATAATACCTAATTAGGAGCCTATTTTAATTAATTATAATAATTTTTATAATAAACTAACTAAGATTTTTTTTAGCTATTAAAAATAAAAAAAAGTATATAATTAAGAAAGATAAAAGTAAGCCTAAGTTACTATTATCTATTATTAGTATTAAATATTCTATAAGAGTTATATAACTAATTATATTTTACCTTTATAGGCTTTATAATCTTTATAAGAAAAACCTACTAATACAATTATAAGCTATTTAGCCTTAATTTATATATTAAAGGCTTTTAATTTAGTCCTAACTTATATACTAAAAGTTTCTATACCCTTTACTTATTATATTAATAATGTTTATAATATATTATTCTCTTCTTACTATTATTTTACTATTAATATTACTGCCTTGTCTTCTTATACTATAAATAATAGTAAAGCTTCTTATATAGCTAATAATAAATCTTCTTATATAGCTAACGGCAAATCTTCTTATATAGCTAATATTAAAGTATTTTATATAGCTAATAGTAAAGAATTTTATACGGCTAATAATAAAACATCTTATACGGCTAATAGTAAAGTATTTTATATAGCTAGTATACTAAAGGCTTCTATAGGTAGTAGTGGTTATACTAAATTAAAATAAGTTAAGGATAATATTAATAATATTTAAAGATATTATAATCTTTCTAGTATTATACTTATATTAGAAAGTAATAAGTATAGTTAGTCCCTTAAAAACTAGGTACTAAGTTAAGAAATTAATAATAAATATATTAAAAAGAAAATAAAGCTAGTAATATCTACTATAAGAAAGATAGAAAAGATTATATAGACTAAATTAAGTTTATTTATATAATAGTGGTTCCTTACCTTTCTGTTAAAGACTAATATTAATAAGCCTATTATTAGTGTTTTTAATAGGATAAGATATAACTATCTAACATATAAAGAGGTGAAATAATATATATTATAGATATATAAGATATAGAAGAACTAGGTATTTAAAGTTATAGAGGTATAAATAACTTAATAAATCTCCTTAACTAGGCTAGCCTATTTAGTATTATTTATAAATATTAAATTTTTTAAAGAGTTTTGTTAAAAACTGTATAATAAATTTAATATAATATAGCTATTATAAGTGTTTAAATTTAGTATTAAAATAGTAGATTTTAAGTAAATCTTACTTAATAGTATTATATTCTTTAAATATAAGTTATTAGCTTTATCCTTACTACCTACTATTTACTAGAGGTTTATAAACTACTAATATATTAATATAGATATTTTCCTTTAGATAATTATATATATATATTTTATTATAATTTATAAGGATAATCCTCTAGATCTTACTTATATTAAATATATTTATATTTATTTTCTCACTTTTTTTAATACTTTATATTAGAAGAATAAATTTTATAATATATAAAGTATTAATCTTTATTTAGAGTGAATTATTCCTCACAGCCTATAATATAAATATTATTAGAAACTAGATATTAATTAGGATTTAAATATTTTATTAGAAAATACTAATAATAAAATATTTAATACTAGTTTTCTTAATATAGATAGTATTATTATTCTACTTATAAACTTATATATTATGAATATTATAGACCTATATAATACTAGCTCTCTAATTACAAATAGCGATTTTAATTTATTATAAATTAATAATAAAGACTAATATACCCTAGATAATAGTTTAAAGTTTAAGAAATAAATAATTAATAAATAGATAGGTAGTTTATATATTTACTTTATACTTATAATAGACTTTATTAAGGTAATATATTATATTATATCTTCGGCGCCCTTATAGAAGCCTTTATTACTAGGATATATTTACTTAATATATTATATTTACTTAGTATATTATGTTTGCTTAGTATATAAGTATATCTATGGAGTTTATATTATTTAATATCCTACTTACAAAAGCCTTTGTCTATATAGTATAGTGGTAGAATACTTAGAAAAGAAATAAGTACTATATATATAATATAAAAGACTTTATCTATAAAAAACTTTATTTAGTCTATTTTTGGATAATGTATAGGTGGTTTTCTAAGGGTTATCTATAATTATACAACCATTCTAAAACAACAAAAAGGGTAAGAGGTAAATAACAGTAATCTATTATCCCTATTACTAGCTTAAAATAATATTATAACTAGTAAACAGCTAATATTATTAATAACTAGTTATATATCTATTATATAACTAGATTAAAGTAAATAAGATAGACTTATTAGTAATTATTATTTTTAATATTTTTATTAAAGATCTTTATAATTTATTTTTTATTTTTTAATTATTTAATTTTTTTAATAAAATAAGACTAATATTATTAATTTAAATAATAATAAATTTAGATAAAAGAATTTAAATTTTATTAAAAAAAATTATTAATTCTAAGTAATAATTATAAATCTTATAATTATAAATTTATAAAAGTAAATAGTTATTTAAATAAAATTTTATTTAAGAGCTTAATAACTTCTTTATACCTACTACTTATATTACCCTTTTTTAATAGTAGAAACCCCTAATTTATAATAAATTTTTTTTATAATAACCAACTACTTAAAGAAAATTTAATATTTAAAAGTAATTAGCTTAAATAATTTTAATCTTACTTTACTAAAATAATATTATTAATTAATAGATAAAAATTATAATAACTAGAAATCTAGTCTCTTTAATTTATTTAATTAATTAATAATTAACTAAGAATTTAATAAATATAAAAGATATTTAATAAGATTATAAAGTTTTTATAAAGTTTTTAATACCTTATAAAATTTTTATAAAATTTTTAATATTTATTAAAATCTTACTTTTAAAGTAGGATTAGATTATAAATTTAAATAATAAAATAATTTATTCTAAATACTTAATAATTAAAATTTTTATTTATTTATTTATATTAATAATTAATTAAGAAAATAATATTATATAAATAAAAGTATTTAATAATTTATAGAATTTAATATTTATTTAAACTAAAATATATTAATAATAATAATATAATAAGTAATATTAGTCCCTAATTAAAGTTTAATAAAATACCCCTTTTTACTATAATTATATATCATAATAAATATTTTAATAATCTTAAGTAGTTATCTAAAAATTAATTATTCAATTAATAAGCATATTTAGAATTTAAAAGATTAATAGTTTTATAATTATATTAATATCTAAAAACTTAGGATTAGATAAAATTAATAAATAAAATAAATAATAAATTATTTGATAATAATGTTTATAAATACTAAGCTTATAACTTATTAAAAATAGGTTTAATTATTCTTAATTAATTAGTTAAGGAAGGAAGCTCTAAATTTAATAAAATTATAAATTATTATTTATACTAAGGCTTACTTATACTTATAGCTTAGTAATAGATTTTAATAATATTATTATTATTTATTATAAATAAATTAAGTATTATATTATTAATATATTATCTACAAAAAATTTTAATTATTAAAATAATTATAAAATTTATAAAGTTAATATTTGCCTATAATAAATAATTAATCTTTTATTATTTTTTATTAGTTTAAATTTATTTAATTTAAATATTATTTTATAAAGATTTAAAGTCTTAAACTTTTATTTTAAAATTAAAATTATATTTATATCCTTATTTTTTACTTTATAAAGGAGTAAATTATTTTTTATTATTTTTAAAACTTAGTCTTTAATTTACCTTATATATTTATTAATAGAAAGTTAATTAAAATTCTTTTTATATTTATTAACTATATTAAAATAAATTTTAAAAATATAATTATATAATATATTAACCTCTATACTTATATTAATAATATTATATATAATTTAATTAAATTCCTCTTATTTAAAGATAATAGCTGTAATTAATTAATAATTTAATAATTAATTTAATAATTACCTTATTAAGATGTTATAATATTATGTGGCATAGGGCACCTAGTGTGCCTTCTTAGCTAGTATTAGTGTAGGATCGGGCTTGGCACCTATATAACTATATATAGTAGGTAGCTTAGAATTAATGACCTTTACTAGATTAATGAAATACTATAAAATACCTATATTATATGATAATATAGTAGTAATAGCTGTATAGCCCTTACAGACACTATTCCTTGTCTTATAAGGGCTATTAGTTACTAGCTTATATATAAGTACTAAATAGCTTATGTGCAGGCACTAGCTATTTTATAGTATTAAAGTCCTCTACTATTTCCGCCTATACCTTTTTATAATTTTGAGCCCTTATTCTATAGAACCCTAATATCTAGGTTAATAAGCTATAAGTTATAAAACTATAAGAGAATAAACCTATACTTTAATAGGGTTTAAATAGGCCTATCCTTATCCTATTTTTAACTAGTAATATATTGCTAAATTTATTAAGGAAGGAACTAACCTTTTAAATTAATATAGAAGTCATCTCCTATTTTTATTTAAAAAAATTTTTTCTCTTATTTTTACTTCTCTCTTTACTACTACCTCTATAATTTATAAATTTTATTATAGTAGCTTAAGTTCTTCTACTAAAACTTATATTTATTTAAGTACCTTTTTTTAGTATTATTAATTTAAGCTTTATACCCTTTTATTAATTGTTTATCCCCCTACTACTATTATTCTAGCTTTAAACCTAGTAAGTTATAAAACTATAGTCCTTATATTCCATTTTAACAAATTTATTAGATCTAAATACATATACACGGATAATATTAGTGATAAGACTTGATAGGTGATTTATTATATTACTTTAATAAACTTTAGACCGCCTTTAATAAGTAGAAGTTTATTTAAAGAAAGTAATATTTTAAGGTTTAATACCTATTTAAGTAGATCTACTTTAATTAAGCCTCTACTATTCTTATAAAATTAGGTTATTAATAGGGTAAGCTTATAAACTACTTTAAATAACTTTAAAACTATTATATAACCTATAAGGCCTAAAGTTGTAACTTCTACTACTAGTATACTATCCTCAACTCTTTTAAACCTTAATTTTACTAGTAATATACCTCCTACTTTTAAAAAGAACTTAATTAGAGCTATTTTAGCTGATAAAGTAATCTTTAGTTATTTTATTAGTCTAGTAAATAATAGTAATATAGCTTTTAGGAGTAATAGGCCTGATTTAAAGCCTATCTCTAATATAAATAACTTAAATAATAATAGCTGGTAAGACTCCGGCTTTAATAAAAGATAATACACGTTTTTATAATATCTAGTTAGTAGGCTACTTAGGGGACCTTAAGACTCTACCCCTTTAGGCCCTACCCTTATAGGTGTTAATAATAATATTCTAAAAAATAATACTCAGCCGTAAAATATAAAAAAGTTGGGATTCTTTAATAATAATTATAGTGGCAAGACTATATATATTAGGGGTGCCATAATTAAATATACTAATAATAGAGCCATTTTTTAAGATATCTATCTTTTTTTAGAATAAGCTAAGGACCTTACTATTATAAAAGGTACTATTATTAGGGAGAACCTTAAGATGTCGCTTTTAAATAGTGTAATAAACTAGTAGCTTAATAAGCTATCTATTATAGAGAAGCGCCTTATTAAATATAATACTTCTAAATTTAATTTAAGTAAGTGGTTAAGACTCTTTTTAAACCGTTTTAGTATATCTTTAAATATAGCTATTAATACTATATTAAAGGAATGCTATACCTTTTGGGACACCACTATATAATAAGAGCTAAGAAAGTATACTTAAAGAATTTTTAAGTTAGTTAAGGATGTTAGGCTAATAAATATTTAAAACCTTATTAATATAATATATAATAGTATTGACTTAGAGTTATAAAAAGATGTTAGCAAGCCTAATAATATTATAATAATTAATTCTTTTTTTAAAAGCATTGACTCTTATAAAGATAAGTAGTAGGAGTACGTGGTAAGGTATCTTAAGAATATATCTTTAATATTTTAAGGCAATTAATAAGGTTAACTTTAAGATAATAGAAGTAATTATAACTAATTTTAACCCCACTATAATTAGGAATATAATTAGGAATATAATTAGTAAGGCTACTAACCTTTTAACTATAACTAGTAATCCTAATTTAGTAGTACTAGCTATACTCCTATTTTTTAGTATTAGTCTTATACCCTAAATACTTATTCTAATCCACTATAGTTATATAGCTAATATAGCTAAAAATTAAAGCCCTAATAGTAGGCTCCTATATTATCTACTTCTTATTAGCCCTTATAAATTACTACTTTACTAAATATATTTATTTTAACTCTATATCTACTCTTTATAGGGAATTAAAATTATTTTTAAAAAAATAATTAAAAGTTTCTAAAAAATGGAAATAGGTGGTGGTAGAGTGGCAACCCTTATTATAAGATACTAGCGTATTAAGCTATAGCTAAGGATGCTAAGGAAGAACCACAGCCTTTAAGGGAGAAAAGTACCGCTTACTATATATAAGAGGAGGAATATATATATAGTGGGTATAATAATTATAAAAATAAGTTCTTTTATTTTAGGCAGGATAAAATTCTAAAGAAATAATTTATAAAATTTATTAGTATTAATACATCCTATTATAATTATAGCAAGTTATTTTTATTAAAAAATAAATTATATAAACACCTTAGAGAAAAGTATAGTAAGGGTATATAACGCAAAATTAATCCTAATATAAATAAGTATAATCTTAGAGAAAAGTATAGTAAGGGTATATAACGCAAAATTGGTCCTAATATAAACGGGCACTATCTTAGAGTAAAATGTAGTAAGGGCGTATAACATAAAATTAATCCTAATATAAACGCTTTGAAATTATAAAATAGGGATCACACTTAAGAAATATCTAGCAAAGGTTTAGTATATAGGATAGATTCTATTATAAATACTTTAATAATATAAAGTAAGGAGTATCCTTAAAAAAGGTTAAGCAAATATTTAGTACTTAATTATAATTATATTATAAATACCCTAAAAATATAGAGTGAGGAGCATCCTTAAGATAGGTCTAGCAAAGGTTTAGTAGTTAATTATAATTATATTATAAATACTTAGGGAGTATAGATTGGGGAGTATCCTTAAAAAATATTAAATAAATATTTAACAGTCAATCCTAATTATATTATAATTGCTTTAGGAGTATAATATAAACTATTAAAAAAATACTTAAAAACTAATTTAAGTAATAGTTTAGTAATTAATTAAAACTCTACTTCTAATACTTTATATATATAGCAAGCTTTCTTCTTTAGAAGTTAAATATAATATTAAAATTATAGCTACCCTACTATATAATATAAAGATATATAATATATTTATATATTTAGTAACTCTAACTTTTATTATACCTTCTAAGCCTTATAGCCCTTCTACTACCTTTTTAAATTTAAGTAATAATTATCCTATTACTTATTTCATATTATTACTAGATATTATTAAGTCCTCATCCTCTATAAAAAATCTTAATAATAGTTTTATATTTTAAAGTTGGACTTATATTAAGATTATAGTAAGATTTCTATTTAATTTTAAAGATATTAAGGTCTATATTAACTTAGGTTATAAAGTCTTATTTATAGATAAAGTTTTAGTTACTTTTACTTCTATTTAAAATTAAAATTTTAAAAATAGCTTTTTTATTTAAGGTTTAGGGCTTAGATATCTCTAAATATAAAACCTTAAAATATATTATAAGCCCCTTATACCTTCTAGTAATTAAAAAGGATATAGATAGGAAAGTTTTTATATATATTTATAAAGAACTCTATATTATAGATAACTTAAGAGCTAAGATATTTATTAGTAATAATATTCTAAGTCCTAAAAAAATAGTTATTAATATTTTAAGATAGAAAGTATATATTAGCAGCTATAATACCTATTATTTAGTTATAGCTTACTAATATAGATTATTCTTTTAAAAGTATATATATATATAGAAGGTTACTATTATTCCACTCTATAATAAGATAATAATACTTATAAGACTATTAGTATTATTTAAAGATAGAGACTTTTTATTTAAACCTTTTATATAAAGGAACCTTATAATATACATCTATCTTATAAACTATAGAATGTTTGGTGTCTTTATAAGAAATAATTTAAACTTATTTATATAGATCCTAGGTAAGACCCGTCTTAGGAATATTATAGAAATTAATTATAATAACTATTTCTAAGCTAATATTAAAGCCAACTTCGCGGCCATCCTATTATAACTCTTGGTGAGAGCGCCGCCCCTATTAATCCCTAATATCAATCATGCATGAGGACTAGATAGAAATAGTGATAACAATATTTATATATTTACTATACTATTTTTACTAGCTCTACTAGCTACCTATTCTATAGCCCTAGCTATAGCTAGCAGAGCTATAACTTTATACATTTATAATAATAACACTATTCGTGCACATATACCTAGGGAAGTATATTATCCCAATAGCGTTATACTCTTTAATAATGATTATACGATTTAAGTATTATAGGAACTTATTAACGCTTTCCTTATACTTTAGGTTAATAATAGTTTTATATATATATTAGAGGAAGAATAGATAAGAATTTCTCTATAATATAACTAATAGATAAAGGTCTTAAGGAAAGCTAAAATTTACTCACTAAGTATATAAGACTATAAAGTGGTTAATAAAATATTTAATGAAATATACTAGTAAGGTAGACTCAACTAGATAAAGAAGTAGACACCTTTTTTATACCTTATTTTTATTATTTAGTAAACTCTAGTAGATAGTAGTAGAAAGGGCTATATAATAGTTAATATTTAAGGCTTTAATAATTTAATTATCCTTAATATATACCCTATACCTCTATAAGCGGAGATTATTGGTAGTTTTATAGAATATTCCTATATCTCTATTCTTAATATATTATTATTCTTCTACTAGTGAAGGGTTTATTTAAAGGACTGGTATATACTTACTATTATAACTTATTATAGCTAGGAAATATTTAACATCCCTATTATAGGATATATAAATAGCATTATATATATATAAAGATAAATTGATAAAATCCTTTGCCCTATAAAGCATGTACAAGTATATATTAATAATATTATTATAAGAGCTATATCTTTCTAATAATACTTAAGGGACCTTTATAAACTTTTCTAACTCTTTATAAACTATAATATTTTTATTTTATTTATAAAAATATATCTAGGCTATCCTAATATTAACTTTTTAAGGTAATATATTAACTCTTTAAGTCTAACTTCCTTTAAAGAAAATTTTTAAGTAATAAGTTAACTTTAATATCCTAAAATACTAGGCGCCTTTAAATACTATCTTAATTTAAATTTAATATAGTAATCTTCTATATTAAAGATAATAAATATATATAGGAAGGTAAATAGCTAATATGTAATATAATATAGCTAATACTTTTCTTATTCTATCTCCTTGTCTTAGTTAAATAAAACTATTAGCTAATTAAGCTTAAAATTATAAGCTTTATCTAGGTTATAAAGAAAGTTAGATATATAATAAAATTATTAAAGAATATAATTAGGGTATAGACTAACTATTCTATAATTCTTAATATCTTTAAGTAGAGCTGTATTATATTAATAACCTTAATAATATAAATAAATATTTATCTCGTCTATATATTATAGTTCTTAAGATAGTTTTAACTTAATATTATATATAAGCCTAGTAAAGAATATATCCTATCTAATATACTTTTTAGATTTGCTAGCTACTATCTATTAATACTTCCTAATAATTATTTAAAGTTAGACGCCCTCTTTGCTGTAACTTTTATTAATATAAATAAGGAATTCTATAATAAGTTATTTAAGGGCTATTAGGAGGATAACTTTTAGAGGTATATTATTATATAAATTAATAAGAACTATACCCTAAGTGAGAATATAGTACTTTTACCCTTTATTAGAGGAGAATATCTTTTAATATATAAAATAGATCTATATTTTAGGCTTTATACTAAGATAAATTGAGATAAAAAGGAAAATTAGGAGTAGTAGTAAAGAGTTAGCGCGTATAACATAAAATAGGTGGTGGAAAATTATGAGTAGTAGTAGGGAGTTGGTGTATATAATATAGGATAGTATTAAGAAGTAGGCGTATATAATAGGGAATATTCTAAAATATTAGGATAGTATTAAGGAGTTGATGTATATAATAGAGAGTATTTTGAAATGTTAAACACTGATAATAGAATGTTGAAAAGTATGTAGGAGTAAAAATTAACAACTTTAAATAAATATCTATTAAGATAATTATAGGATAGAGTATTAATTAAAATATAAGAGTAAGATTTTTAAGCTATAGCTTTATATATATTTATTTAACTCCCCGCGTATAGTGTCTTATTAATAGGTTAAGTATTAACTAGTATATAAGAGTAAGACTTTAAAGCTATACCTTTATATATATTAGCTCAGCTGCCTATATATAGTATCTTATTAATAGGTTAAGCATTAACTAGTATATAAAAGTAATACTTTAAGGCTATACTTTTATATATATTAGCTTAACTACCTACATATAGAAATGAATTGGAAAATATTAATATTAAAATATTAGAGGATAATTAAGAGCTTAGTTTAGTAATCTTAAACCTATATATAAGGCCTAGACTATTTTTTTATATTAATCTATTAATAAGCCTTTAATATTTATATATATTAATAAGCCTAGTTAAAAATATTCTAAGTCTTATATATAGGAATAGCCACCCTAGCTTTTAAAGATACTATTAAATAATTATTTTATCTTAATATATACACGGTCTAGTTAAGTATTTATATAATTTTATTAGATATTATCTAGAATACCTAATTCTCTAAATATAATACTATATATTTTATAGAAATCTAAATTTAATTTCGTCCCTACTAGTACCCTTTTATATTATAATAATTAATTTTATTCTCGCCCTCCCTCTATTTAATAAAGACTTTAACGCAGCTATATCTATAATAGATAAGTTTATTAAATATATAACTTTTATATTTAGAAAGACAACTTAGTCTATAAAAGATTAGATAAGGACTTTATTAAATAGACTTAATATTATAGATTAAAGCTTATTAAAGATTATAATTTTAGATAAAAATAGAAAGTTCCTTTTTAAATTCTAGATAATAATATTCTATAAGCTTAGTATTTCCCTTTTATATTTTATAGCCTATTATTCTTAGATAAATAGTACTTTTAAAAGAACTAATTAAACTATTAAAATTACTTTAAGATATTATATATATAAATTTAATAAGCTATCTAAGTAGCCTAAGGTCCTCCTTTATATATAGGCTTTTCTAAATAACTTATTTATATCTAGGCTTATATTAAATAAAATTATATATAGGTTTACGCCTAATAAGCCTTTAAATCTTTTTATAATATTATCCTTTAATAACTATTTTCTAGCTAGGATAACAGCGGCTAATATAATTATTTTTATATAGATGTTAAATAAATTTTATTATAATAAAAAATATTAATCTATATTTTTAAGAGTAGGTAACTAAGCACTACTACACCTATATAAGGGTTATTCTATACTATCCACCCTTAGGGTAACTATAAAATTGGTATAATAATATATTGGTTTGTTTAAAGTTATAGAAAGAGTAAGGTAACTAGTATATTATTTAAAGATATCTAAGGATTAGAGAGTTTATCTTATATTTATAATTATATAACTAGAACCTATACTAGTGCTATTTAATAATTTATATAATTATTCTAGGCCTACCTATCTATAAGCTATCTCTATAGATAGATAAGAATATAATATAGAATACCTACTAAATAAGAGGATTATATAAAAAGGGAGAGGCCTTGTTATAGAATACTTATTAAGATAGAAGGTTATAGGCTAGAGTTTAATAAATAATATAATATTAAAAACTTATAAGATTGCTTAGAGCTAGTAGAGGAATATAAGGCTAAAATATAATATATAGGTTGGACCTTAGAACTTGCTATACTAAGGCCTTTACCTCTACCTATTAGAAAGTGTGGGTGTCTTAAGAAGAATAATAGCATCTGAGAGCTTTTACCTTATACCTCTATATATCTAGCTAGCATTGGGCGCGCTATAGGAGGCGGCCTTTTTTTGCAATTATAGGGAGATTATCATAATATTATATAGTATAGGGCACCTAGTGTGCCTTCTTAGCTAGTATTAATGCAGGATTGGGCTTGGCACCTATATAACTATATACAGTAGGTAGCTTAGAATCAACAACCTTTACTAGATTAATGAAATACCATAAAATGCCTATGTTACATGACATAAGAGACTTATATATATAATAATATATTATCTATCCCGCTTATAATAATAATATCTTTAACTTTTATTAATATAATATTATTTATTTAATTTTTTTGTTAGATATTAAAATATTTATTATTTATTATTTTTATATTATTAATATCTATATTTATAGAATTAATAAATATTATTAATTTACTATTAAAAATTTAAAAAAAAGTAATTTAATTTAAAATGTTAAATAAAGTATATAATAAGTTATTTAATTCAATAATTTATTTAATAATTAACCTAATAATATTAACTAAATTAAGGATTAGCTATAATTATTTTAGGGGTTAATAATAATAAAACATAAGAAATAAAAAATTATAAATAAAGATTATAAGTAAGGAAATCTCTAATATTAATATATTAATATATTAAAATAGTACTAGTACTATTTAAATAACTTATAAATTATTTTTTACTAGATATTTTTATTATATTCTATCCTATTTATTTTCTATTTTATAATTTATATAAATAAGTTAATCTTAATTAATAAATATTAATTTATATATTTCTATTAAATATATTTAAAAACATATATTAATATTATTAATAATTATATGTTATAAATAATTAAGATTATAATTAAATAAATTTAAAATAAGATTTTTTTAAAAAGTTTATAATAATTTAATTTTCTTAAATTTCCTATTTATAACTATTTAATTTATATTCCTATAAATAATTATTAAATTAATTATTAAATTTATTATTATTGTATTTTTATTATTATTATATTCTTAATTTATTAATATTTATATATTTTTTTCTATTAATATAGTAAAAATAATATTAATTAATAATAATATAGGATTAATTATTTATAATATATACTATTTTATTTAAAGAATATAATAATTATATATTTAATTTATTAAGCTTTTTTTTTAAATAATTAACATAATTTCTAAATAATTAATACTGTAACTCTATAGTCTAATACTTTATAAATAAAGAATATAAATATATTAAAAAGGATATAGTGTATTGATATTCCTATATAATCTTATATTTTATATATTAATTAAATATATATTTAAATATATAAAAAGAGTATATATACTAAATTATAATTTAAAAGTAAATTATAAGGAAGACTTTAGTATTATAAATATAGGTTTATATAATTAAAATATTTAATATTAATTCTCTTTAAAAGAGATATAATCTTTTATATAATATTTTTAATTATAATAAGAATAGAGAACTTAAAAATAAATAAACTATTTAATATTAAACTATAATTTAATAATTAATCTAATAATTAATTTAATAATTATTTTAATAATTACTATATAGTTAAAATTCTTTTAAAAAAGATAGGATTTTTAATTTTAAAACTCCTCTTTTAATATTTTATTTAAAAAAATTATATAGATCTAAAAAATAAAAATAATCTTTAATAATAATTAAATATTATAATAATATTTTAAGAGACTATAAAAAGTTTTTTATTTATAGAATTTATAAATATTATTTTCTTTATACCTAACTTAAAATTTAAAATAATTAATTACTTAATAATAACTTAATTATTTATTATATATAATAAGTAAGTTATAATCTAGCTTAAGAATTTAATATTAATTAAATAATTAAGAAATATATTAATAGGAGTTTATAAATAAATATAAAACTTATTTAATAAATAAAATTAATAAATTAATTAGTTTATTATATAAATCTAGAGACTTTTATAAAAAGATTAATAAATAAAATATATAAAATTTAATCTCTTTATATAATTAAGTACTTTATAAGAAAAGATTAAATAAAGTCTTATTATAAAAAAGTTATATTAATAATATCTTAAATAGAAGCCTAATAAAATCTTCTCTTTTATAATTATTATAGAAATATATATATTAATATAAGATTAGGTATATATTATAGATTCTAGAATATAATTAATTCTTAAGAAAAGAGAAAAGGAAATATATCCTTATTCTATTTAAATATTACTTAAAGACCCCTATATAATAATAATATATTTATATATATATTATATATAAGTTATATAATACTTAGTACCACTACTATATTATATAATAATTATCTCTTTTTTCTAATAATTTTATCTTTAAAATTTATATATTTACTTATTTATAAGTATTTATAATATCCTTTAAAAGATTTATTAAAAACATTTAAACCCTTATAAGGATATAAAAAAAAAGAGCTCTTTTATTTATAATTTAATTAATTACCTATATATAGCTATATAAATATATAGAATTATATAGTATAATATAGTTACTATATATATTCACTATATTATAAGGTATAAGATAGGGTACTTAGTAATTATTATAAATATTAATAAACTTTTATTAATAATAACTTTACTTTCTTTAATTTCTACTCTTATTTTCTTTATAATATATTTATACATATATTATTTTTTTATTATAATAGTTTTATTTTATAATTTATAGCTTTTTTTAATTATAAAAAGTAATAATATTTTCCTAAAAAGCTCTATAAATAAGGATAATATTTTTAGTCTTAATTAACTTAATTATATAAATCTCAATACTTACTTTTAATAGTATAATACAAGGTTAGAATTTAATTTTTATTTATATATTATATTTAATAAAGCTCTTAATAAGTATTTAAAATATATTTATATTAAAATAAAAAGAAATTATTATTTTTTAATTTATTTTATTATTTTAAAATATATATCCTTATTATTTACTAGATATTTCTACTACTAATAATATTCTATCTTAATAACTTTATTTATTCTAATTTTAACTTATTATATATTTATAAATTTATTATATATTAATTTAATAATATTTTTTTTAAGGTTTTTATAAATAATAAAATTAATAATAATTATATTTTATTATATAAAAGTATCTTTTTTATTTATATATATCTTTTTAAATATAAGAATTTCTTACTTTATTATTCTATATAGCTTTTATTTTTAGTTTATTATTTAATTTTTATTATTTTAAAGCTAATTATTTTTATTATTAATAAAATTTAAAGATTTAATTTTCATAAAAATATTAATCCTCCTTAATTAAAGATATATTAAATTTTTATATATAAATAATATATAATTATTCCTAAGATATTTAAAATATTTATAACTTATAAGTAATATATAATTAATTATTATAAAGTTTAAAAGTTAGTTATAAATTTTATCTTTAATTATTAAACTTATACTCTTACTCTTAATACTTTTATATTATATATTAAAATCTCTTTAAACTAAGATAAAATTTTTATAATATTTTATAATATTATATTAATTTAGATTTATAATATCTCTAAATACTAGTTAGTAATAAGGTATGTAAGTTTTATATACTCTATATTTTTAATTTTTATAAATATTGTATTCACTTTTTAAAATTTAAAAGAAAAAATATTTATAAAATAACTTATATATTAATTATATATAATATATTAATATTTAATTAAATAAAGGTAGATCCTTTATAAAAAATTTTTAAAATTATTATAATCTTAAAATATATAATAAATTTATTAATAAAAGATATTCTTATTATTTAATATATTTTATATTCTATACTTTAGCTTTATTAATATTATTAAATTCCTTATATATATATCTTTTTTATAAATTAAATTTTTTATTATTTTATAAAACATAAAAAATTAATTAATATAGATAATAAAAAGTAGATAGTATATTATTAAATTAATTTAATTTATTTATATTCTAAATTTCATATTAAATTAATTATAATAATATATATAAAAAGATATTTTAAATTAGTTAAAAAGTTTAAAAATAATAATTTATAAAATTTAATTATTTAAGAATTTAAATAAATAAATAATACTATTATTTTAATATTTAATATATTTAAGTTTATAGTATACCTACTTTTTTTATATTTTTTATATATATTTTTGTTAATTAATTTCTAAATAAAAATATTTCTTAATTTTAATATTTTATAAAATTAATCTACTACTCTTTTAAATTATAATAATATTATTTAACTTATTAAATTTTAGAGTAATTTTTATAAAAAATAATTCTATTAATTTAATAATATTAATTTTCTTTATAATTAGTATATAATAAAATACTTTTATATATTTATTAACTATTATTAATATTATATTTATTATAGAAATATATATATTAATATAAGATTAGGTATATATTAAAGATTCTAGAATATAATTAATTTTTAAAGAGAGAGGAAAAGAAATATATCTTTATTCTATCTAAATATTAGATAAGTAAATATTACTTAGAGACCCCTATATAATAGTAATATATTTATATATATATTATATATAAGCTATATAATATTTAGCATTACTATTATACTATACAGTAATTACCTTTTTTTTTAATAATTTTACTTTTAAAATCTATATATTTACTTTTTTTATAAGTATTTATAATATCTTTTAAAAGACTTATTAAAAAATTTTAAATCTTTATAAAAATATAAAAAAAAAGCTTTTTTATTTATAATTTAATTAGTTACATATATATAACTATATAGATATATAGATTTATATAATATAATATAGTTACTATATATATTTACTATATTATAAGGTAAGAGATAGGGTACTTAATAATTATTATAAATATTAATAAACTCTTATTAATAATAATTTTATTTTTTTTAATTCTTACTCTTCTTTTCTTTATTTTATATTTTTATTTAAAAAATAATATTATAAAAATTATTTAAATATTAATAAAATAATAAAATTAATAAATAAAAAGTTTTATTAGTTTATTATAAATTAAAATATTAAAAAATATATAATCTTTTATAATATTTATTTAAAAATATATAATCTTTTATAATATTTATTAAAAAATAAAAATAAAATATTATTATTTATATAATAAATTAAAGATATTATTTATATTTAGTAAACCTTAAATAGAGTTTAATATAAATTTTATAATTAATTTCTCTCTTAATAAATATAGAAATCATATTTATAATATAATATTAATAGTGATTAATAAATATATAAAAATATTTATTATATATTAACTATAAAAAAATTAATATTATTAAATTAATAAAATTATTCTTTATAAAAATTATCCTAAATTTTAATAAATTAAATAATATTATTATAAATAAAAAGAATATTTTTATTAATACTTTCTAATTTAATATATATTATTACTTATAAATAAAATATAGGTTAAGTATAGTATTTTATTTTTAAATAAATAAATAAATAAAAAAATAAAATTAGTTTTTAAAATAGTATTTATAAATTTATTATAATAAATAATAAAGTAATTAAATAAAACTTCTACTTTTAATTAACTTTATATATTATTAAATTAAATAAATTATAATAAGCTATAGCCTTTTTAAAATAATATATAATTATAATTTTAAAATTTTAATAAATATTAAAAATAATATTATAAAAAAAAGAATATCTATTATAAAAAAAAGGGCTAAGAGATTATATAAATTTTATAAAAAATTAAAGATGTATTAATAAGATATAATAAAATTATCTATTAAATATTATAATAAGGTATATAAACTGATTATAACTAATAAGAATAATTTAATAATATTATTATTAAAAAATCTTAAGTAAAGATAATTAAATTAGAAGCTTTTATATAAATATATTAAAGTTTTTAAAATAAAAGAATTAATTAAAAATTTAATTTATTATCTTATATTATTTATTATTTATAAGATTTATCTTATTTTCTATATATTTTTATTAGAGTTATATAAATATAAAAAAATTAATAATAAAATATTAAAATATATTTCATTAAAGCTTATAAATAATAATTTAAAATATTAAATAGAATTTTTTTTAAATAGGATTAAAAAAAAGAAATAATGTTTTTATAAAATAAAATAGAAGGATTAATCCTTAAAATATAATTAATAAATTTATAAAAATAATATAAAAGAATTAAAAAGAATAGTAGATATTTATAATAAATAATATAAATATAAAAAAAGCTTAATACTATTAAGTAATTCTTATATAAAGTTAATTATAAAAATTAATTAGTAGATTAAATTAATAATTCAATAAAAAATATATTAAATAACTTTTTTATTTAGAAATATCTATTAAATATAAAATAAAATAAAAATAAACTATTATATATAAAATATAATATTAGTATTTTATTTTTTTAAAACTCCTTTTTTTAATAAAGAATATAAAGCTATTAAAAAAAAAAATTTTTTATAATTTTTTTAGTAAAAGCTTTAATCAAAGCTTTTACTTTAATCTTAATTATAAAAGCTATCTTCTTATTAGCCTTCTTATTCTTAATAGATTTATTTTTCTTTAAATATTAACTATTCTTATATTTACCTCATATATAACTACTATTTTTTTTACTATAATAGACTTTTATTTCTTTTTTTTAATAATATTAAAAATAATAGTTTATATTAAAAAATATATTAGATTTATTAAAAAAAAATAAAACTCTATTATTAAAATAAACTTCATTAATTTAATATATTTATATTTTTTAGAAAATAGGGTATTATTAAAAATTAATAATATAGAAGAGTTAATTAAAATTTTAAATATTATAAAATCTCCTTTATAAATAGAGAAAATATCTTTATTAATACTTTCTAATTTAATATGTATTATAATTTATAAATAAAATATAAACTAAGTACAGTATTTTATTTTTAAATAAATAAATAAATAAAAAATAAAATAGTTTTTAGAATATTACTTATAAATCTATTATAATAAATACTTAATAAAGTAATTAAGTAGGACTTTATTCCTAGCTAAATTTATATATTATTAAATTATAATAAGTTGTAATAGGCTATAGCCTTTTTAAAACAATATATAATTTTAATTCTAAAATTTTAATAAATATTAAAGATAATATTATAAAAGAAAGGGTTAAAAAATTATATAAATTTTATAAAAAATTAAAGATGTATTAATAAGATATAATAAAATTATCTATTAAATATTATAATAAGGTATATAAACTGATTATAACTAATAAGAATAATTTAATAATATTATTATTAAAAAATCTTAAGTAAAGATAATTAAATTAGAAGCTTTTATATAAATATATTAAAGTTTTTAAAATAAAAGAATTAACAAAAAATTTATTATCTATAAGATTTATCTTATTTTCTATATATTTTTATTAGAGTTATATAAATATAAAAAAATTAATAATAAAATAATAAAACATATTTTATTAAAGCTTATAGATAATAATTTAAAATATAAAATAAAAAAAATTCTAAATAAAATTAAAGAAAAGGGGTAATATTTTTATAAAATAAAATAAAAGAATTAGTTCTTAAAATATAATTAATAAATTTATAAAAATAATATAAAAGCGTTAAAAAAAATAGTAGATATTTATAATAAGTAGTATAAATATAAAAGGAGAGCTTAATATTATTAAGTAATTCTTATATAAAGTTAATTATAAGATTTAGTTAGTAGATTAAATTAATAATTTAATAAAAAATATACTAAATACCTTTTTTATTTAAAGATATTTATTAAATATATATAAAAAAAAGAATAGACTATTATATATAAAATATAATATTAATACTTTAATCTTCTTTAAATTTCTCCTTCTTTTTTTTAACAAAGGATATAGAGCTATTAAAAATAGAATCCTCCTTTATAACTTTTTTAGTAGGAGCTTTAATTAAAGCTTTTATTTTAATTTTAATTATAAAAGCTATCTCCTTACTAGCCTTTTTACTTTTAATAGGTTTTTTTTTTAAAATATTAACTATTTTTATATTTACCTTATATATAGCTATTACCTTTTTTATTATAGTAGATTTTTATTTTATTTTTTTAATAATATTAAAAATAACTTTTTTAATTTTTATAAGTATAGCTTTAGATTTAAAAGTAATAGTTTATATTAAAAAATATATAATTTTTAAAGGTATATTAGACTTATTAAAAAAAATAGGACTAAACTTTATTATTAAAATAAGCTTTATTGATAAAAGTATTATTAAAAGTTAATAATATAAAAAGGTTAACTAAATTTTTAAATATTATAAAACCTCTTTTATAATTAAAAGGAGTAGTAAATTAATTTTATAAAATATTAAAATTAAAGGATATTTTTATCTAAAAATTAATTAATAAAAATATATATAAAAAATATAAAAAAAGTAGGTATACTATAAACTTAAATATATTAAATATTAAAATAATAGTATTATTTATTTATTTAAATTCTTAAATAATTAAATTTTATAGATTATTATTTTAAGCTTTTTAACTAACTTAAAATACCCTTTTATATATATTATTATAGTTAATTTAATATAAAACTTAAAATATAAAAAAATTAAATTAGTTTAATAGTATATAATCTATTTTTTATTATCTATATTAATTATTTTTTTATATTTTATAAAATAATAAAAATTTTAATTTATAAAAGGGATATATATATAAAGAATTTAATAATATTAGTAGAATTAAAATATAAAATATAAAATATATTAAATAGTAAGAGTATCTTTTATTAATATATTTATTATATATTTTAAAATTATAATAATTTTAAAAATTTTTTATAAAAAATCTATCTTTACCTAATTAGATATTAATATATAAGCTATTTTATAAATATATTCTTTATTGGATTTTAGAGAGTAAATATAATATTTATAAAAATTAAAGATATAAAGTATATAAAATTTATATATTTTAATAATAATTAATATTTAAAAGTATTATAAGTTTAAATTAATATAATATTATAAGATATTATAAAAATCTTATCTTAGCTTAAAGAGGGTTTGTAATATATAATTTAGAGTAATTAATAATAATATAAAAATACTAAAAATAAGAATATAAATTTAGTAATTAAGAATAGAGTTTATAACTAACTCTTAAATTTTATAATAATTAATTAATATATTATTTATAGATTATAGATACAATAAATATTTTAAAAATAGCTATATATTATTTATATATAAAAGTTTAATATACTTCTAATTAAAAAGGATTAATATTTTATGAAAATTAAATTTTTAAATTTTATTAATAATAAAAATAACTAGCTTTTAAATAGTAAAAATTAGTTATTAAACTAAAAATAAAAGCTATATAAAATATTAAAATAAAATATTTTTATATTTAAAAAGATAGATATAAATAAAAAAAGATACTTTTATATAATAAAATATAATTATTATTAATTTTATTATTTATAAAAACCTTAAAAAAATATATTATTAAATTAATATATAATAAATTTTTAATTATACTATATTTAAAAGATATAAGTATATAATAAATTAAAATTAAAATAAATAAAACTATTAAAATAGGATATTATTAATAATAGAAATATTTAATAGATACTAAAAATATATATTCTAAAATAATAAAATAAATTAAAGGATAATAACTTCTTTTTAATTTAATATAAGTATATTTTAAATATTTATTAAGAGCTTTATTAAATATAATATATAAGTAAAGATTAAATTCTAGCCTTATATTATATTATTAAGGGTAAGTATTAAAAAATTTATATAATTACCTTATTTTTTTTTAAAAAGCCTTTTATAATTAAAAAGATTTTATTACTTTTTATAATTATAAAAAGTAATAAATAAGAAAATAAAACTATCATAATAAAAAAGTAATATATATATAAGTATATTATAAAGAAAATAAGAATAGGAGTTAGAAAAAATAAAATTATTATTAATAAGAGTTTATTGATATTTATAATAATTATTAAGTACCCTATCTTATACCTTATAATATAGTAAATATATATAATATATATATTATACTATATAATTCTATATATTTATATAGCTATATATAGGTAATTAATTAAATTATAAATAAAAGAGCTCTCTTTTTTATATTTTTATAAAAATTTAAAAATTTATAATAAATTTTTTAAAGGATATTATAAATACTTATAAATAAGTAAATATATAAATTTTAAAAGTAAAATTATTAAAAAAAAGGATAATTATTATATAATATAGTAGTAGTGCTAAGTATTATATAGCTTATATATAATATATATATATATATATTACTATTATATAAGGGCCTCTAAGTGATATCCACTTATCTAATATTTAAATAGGATAGGGGTATATTTCCTTTCCTCCCTCCTTAAAAATTAATTATATTCTAGAATTTATAATATATACTTAATTTTATATTAATATATATATTTTCTATAATAGTTTAAAAAAATAAATTAAATTAATAAAGTCCTTTAAAAATAAATAAAGTTTATTTAAACAAATTAAAAGGAATTTATTAATAAATATTATTAAATTATTTCTAAATATATTATTAAGAACTTTATTTAATTAAATATTTTTAATTATTTAAATTATAAGCTTTTATATTTATTATTTAAAGCTTCCCTTTAATTAATCTTATTATAATATTTTTATATTAATTTATTATAACTCATAATTAATAACTCTTTTCTAAATTAAATACCCTTAATATTATATTTAATAATTAATATTTAAAGATATAATATCTAGTTTATAATAACTATCCTAGACTTTAAAATTTATTATCTATATTTAAAGTTTAAAATATTACATAAAGGTTATAATTATTTTTTTTAGAAATATTTTAGACTTATCTTAAAAGTAATAAATATATTAAATAATAAAAGCTTATTTTTCCTAGTATCTAACTTAGTTTAACTATAATATTTAAATTACTTTTAAAAAAAATCTTAATAAATTCTAAAGCCTAGATAATTTTAATAATAATTTTAATAATAATTTTAATAATAATTTTAATAATAATTTTAATAATAATTTTAATAATAATTTTAATAATAATTTTAATAATAATTTTAATAATAATTTAAATAATAATTTTAATAATAATTTTAATAATAATTCTAATAATAATTTTAATAATAATTCTAATAATAATTTTAATAATAATTCTAATAATAATTTTAATAATAATTCTAATAATAATTTTAATAATAATTTTAATAATAATAGTAATAACTTATTTAAGCTAGAGAATTAGGAATAATAAAGGAATAAATATTTATTTTAAAGTATAAATAATAAAAGAAAGATATTATTATAGTTTTTAGATAATTTGCCTTTAAAATTTTTTAAATTTATTTTACTTTAATTATCTAGTACTTAAACCTTATTTTACTTTATTACCTAGTATTTATATACTCTATATAAATATAGGTCTCCTTTTATCTAAAAATCTCTTCCTTATATTTATTTTATATATTAATTTTAATTTAAAGATAAGGCCTATAATTCTTATTTATTCTACTTACTCTTTATAACTATAATATTAATTGAAAAAAGAGTTATTAATTATAAATTATAATAAATTAATATAAAAATTATATAATAGGATTAGTTAAAAAAAGCCCTAAATAATAAATATAAAAGCTTGTAATTTAAGTAATTAGAGATAAACTTTTAAATTTATTAAAAACCTTTTTTATAAATTATTATATTTAAAATTTTTAAATATTTAGTTGAATAAAATTCTTAATAATATATTTAGAGATAATTTAATAATATTTATTAATAAATTCTTTTTAATTTATTTAAATAAGTTTTATTTACTCTTAAAAATTTTTATTAACTTAATTTATTTTTTTAATAAATAAATTAATTTAAAAATAATTTTAAATTTCTTTATTATTAATAGAGTTAACTTAATAAAATTTAAATTTAAAATTTATGTATATTTTTCAAGATCTCTTATTTTCTTAATTATTTTTTTATTTATAAAACCATTTTAAATTTAGGATATAGATTTAAAGCCCTGTATTAGGGCTTTAAAATAATATGCTTTTTATATTAAACCAATCTAAGTTAGTAAAGCTATTAGCGTATTAGGTTATCAAGTTAGGTCGGGTTTTTAAAAAATTCTTAACCTAACCTAATTTTAAATCTTTATTTTTAAATATTAATAGCTTTACTAACCTAGATTAGTTTAGTATAAAAAATATAGGATTTTATAGCCCTTAAGTAGAGCTTTATACCTATACCTTAATATTAAAATTATTATAATAGATAAAAAAGTTATTAAGAGAAAAATATAAAAAAGTTGAAATGCTAAGAAAAACCTATTACGTAGCGTAAAAATGTACTAAAAAAAACCCGACCTAACCCGTTGCGCAGCGTAATTAATAGTAGTCTAGAACTTTTAAAAATTTTTAAATATTATAATATTATTCTTTAAAAACCCTAGTATAAGAATATAAATAATAATTATATATAAATCTTTTAATATTTAGTAAGAGGCTTAGTTAATAATAATAATAATTTAGATTTTTATAAATTTTTACTCTTTTTAAATATTTAATATTAAAAGAATTATAATTTTTTTAAATTAAATATAATTTAAAATTATTATTATTTAAAATAAAAAGATAGTTTTTATAGTAAAATATTTTTTATAAACTTTATATTTAATTAAAAGAAATTTTAGTTTTTAGTTTTTAAAGGTAAATATAATAAAAAAAATTTAGGTCTATTTATTTTAAATATAGATAGTATTAATAATATTATTTAAACTTGAAATTTTAGATTTTTTATTAAGTTTAAAATTAATTTTAAAAATCTTAAATTCTCTTTATAATAATATCTTAATATTAATAAAAATAAAAGATATTCAAAGGAGTTAATTTTTAAATTTTTAAACTTTAAAATTATTTATTCTCTTCTTTCTTAAAGAGATTTTTTAATTATTAAATTAAAATATTTACTTATTTATTAAAGTTTTTAAGTTAGTAGATAATCTTAAAATTAAATTAAAAAAAATTTATTTAATAAGCTTACCTACCTTTAATTTAAGAGCTTAGTAATTATAAAATATTTCAAATTTTTATAATTTAAAAGTATAGTAATAGGCTTTTTAATATTTTTAATTTTTAAATATTAAATTTTAAAAGCTTAAATAATAGTAAAAAACTTTTTATTATAAATTTTATAATTATATTTTATAGAGAGTATTTTAATTAAAAAATAAGTTATAAATTAAAACTAATTTTTATTATTATATTAGAATATAATTTTAATAATAATATAATCTAAAAATATTTATTTTTTATTATAATTTCCTTTTTAAAATTAAAATAAGATAAGATAAATATAAAAATAAAAACTTTTTTAAAAATATTAAAAATATTTTAATAATTTAAGTTTTAATTAAAAATATAATTTTTCTTTATAAATTAAGTAAAAAAATTAATAATAAAAGAAAATCTTTAAATAAAGTATTAATAAAAGTTAATAAAGCTTAAAAAACTTTGAATATTTTCAATATTTTTAAAGAGTAACT